>CM061920.1:136784711-137100198 GCA_031002005.1 Vandiemenella viatica | reverse complement strand
GTATGCAGCTACAGGTGTCCCGTATCTAAAAGAAAGAATAATATAAATAACTAACGTTTTCTACAGAGCTGCAAGGAAATCCACAAACCCTCTCATTATTAACTTAGGGCAATATTACGACACCTTTGACCGACATAAGAGACCACTGTCAATACTAACAAGTAATTGAAACCACATGAGTGACA
This sequence comes from Vandiemenella viatica, assembly GCA_031002005.1. Classification (NCBI taxonomy): domain Eukaryota; kingdom Metazoa; phylum Arthropoda; class Insecta; order Orthoptera; family Morabidae; genus Vandiemenella; species Vandiemenella viatica. Next base: position 137,100,013 of record CM061920.1, on the reverse strand, counting down.
GAAATGACATACCACAAGCAAAGAATCACATCTCGAAATGACTGAAGGAAATCTCAAATGACAAACCCTTCTCCCCAACTGCTTCTAAAGTATAAAAGCAGAAAAATGCTCCGGTCGTCGTCGGTGATAGTCCTGAAGTCTGTAGTGTTAAGAAAGGATAAAGTGCAAATGCGTGTGACGGTGAAAATGCTGAATTCGGCTGTGTTGGTAGAATTGCTTCTTGTGATGTCGCTACTTTGAGCTCAAATAATGTATTTCCGGTTATGGAGGATAGTAGGCCTAATCAAGTAATGACAAATATTTATGATATTGGAAACTACTGTCAAAACAATTCCATTCAGTCTTTCACAAAGGAAATAAAAAATTGTTGGAAAATGTTTAGAAACCTCAGCCTTGGTACAAATTTCCCACCATCACTAGTTCAAACCATACTCGATCTTTTCAAATGAAGTTACTAGAAGATTTTACGTGGTTAGCTTATTCAAAGCAAAAATTGGGATGTTTTTGCAAGTACTGGGTGTTATTTTACCATACTATAAATGTAAGGAAAGAAGAACACCAAATAATAGGGGCGTCGGTTACTCAGGCTTTTACCAATTTAAAAAAAGCAAGGGAAATGTTTAGAAAACATGAGAAGTTATCCTACCATAAGAAATCTGTTTTGATCACTGAAAACACAAAAGCGACAGTTAAGAACAAGGCAGAAAGTGATATCAATCAAGTAAATGGCCAAAGAAGACTGGATATTGAGAATAATAGTAAACGGCTAATCCCTATAATACTAACAATACGATTTTTCGGAAGGCAACAAATAGCTATACGGGTCATCGTGACTTTGGGCGAATAAGCCTTGAAGAACCAGACCAAAATGATGGGAATATTCGATCGTTGTTGAGATATTGAGCCAACAGTGGAGATAATATTCTTAGAGACCAGTTAACGACCAGTGGTGGGAAGACGATGTACACTAGTTCTTTATTTCAAAATGAACTTATTAACACATTTGATCACATAATACAATCAAAAATTGTAGAAAATGTCAGAAAGTCTGTTTTTTATTCCGTTTTAGCAGATGAAACCACTGACATCAGCCAAATTGAACAGTTTTCTTTCTGTGTACGTTACGTAGAGGACCAAAGTTACAAAATCAGAGAAAATTTTCTGACATTCGTTCCCGTTTATGACTTCACTGGAGCAGGTTTGGCTAACACAATATTAGACACCTTGTCAACATTAGGACTTGACCTAAACAAAATGAGAGCCAAGGGTATGATGGCGCTGCCACGATGAGTGGACTAATTCAGAGGAGTACAAGCTTCCATCAGAGAAAAGCTACCGATGGGTAGAAAGACAGGACTGAGTAATTTTATTTAAAGACATTTTGGAACCTATCTTTCTCTCCCTTTGCAAAATAGAAGAGGAATTAAGTGACTCAGCATCTAAGGCTCACACTCTAAGCAGTGCTATTAGTCAATTTGCATTTCTTGTAAATCTTTTTGTTTTGAGCCTGATACTATCAACCAAGCATTACTTATCTGAGCAACTTCAAAGCAAAAATATAGAGTTTCTACAGGCCTTGACCAATGTTACGAGTGTGTTACACCTCCTGCCGACAAATGCTGACAACTCATTTAAAGCCTTGTGTAATCAAATTAAGTCATTCGCTGCTAAACTTGACATTAAGGGAGGATTCCAAAAATTTGCAACCTTCAAACAGCACGTAGCAACGTCCCTTACACCACAGAAGAATTCTATCGACGATCTGTTTATGTGCAATACCTGGACGATTTTTGCGACTCACTGAAAGAATGCTTTGAATCTCTCAAGGAAACAGTTGTATCCTTACAAAACATCCTTCCACAATTCATAACAGATTTCGGTTCATTGGAGGCTGCTTTTAGTTTGTATTAAGAAGATTTGTCACATAAAGAGATTGTGCGAAGTGAGTTTATGTTATGGAAAGAAAAGTGGAGTCAGAAAAATCCTTCAAATCTTCCAAAAACGGCTATTAGTTCTCTAGAAACATGTGACAAGACTTTCTTCCCCAACATTTATACCCTTGTGAAATTACTCGCAGTTCTTCCTGTTTCTGTCGCAACCGTAGAGAGAACTTTCTCCAGCCTGAGAAGACTGAAGACTTACCTAAGGAACAGCACATCTGAAAGTAGGCTTATCGGACTTGCTTTACTTTTTACCTACAGAGACAATATAGTTAGTGACGATGACGTTATTGATAAGTTTGCAAGTGTACCAAGAAACCTAGACCTTTTTTTGTAATCATTGATATATATATATAAAAAGTGAAGTTCCTTTTTGTTAGTTTTGTTCTTCTTTTATTGTATTATTTTTATTGTCAAATGGATAAACGATTAATAAACGATTAATAAACACATATCGTTGCATTTTCATTGACATTGCATTTATTAAACTTTCTTTTAAGGCCTCTCCAAAACGATACTCAAAACAGTCATTTGAAAGAAAGTAGATAAAATACATATATGCATGTGTATATAAAAAGAAAAAAATAGGATCTTGGCAATTTATACATCCATGACAAAACAAAACGTTATGTATAGCTAGAACCCCTCCAAACACGATAATCAAAATCGCGTATTTGACTCTTTTAGTTCGGAAAAGTGTTTACAGATGAGACATTATTAAAATCTTTACCAATGTTTGAAATAATAGTAACTGAGATCTTTTCATCATTTGGTTTGTTTAAAAATAGATATATTTTTTATGATTTAATGTGAACAATAAAGAAACGTGATCTTGGTAAAGTAAAAGGGCATTCAGCGCAAATTACCCTCTGAATATGAGCAGCAAAACTGATATAAAGTATCATGGGGTGTCTACTTAAAATTACTTAACCTAACATTATATTAATCTTAGCATCCCCCGAAAATATATTCTATATTCGCCACTGTAAAATAATCATTATATCTCTAAGAAACATTGGTTCACTATTTCAACCCTCACTATTTCCCCATTTGTCAGTTGTTTTTACAAGACATTTAATGCTGATTTTTCGTAACTAGGACAATAATTTGCAATTAAAGAATTCATCTGAGCCTCTCAGACCATATCGGAGTCTACCGCAACTTCCTCTTTTTTTTTTTTTTTTTTTTTTTTTTTTTTTTTTTTTTTTTTTTTTTTTTTTTTTTTTTTTTTTTTTTTTTAGCTTGAGATATATGAACCTACCTTCTTTAGACCCACACGGATAAAAATTAGGAGCTCGATACCAGTAGAAACTACTTCAGGTTTGAGATCAGTAGCCAAACAATATTAACATCAATGGAATCAATGAGGTCCGATAGCAATTTTCCTATATAAATGTATTATATTGAGCAGCTCTAGGCTCGATGATTTAACCAAATGCCTTCACTGCCTCTCTTATCTCAAAATGAAAACATTCTCCCGCCCTTGCACTTGAAATTAAGAGGTAAATCTTTGCTTCCAAATGCGCACATAAATCTTCGCCCGATATCAATCGAATTCATGTGCCTCTTGTCTTAACCGAAATCAGTTATTTTATAATATCAGTAAATTTATTGAGTATTACTATAATTCGTACAGATAAATCCAGCATCACTCCTTCGTATTTCCTACAGCTCCTGAATTTTTTACCAGCACTGTATATCCCGCCATCCTCAATGAAGTTCCAAGCAAAGGCTTCACAGCCTAGTTCCCATATTTCCTTATAACAACCCACCACCCCTTCCAACAGTCGCAGGACTTTGGAACCTCCTCTAATATGTCCTTCGCAAATGAAATCTTTATTTAATTACATTTAATAACTTGCACAAGCAATTCCCCTCCAATATATAAAGGTAATTTTAACAATGGAGCAACATTATGCAACATAGTGCAACTGCACCACATTGCAACACGAGAAGTTGACTATTGTTACACTAAGTTGCGTTATGTTGAGCTCTGCAGCACTATGTTGGTGTTGACTGTTGCGGTACAACAAAAGTTGATATATGTTGCAAAAACCCATTTCTGAACCAAAGAATAATTTCCAACATAGCACTTGATTTGCTAACATACTCTCAATGTAGGCATCTTGTTTGATGCTGAGACTTGCATTTTGTCACATACAGTCCCGAGTATGGGATTTAAGTGAAATTCAGAGGATAGTATAAACTTATCCAAAATTGTAGAGAATATCAATGTATCTGGAAACCAAAGTGTGAAACTTATAAATACAGGGAAAATAAATATGATGCGTCGAGTGCCGTTTGTGCAGCTGCGGGGTGCCGATCTCAGGAGGAGCTAACAAACAAAATGCGAAACCTGTCATCGCAGTTTTACAGAGAACGAAAAAAGTTCCATAAAATGAAAAAATCTGGATCGTGTGCTCAGTTTTATTGCATATAGCCTTTATTTCTAAAACAATTGCAGTTCAGTATTTATTCTGCCAAGGAACCAAACCTGTCGGTGGAAAACCAGATCATCAAATTCTTGCTACATATTTTTGCTTTATTTGAAACATTTCTTGTAACTTTTCTGTGCAAATTAAAAGATTTATCTTGAGTATCTATTCTCCATGATTCATTTCAAATGTCTCCTGTATCTTTATCTTCAATGTCTTACGTTCCTATTGGAGTGTAGAAATCACTGGAACGAGAAACGTTCCTTATAAAATTATGCAGGAAAATGCAAGATGTAAGGTGTGTGAGGGAAAGTGCGTTTTCAGGGGAAGTGCGTACTTCAGCTGTACCTAGAGTTATATAAAACTTTTAGTGCTGCCATCTATGTGAAGTTATTCTAAGAAACCCCCGCTTTTATATACCTGGCACCAGACGGCTGGGCATAGCTAGTATTGAACCGTTCCATCTTCTACGGCGTCCTGATTGGGTGAGCTTTCAACTGGTCGCAGCCGCAGTTCAAACCTCTCGCTTTTCAAGGTGCCTAAGCGGAAGATGCGACCGGTTGCTTTCCCGCAGTCCGTCGACATCATTGGAGAGGTCACATTCTGTGTGCCGCAACAAGGTAATTGTCATATAAACCACCGTTGAAGACCTACCCATTGAGACATGGAGACTTCGGCTTACTTGTAGCAACCAATTGAAATGGACGCTCTCCGCCTCCGTCATCCTAGACGACTATAAGTTCACCTGAGTGGTCCCAACGAACGACCTCTCAACATTTGAGAATGTGCACCTCTGAAGGCAGCCATCTAGCGAAGAAGATTCTTCTGAGAGGACTCACAACGTGGCCGGAACCATTAGTCTTCTCTGCACTCTTCTCGGGCAGTTTCAGCTCGGAACAGTATTCCGACCTAATTAAGAGAAGATTCAGAGTCTTTGGCTTTGACCCAGCAGGCAACAAGAAACTTCCACCACCTAGAAGTGAAGTCGTCAACAGGCCTCCATTTGCTTCCGATGCGACACCTAAACGATGCCCGTTGACTGTTAAAGAATGCCTACACCACCACCTGCATTGTTGCGGCATTCGAAGAGATGGCCGTCAACAACTATAGGCTGATTGAAGACGCCGAGATGCCACGACCAGCACCCGACATGTGTCTGAAGCGATGAGCGTTTAAATACAAACTATGAAGACCTAGTGGAAGGGGGGCCGGTTTTTCCAATCACTGCCCACTACGAGGGCAACTTCGTCGACCTAGCAGTCACATTCTTCGAGGAGACCAACAACTACTTCCTTTACCTACCAGTGAAGGAAGGGCTGTTGTTCCCCCCACAGCACCCGACGCAACTCCGTCAACTGACGAGCTTTATGGACGGGCGCGGCATCCAACACGCCCCAGAACTCCCGAGGAGGCTATCAAGACTGGTCGCCCGCGGATTACCAACCGACTTGACTGAAGAGGCGGTGGCCGCTAGGCTCACCAGCAGTGGTATTGCGGCCTCGGAAGTACATCAGATGCGCCGCCCTGGCACAGAGGAGCGCCTAACTCTGTTCACCTTCCAGCACGTGGAACATGTCCCGCGGGAACGACGGAAGCAAGGACCGGCTTGAAAACAAACAAGAAGAAGCCACCACTCGCCCTGGCACAGTGTTTTCGTTGCCGAGGACATGGTCATCTGGCACGCTACTGCACCGGCCAGGAGCGCTGCGTGAGGTGTGCTGGCAGCCCGCGAGACGGAGTGGCAACCTTCTGCAACTGCAACGGGCCTCACCCAGCTGCTACAGTGGCTTCCCAGCAAAAAGAAACCTACGCGCCAACAAGACGACGCCCAGCACCGACAAGCCGGTGCCATCAGACATCAAAAGTCAACCCGGCCGACGAAAAGCAGCGACAGGTACTGAGCTACCTGCGACGGCGAAGAGGTAGTTCGCAAAACACCATCTACGCCGCCAGGTGGACTGCAAACAGAGGGACTCAGCGTCTTTATAAATCTGCTGCAACAGCAATCCATGTTATTGGGGAAGGTCATAGCAAATTATGCCACCACCACGGGAAAAACACGTCCGATGATGACAACTGAAGTAATGACAACCAACAATTAATATGGAAGGAGACGCGGGCATACCCGCCAGAACTTCCCCGCACTCCAGGGATAATGTCAACCCAGAAGATTTAGTGTCTAAGAATTAGCACTGAAAGCGAAAGTTACAAAGACTCTGCGTAATTTTATTTGGATGTCGATTTATGTGAGGAGTGGTTATATGTTTCGTCGTCACCTTAGTTGAAAAAATCTCAAGATTTAATTGAATCCTATGTGTGATTAATTAATGCAGTGTCCAGTTGTTTGTCTTACTTATTATTTTTATGTTAATCCGTGGTCTGCAAAATTCCGTATTAGGATACAGTGCAAATGTAGCCTTTGGGGCAAATGAAGTATTAATTATTGAAGTATTAATAATTAATTACTTGAGAATGTGTAACATCCAAGAAATAAGTAGCTAAGGATGTATTACTTTAAAATTTATTATTTTTTGTATTGTTTATTATTAATAAGTATAATTAATATTAATAAACCTATTATTTATTATAATTACTAGCTTGGGTTGATACGAGATTATGTGGTGGTTGGAAAAAAAAGATAAACTTTAAAATATAAGAAGTAAACATTTTTATTCAAAACATATTCTAACTAATTATAATGCTTGTTTATAAACAACATTTTCCATTTTGTTATACGGGATATATATGTACAAATTTTTCGAATTTCCTACTCGAGAGCAAGCAACGTATAGTTTACTGTGAGAGAGGCAGGAGTCTTTGAGGTTGATGCCGCAATGTTCTAAACTTTGTTCTCGTGCTTTGTTAATTGCAAAACCATACGCTAATACCATTGGAAACTGCAGTCTTTTAAATTGGAATGGCAGTTCAGTAGAGCTGAGTGGTATTCTGGCGATAAATACTGTGTTTCCTTTGCCCTTTGCAGTCATACGTTCGGCTTCGATAATGTTTCTCGATAACTGTCTAACGATCATTTTTGTCTCTTATATAGTTTCTGTGATTTCAGATTTCTGTGTGGTATGATAAGAGATCCAATTTTAGTTTTTTCACTGCTCTTCTTGTTTTCACCGTTTTGTTTCAGAACTGACAAGATCTACGACTCATTCAAGTTTGGGCATTGTATAAAATATAAATCAAATCATCTTTTTTATTAACAAATACACTAAGTACACTTTAAACACTTTTAACTTTTTATTTTAGATTTATATTCAGTCACTGTATCACTTTGACTACACACACACTTAACTGTTCAGCCATATATCTTGAACAGCACGCTCTTTAGGTAAAAACGGGAACCTTCTTCGTTATTTGTTTTCATGGCTGGCTTGCGTTCGCAGTCTTTTATTATAAGACTAGCATTTGCCCGCTGCTTCACGCGCGTGTGCTTTGGTATGTGTAAAAATTCTTTAACAATTTTATTCTATTGCCAGTTATTTACGTGGAGCGGCATGAGTTGTAAATGTCTTCTGAAAAGTTTCCTTTGTTATAATTATTACCTTAGGTTCGGTTTTCATACTGAAATGAAAGAGTTTGTTTCATTCATATTTTAATGTGATGTAATTGATTAAATACGGTAGTAGAAAAGCTACCTGAAAAATTAACAGTACTAATTCGTGGTTGTAATTATTGTTCGAAGTATAAGAGGTTATTGTTTAGAAAGGATTTTATTTTTGCGATATAAGTAAGCGAAGCAATTTTTAAGAAAAATAAGATGCTACCTTTACCTTACTTGGTAGGTCTTAACTTCAATGCCTCTGTGTAGACCAAATTTCTAGTTTGATTGTTTGGTGCACATACGTATAGACATAACCTGCCTACTAGCCTGGAGCCAGCAACGTATAGCTGGCCGTGGGAGAAACATGGTGTCTGAAGATCAATTCCTACGGTTCCCAGTGTCTGGCCCTGAGACCTGGTGATTTTTATGGCAAAATATAAGGTTACCGGGAGTTGCAGGCGCTTAAATTAGAATGGAAAGTTTGATGGTACCAATGATATTCTTGGAATGAATACTTCCTCTCCTCGTCCACATCCTGTTAAGATAATGGCCTTAATGTGCAAGGATTTCGACAGAAGTCTAATTCCATTGCACAGCTGTGGTGGTGATATATTTGTGATGAGCATGAACGGAGTACCAACTTATAAATTCAGTTTTTGCACGTGAAGACCAGATGCGCCGAGGGAATGTAAAAATTCAGATGGGTAATTTGTCTCGTCTTTTTGATCTTCCACCGTGTTAATAGCTATGTAAGTCATTATTATTACTATACATTTTAATTTCAATGGAGCTAATGCTCCGGTGGTAATTCCTCTGGTCATCTGAATTACCTCTTTTTACATTATTTTTTTTTTATTTTATTTTATAATTGAAGTGTTAAATACCTCCATCATTTATTTTTCAGATTTACAAATTTTAATTTCAAATTGCTTAATCGTTTTTGGTACATTGCTTACTCATTACTTCACTTGGTAATTTGTTCCAATCCGTGACACCCTTACCAACAAAAGAAAATTTTCATGCTTCCTTATGGATGAAATCGAGCGCCAGCTTGTGGTAATGGTCGTGTTTCCCCTTACATGCACTATTCCTAATTCTTTGACCAATATGCCCTGTATATTCCCAGCACTCTTTTCACCATCCTACCTTCATCCAGTGATTCCCAATTTAATTTTCTGAAAAAAATTCCTTTTGCTGTTAGGATATTGGTTTTATTTTGAAGATATGTTAGTATGTTAAATTATTTTTGCTATAAAATATAAATTTACGTGGATTAAAACTAATCTTGCGCGGTATCACACGTTAAGAATTATTTTTAATTTCCTTCGCTTTCAAATAACCGAATTACTAATGCCATTATTTCAGCCACATATAAATAATTCCAAAATGTTATGATTTGTTCACGGTACAGTGTATGTATTAATACATATTTGACTGAAGCTATGATTTTCGAACGTAAATATTATCTGAAGTTGTGGTTCAGTTGAAGAACAGCCTGGACCATGATGACAGTTGATAAGCTTTGTTGAAACATAAGAGACAAAATGGATTTTGCTTTATAATTAATGCGATGTAGTATCTGGATATGAATTACTTAGATTTCTCTTTGCTTTCAATAAAGCCATATTATTGATGTTATTATTTTAGTCGCAGATAAGTACCTCCAGCAGCCCAAGATTCGATAGCAAAGCAGTGAATATTTTAATGCGCATGTGACAGAAGCCAAATTTGTCGTGAGGTTGCAGTGCAGCCTGGACCAGAATGGCAATTACAGCATAATGCACAATTGATCTAGTTTTATAATTTACATGTTGTAAGATAAGGTGTTGTCGCATATAAATGTGTTATGCGAGCAAGAGATCTATGTAATTAAATAAATATAATTTGTAGACTGTATTTCGTTTATAATCTTTTGCAGTTTATTTCTTTCGTTTGCCTATTTAAAAAGTTCTCTAATACCTATAATGACCGTGTCTGAGACAACCTTGACATCCCAAGATTTGCAGGTTTGTTTCTACTCAAGATCTCTCAATTTAATTTTTACGCTGCTGCTAAATCAATCTTGTCTTGGTCTTTTCCTCTACTCAACAATTCTCTTAACTTCACTTCTTTTTCAGAGATCATATCCTTTTAAAGCCTCTCTGGGCAAACAATATTTATTAACCTTTGTATTCTTTTTTTTTTTCTTTATATATAAATCATTTTAACTTTTAATTTATCACTATGTCACAGTGTTAAGATGCCTAATTAATTTTTAATTTCATTGGTGCATGTTCCTATCGTCATTAACTCAATTGCATGTATGGAGATAAACATTAGAAAATCAGAGTTATGAAGTTATTTTATAGAAAGAATTATTTTACTGCCTGTGGTTTGAGCAGCAGCCAAAATTTGTACAGACGTTTAAGAATATTTGCACATGAGAGCCACCAAATATATATTAATCGAATAAAGTCCATCGAAATCATAAGCATTTCTGTAGAAGTTATTATGGAAAAACTACCTATTTACCTGTTAGCTTTTTTCTAAGACATCTTTCTTTGAAAAAAATGAATTTCGTATCCATAATGATATCTAACGAAACAATATTGACGTAATAATGTTTATTGTACATCCTTTAGCGATCACGTAAGACATTGTAGCAGAGACAAACTGTTTAAATGTCTACCAAAGACAATCTATGTCTACCACATTAGTAACCTTACGCATTTAACATGACAACTGACCTGTTACGATGTAAATTAATGGTGATTACATTTGATTCACGTATTCCGTTTACTTTAGAGTACTGCGGTACAGAAAACTGAATAAAAAAGTAAAATAATAAAATGGAATCCTGAGTTTTGTCACATTTTGGCGAAAGGAGTGAATGTCTGAAAGTGCATAATGAACCATGGCCCACAATTTTCCATATATAAAGTTTTTTAATTGCTTGCTCCTTCCCATGATCCAGAATGTACCATAACATTCAGCAACTTTTGAGAGTGTTATGGTATATTCCAATACGATCTGTGATATTCCAGAACGTTCCAGAACATCCCGGAACATTTTGAAAGGTTGAGGAATGCTCTCGAAAGTTTTTGACAGTTCTAGAAATTTCTAGAGGGCGAAACTTCCAGCCCTTATATCTTCAAAAGCACGGCCTTCATGTAAAAACGGGAACCTTCTTCATGAATTAGGAATAGAGGGCTACCGCATCATATAACTCCATTGATCTTATTGGGACTCGTTTTTTAGTTTTAGCGGCACGCATTTTGTAATACATATTGATGATACCAATAACAAAAACCTGTTAATACGTTAGACAAAACTAGAAGGAATTGCCGAACTTTTTTTTTTTTTTTTGCAGTTCGTTAATTATAGGGAATTGTTATTACATAATACTAGTTGCCATGATTTAGTAATGTTATATATTAGATTTGCTGTTCACATAGCAATACAGTAGTAACTTCTACTGAATTATTGACGACGGAAGTATAGAACCAATAAAATTAAAAACAAGTTAAGAATCCCGAAAACTTTTGCTATCCATATAATTTCAGTTTTATTCCCGGTCCAGGCACAATTCAGCACGATACGTACGGAACTACTTTCACCCATATAAATTAATGCCTTCAGTAACATGGCCCTTTTGATAACAGATTAATTGGTTTGTAAAACTCATTTCAGAGTGAATTATGCTGTAACAAATTGTGTCAGAGGGGGTTCTGGTCAACTTAACAAACCTCCACTAATATTGCTTTCGAAAATCATAGCTTCTATTACCCTCATATGAATAACTTGTGGTGGTAGTAGGAATTTATTCAGGAAGAGTTTGCAAGGAAAAATGAATAACGGTCGGGTCTACTCGAGATCGCGATTCCACCAAAATAACATTCAGTAATGACGTCATTATACTGCTGTAGTCAAACGCAAGACAAATTATTTTCAAGCAGTAATTCCGCTGTAATACAGCCTGAAGACTGCCAATATTTTCAAGCAGAAATTAGGTTGTAATACATCTTGGACCGGCATAATACAGTTAAATGTACTTCGGAAAATATTTCTATATGATTCTTGCGTATTCCCAAGGCAATTCCAGGTGGAATCGTGATCTCCAGTAGTCCCGATTTATTTACTTTACTTTATTTTACTTTAAATGATGGAAAGTATAATATCAAAAACAGATAACTGTCATTTATTTGAATGATATATTTCGCGATTCGTACATTTCGTGTAAACTTTCTCTGAGTTTTTAATAAACTTCATTGTTTCTTATCTTCTGCCAAGAAATTCTTAAGTTATTTTTTAACCTAGTCCTTATAACTGATATAGGTAATATAACGTATACATAGAATACCCTTCTCCTTAAATGAATTAAAATCATTGTTGAATTGCGAATGTCACATCGCTTAAACAGTAAATAGTCATACCCTTGAAAATTTTAAATCTAATATAAAAGTTATCTTAAATCTCATGTATCAAAAACTGAGTATTTATTTTGGCCAGAAACCTTCCCAGGCACGCACAAAATAACTCATTAAAGTTTCACCATAATCGGATGAATGGTATAGCAGCGCATACAAGTCGAACAAACCAACCAACAAACAAATAAACATTCATTCTTATATATTAGAGACTAGCAGATACACGCGACTTCGTCCGCATTGAAGAGTGTTGTAATATAACATTTAATTTAATTTAATTGCAATGGAGCACACGCTCCGGTGGCAATTTCCCTACACAAACAACTTCCCCTGTCCTGCACCCACCTACATTTGCCCTCTACAAATTTTAAGAATAAGAGTTTCTTGAGAGGTCTGGTTGCTCAGTGGTTCATGCGTCCAACTGGAGATAGAGAAGTCCCCAGCTTGAATCCCAGTCTCGGCGAGGATTTTCAAAGGTCCTTAGCTCGACCTTCACTTCTGGCATAGGTTGTTGTGTATTGTGAATTACGCCAGAATGCTCACATGGTTCTGATTACGTGTTGAACTGTGGGTCCTCTATGTCCGGTAGGGTTACTGGGTTACGTTAAAAGCCTACGAAAGGTGCTGATTGCGGAGACGTAAAGAAGCCTTGTCACCAGGCCAATACGACCATAAAATTTATTTTAGAACTATTTTTATTAGTAATAGTATTAATAAATGTTGCAATAAAATAACAAAAATTTATTTACGTCCCACAACTACTTCATTGAATTTTTAAAACAATAAAAATATGCTGTTTGTTAAGAGTATTTTCGGTTTAATATATCCGTATATACAATATTAAGGATTTGTCTCCTAGGTTTTGGCTATTTTCATTGCCCTAGTTTTTCTTACATTTCTTTGAAAGATTTGAATTTCGTTTACTCAGCATCTCTTAAAATTACTAATTTCATCCCGCGAATAAAAATGAATATAGTTTTAATTAATGCAAGCTCAAAACGTCAAAATATTAACAATACATTGATGGAATCAACAACAAAAAATACTAACATTGAAACGCGCTTCGCTGTTAACTTCTTCTTTAATAGTTCCTTTTAGTACCAGAAATAATTTTTATATATATATTTTTCAACGAAAGAAGGCTCAGTTTTTTCATAAATTCATTTTAATAAGAACGATAACTATTCTAAACCAACATCCCGTCATACAGTCTACATGAGCCCTAGCTTAAACTTCATTTCCAAAAATTGCAGGTTAGTGAATTAGTAATCTCATTTCCCGAAGCGACGTTTTCTTTTAGAAGGTTCGAGTTCATTTGTCTGTCCGTTGATAATAACCAACGAGTTGTAACCGAAAATCCAAAGCACATATATATTAAATGTTATATATGGAATTTTAATCTTTCAATTAATTTTATTAAATGGTAATTAAATCTTATAAAGTTATTGCGTTTTAGTATTTATCAGCCCCGTTACAACATCCAAACAGCAAATAAATATTTAAGTGGCCCAAGGACGTTCATTTCGTTAAAAAAAATTGCGATACTAAAAATGAATATTTTGATTTGCACTAAATATCTGAAAAAAATCTTTAAAAAAGAGAACTTAATTTGCTCTTTGAATATTGATTTTGTTTTGAAGATATATTGGTTCCATCAACAGAAATTTACATATTATATTCTTAAGTGTACTAGTAATTGAGTCTTTTATCTATAATGATCAGTGGTATTGTGGTAATGATTTCTCTATCTGTGGAAACAGTTAAATTGCCTTTATACCAGTTTACTATAATTTATTCGTTTTGATCCATTAATTCTGCACTAAAATATAAATTTCAATGTTAAAGTAGTAATTGATTCTTTCTTCATAATTGGTTTCTCAATCTGCCAACAGAATTGAATGTCTAGCGGCAAATTACCACTCCGCTTGTCTGTACCACACTATCTGAATAAAACATTTATACAATTTCGAAAATTTACTTCGGTCAACGCCACGTGTTCTGCTAAATCATCAAAGCTTATTATAAATCTTTTGATGCAATATCGGAACAAAGCAACACATGACATCACTAAAATGGCGCTCTTGAAATAACTAATAATGTTTCATTCTGGCCCACGCTGCATTTCAACCAAGTCACAAACTCAGCTAATACTACCGCTAGAAAATCAAAGCTTCTATCAGTTGCGCATTAATACATTCACTATAGGGCCTATTGCATGTTAGTGACGTTATGAATGGCGAAATAAACTTGAGTCATTATTTCAGATCGCGATGAACCCGAATAATGACGTTGGCAATGTGGCGCTCGTAAAAACGCAGTAAATTAAATACTGAATTTATCTGAAACTACATTTATCCACATGATTATGTCATCAGCATCATGACAGTTATTGGAGTAACGTAATTAAAAAATTTATACTAAAATGCTTGTGTACAATGGAAAGTCCACAATCCTCTACAACTCTAAGACAACTTTCGTTAATATTGCTGGTCAAGTTAACATCTCGATAAAGTGACAGCTACTGCTTGTGATTTAGTAAGGTGTATAATTGCATTTAATATGTTGAGGTGTGTTCGTATAGTTTCACTTTGTATCGGCAATATTAACAGAGATAGTGGTTTGGTTGAAATGATGCCTGGACCAGAATGATTTTTGTTACAGTAAAAGGCAGAAGGAATTTAGTTATTATTAGTAATAAGTAAGCAGCTTTCATATGCTCCGTGCAAATGAGGTGTATTGTGTTGTAAACGACTTCCAGTGTTGCTTCATGTAACAATAAGTTTCTACATTAGCCCATTGAATACATTCGTTTTAAGTGTAGCATTCGATAGATATTTGCAGAATATTGAACAGTAAGTAAAAAGCACTGTTTCGTGAATCATAATCTCTACTTTGTACAAAAATTTTGAACAAAAAAATAAAAAGGGTTAGTTAAGTTTTAAATTTCGGCAAAAATAATTTGTAATACAGAGACTGTATAGTAACAAAAAAGAAACAGGAAATAAATTAAACCGAGATAGAATGGAATCCTTTACATTTTTATAAATACGACATTTCGGGCACGATCATTTTGCACTTTTAGTGAACCGACTTTCGTGCTGGTATATTCATAGCATTTTACGTTGTTTTTTTCCATGCATTGATTTTTCACATTTTTTATGACTCATATATTACCAACGAAATTATGGTGTAATATTTGATATGTCATACTATTTTATGTACGCAAATGAAAACATCTCTTTGCAAACTTAACAACAGTACTTACCTTTCTTTTAAATTTAAGGTTAAGTACAGATTTATATTTCCCACTTCCAAACTATCATTTGTCAAGTGCGTTGGTTTATGGCTTTTAAACTAAACACAAACTTGCATATGTAAGAAGGTTTTCGCTTTTTTTTCCGAAAAGTAGTGTTTGCGATTTATGTAAAAAGCAAAGAATAAACGTGGCACTGCTGTCTACGAGGTAGGAAACTCTTTGTTGTTTTCGAATTGATATTAATGGCAATTTCTAAAAGAACTATGCGTTTTTGCGGGATAAAATCTATCCTATGTCACTTCGCACAAAATTATCTGACTTCATGCCAAATTTCATTTAAATATGTTGAGTTATCAAGGCGTGATTGATTCCAGAAGTACGTCCAAACACACATCCAAACTTTCTCGTTTTCTCATTTATATATAGATAGACAAGTATAATCTATACTTTCACTGCTGTCCAAATGCAGCACGTCATACTTACAGCTACAGATATATTCCAATTACAGCATGCTTGTGACGGAAATAGTAGATTTACCCCCACCCCAAAATCGCCTATAGACGTTTTCGCTTAAAAAAACTAAGATGTTGACAGCTTACCACTGTAGAACAATGAATGATGAAGATGAGGCCCTTGGGGAGAAACAAAATAAATATTCAGATATTAGAGGTGAGTGTAGAATGGTTATTGTTGGTAGACATTTATATTTACCATGTGTAAACTTGGAAGAAAGTAAGATTAAAAAGTCAAGGGAACAGAAATTTGAAAATATGTTAGCAATGGAAAGAGGCTTGACACAAGTGGTAGAACAGGGAACAAATGGACCCAACGTATTCCTAATAGAGCTTGATAATCTTTTGGGGTCTCAGGTAACTGAAGGAATAAGAGATAATGATGCAGTTCTGATTGATATTAAGAGGGCTCAGTAAGCCAGTAGTTTGAAGACGGTAAAAGGTACAGCAATAAAAAGACATATTTAAAAACTGAGGAGATATTTCCGGAGAAGGCTCAGTATATCGAAGGAAGACACAAGAACGGCGGAGTTGAAGTGAGAACAGTGCAAAGAAATAATAAGAATGGGAGAAGAAATGTTTATATCAAATAAAAAAATAAAAAGATAAAGAACAGAATGGAACCTGCACTAGGGATGTTAGGAGGGTAAAGAGGCTGGTATGAAGTGACCAAAACAGAGTTAAGAGATAGCAAGGCAGTAGGGAACACTTGTAAAAACTAAACAAGGAATAATAACAGCAATGAAGGAAGTTAAAGATAGATTTATGAGGAATATTATCAGAGCAGAAGGAGCGGTGAACTTTTTTTTCTGTCATCATTCTTACGAATGGTTTGATGCAATCCTTCATCCCTTCCTATCTTGTGATGACCTCTTCATCTCAACATACCGCTCACACCCCACGTCCTCAATTATCTGCTTCATATATTCTAATCTCTTTCTTCCTTTACAGTTCTTATCTTCGACGTTTCCCTCCACTAACAGATTAACCAATCCAGAATGCTTCAAAAGATGACGTACCAGTATATCTCTTCTGTCTCCAAGCTTCTTCCACAAACATCTTTCCTCGCCCATCATTTCCAAAACTAATTCGTTTCGTGATAAGATTCGAGAAATAAGATGAAGTACCGATTCATTTATTTATTCCTTCTTTCCTCGTACTGTTCGGGATTGGAATGCACAGATTTAGGATTGGTGCTTAGCACCCTCTGGCACCTACAGTATTTATGATTTACAGAGTATAGATGAAGATGTAGATTTGTCTGTCCACTTAATTTTCAGAATTCTTCTGTAGCACCAATGCCTCAATTTTCTTTCTTTTTGGTTTCCTAATGTCCTTTCTTCGCTACCATAAAATGCTGTGCTCCACACACAAGAGTTTTAAAACGTTCATTCTAATTTCTACATAATGTTTGAAACTAAAAAGATTTATCTTTTTCATGAAGGCTTTTTTTGATAGTGCTATTCTGCTTTTAACATCATTCTTGCTTCCGCCATCAGTTGTAATTTTGCTTCCCAAGTAGCAGAATTCACTTACTTTTCCTATTGCATTCGACCATATTTTTATATTTAATCTACTGTGATTGGTATAATTTCTGCTACATTTCATCTCTTTTGTCTTGCTTTGATTTATATTTAATCCAAAATCTTCCTTCAGTATTTTGTTCATGCCATTCAGTAACTTCTCAATATACTCAGCCCTTTCTGCTAACAAGACAATGTCATCAGCAAATCGTAGAATACTGATTTTTTTTCCCCTTGAACACTTATGTCACATGAAAATTTTTCTTTTACTTCCTTTATTGCTTCCTCTACATACAAGTTGAATATTTACAGGGATAGGCTACAACCTAGTCTCACACCATTTTTAACTGATGCATGTCTCTCATTATTCCCCACTTTTATAATAGCCACCTGATTCTTATATATTTTATAAAATATTCTACTACCTCGATTTTTTAGACCTGACTTCTGTAAAATTTTGAACATCTTGTCCCACCTAACATTATCAAATGCTTTTTTTCTGAATCGACAAACACCATAAAAGTATCTTTGTTTTTCTTGATCCGCCCATTAGACCCACATTTTGCGCATCAAATAAAAGAGTTGGAGAGGGTACAAAAAAGGCCTGCTAGATTTGTTTCTGGAAATTATCGCAGATTGCGATCAGTAGCAGATATGATAAAGAATGGGATTCATTGCAAGACAGTAGGTGGACGAAGAGAGTCATAGGAGTTTACAAGGCGTATACTGGTTATGAGGCATCGAAAGATATTGGTGTAGGTATGAAAAGTAGTGAATGGAAGGTAAAATATGACCATGATCACATGCTAGCACTCGATTTAAGGCACGAGGGTGTGGGAAGATTCTCTTTTTTAGGTAAGGGTAACAGGGATTGGAATAAGTTACCAAGGGAAATGATGAATAATTTGCCGAAAACGTTGAAAGAATTTAAAGTTAAAATTTGTAGAGGGCAAATGAAGGTGGTGCAGGAAAGGGGGGAGATGGGTGTATAGGGAAATTGCCATCGGAGCATGTACTCCATTGAAATTAAATTAAATTAATTAATATTAAATCCAGAATTGCTTCCTTTGTCCCACGATTTTTCCTAAACCCAAACTTAACTTCACCTACTATCTCTTCTATTACCCTTTCCATTTTTCTGTATATTATGTTGGTCTGTAATTTTGAAGTATGTGATTTTAGACTAATGGTGCGATTATTCTCACATTTGTTGGCTTGTGCTTTTTTGGATGTATTAATATGATATTTTTATTAAAATCAGTTGGAATTTCTCATGTTTCATAACTTGTTGATATCAGCTTGAATAATCTTTCGATTCCTTCTTTTCCTAGAGATTTAAGAAGTTCTTTAGGGATCTCATCAGTTTCATCTGCCTCATTTGCTTTCAAGTCATTCAAGGCTCTATCAAATTCTGTCCTCAAAACAGGATCTCCTAAGTCATCAATGTCGACATCGCCTTCCTTTTCAATCACGCTATTGTTGAAGTTTATTAATGTATTCCTTCCATTGGTTAGTTCTATCGTCTGAGCTTAAAAGAGGTTTTCAATCGGCAGCTTTATTGTTTATACCTCTTTCCTCCAATTCTCCAAAATTTTGTTCATTCTTCTATATACAAAATCTACTTTACTTATGACCACTTCTTTTTTCTTCTAGCCATTTTTGCACTTCCTGTTTATTTGATTTCTAAATTGCCTGTATTGCTCTCTTCCTGCTTCATCCTGAGCATTTTTGTGCCTTATCCTCTGATCCATCAGCTCCAAAATTTCCTCTGTGATCCAAGGTTTTAGGGCGGTTTGTTCCCTAAAGCCTAATGTTTCTTTACCAACTTTTATTATTTCGGTCTTTAATGCATTACATTGGTCCTCGGTAGAGCTACTTTCAGAATTACTTCTTGCACCTAAGTGTACCATTTCCGCAAATTTTTCTCTCGTGCAAGACTGTTTCAGTTTATTCACTTCCAGTCTGTTCTGCTTACTTTGCTTCCTTATTCGCTTGAATTTCAGCCTGCACTTCATTACTATCAAATAATGGTCAGAGTCTGTCTACTCCTGGGTACGCTTTAGAGTCTAGAACCTGATTCCTGAATCTCTGTTTGCCACGTTATAATCTAGCTGATATCTGCCTGTATCCTTTGGACGTTTACAGGTGTATATCCTTGTGGCATAGTTCTTAAACAGTGTGTTTGCCACATCTAGCTTATATCTTTCACAAAATTTTAACAACCTGCTTCCTTGCTCTTTTCTTTATTCTAGACCAAAACTTCTAGTGGTATTTCCATCTTTTCCTTCTCCCACTATCGCATTCCAATCACCCATGATCATTAGATTTTCCTCTCCCTTCACATATTGGATTAATTCTTCAATTTCGGCATATATTTTCTCTATTTCTTCGTCATCTTCCTATGTCGTTGGTATATACACTTGTACTAACGCGGTTGGTCTTGTCACCAAACTGTTCATAATAAACTCACCTATCCTACAGCAGAAACTCCAGTGACAGCTTTTGTGTTAATTAATCTGGTTCTCCAGATCAGAAATTTGTGCATTCTTCCACTTAATCTGACTAATCCCGATGACGTCTAACTGAAGTCGTTCCATCTCCCTTGTACCCTGAGCGCTGAATGGTGGTTGTATAAATTGCTAAGACTGTGTTAGAAAAGTGAGGCGAAGAGAAGATATTAAAACAATTATAGATAAGATGGAGAATAAGTTGAAGGATTTGAAAAAAGGTAAGACATTAAGTAACAGGTTATGCGCATTCATTAGGGACTATCGTTCGGGAAGGGGAAGGTGTAATTAGAGAACGAATTTGTCAGCACGGTTAGAAACAAAAATTTGAAATTCGTCCCGGGGTTATTATGAAGGTTGTACGAAATTTAAAAAATCGTAAATGTGCAGGTGTAGATAATTTATTACAGATTAGTGTAAGCCCGTGACCGTTTTTTTTGTATCGTCACGGGTCTAAAATAGTTTCAGTTTTTAGTGTCAAAGATTATAACACCAAGAAGATTATGGCATGTTTGTGCTATATGAGCGATTCCGATGAAACTATGGTGAGTTGAGTGTGCGTCTGCGAAGATTCCTAGGGGAAAAAATCCGAAAATACCACCCCATCTTCCCTTTTACATCCCTTTAATTTAAACTAACTCACAGATTTTATTCGATTACAATGGAAATCTGCCTTTTTTTTGCTGTCATTAGTCTCCGGACTGATTTGATGCAATCCTCCATCCCTTCCTATCTTGCGCTAGTCTTTTCATCTCAGCATACCACTTACAACCCACGTCCTCAATTATCTGCTTCATATATATCTGTCTTTCTTTGTAGTTCTTACCATCGACTGTTCCCTCCACTAACAAATTAATCAATCCAGCATGTCTCAAAATACGACCTTCCATCCTGTCTCTTCTTTATGTAAGACTCTTCCACAAACTTCTCTCCTCGTCCATCATTTCCAAAACTCGTCCATTTCGTATTTTATCCGTCCACTTAATTTTTAGCGTCCTTCTATAGTACCACATTTCAACTGCTTCAATTTTCCTTTTGTCTGGTATTCCTAAGTCCGTGCTCCACTACAATAAAGTGCTGTACTCCACACAGTGTTTTAAAAAGTTGTTTCTGAGTCCTAGATCAATATTTGAAACTAAAAGAATTCTCTTCTGTTCTCTACTGTTATTCTGCTTTTAACATAACTCCTGCATCGGCCGTCAGGTGTAATTTTACTTCCTAAGTTAAAACAAACAGAAAATTACTGCCTACATACGATTCCCAAAAGTGCAATCCATCTTCCCCCTTTACATCCCTTTAATTTAAGTAAACCCACAGATTTAATCCTGTTTGAATAGATATTTGCACACGTATACTTTAAAGCAAATAGAAAAATACTGACTATATTTGACTTGCCAATTCCAACCTCTCTCCACTCTTACTTCCTATACTCTTATTTTCCAACGATATTTATAGAAATCCGCTGTTTTAATCCTATTTTGGTGGCGCTTTGTATACATATACTTAAAAACAAGGGGAAAAATACTGTCTACATTTGGTTTACAAAAAACAGCCCCTCTCCTCCTTTCCGTCCTCTTAATTTTTGTCAATGTTTTATTATTATTATTATTACAAAGTTACAATCGATGCCGTTTGACGAAACTCCTTGAAAGTTGGCACATATATGTATTTTTTTGTAGAGATTTCTGGTCAAATAAAAAATCCAAAAGCCACACTTTCGGAACACACACTTTCTATCCGATTTCGATGGAACTTTGCACAAGTATAGTTTAAAACAAATAGAAAAACACTGTACATATTAGTTTTACGAAAACCCAATCCCTCTCCCCTTTCTCACCCCCTTAATTATTGTCAATGTTCCTTATGCAAAGGTACAGTTTCTGTCCAATTTTGAAGGAAGTTCGTACATGTATACCTTAAAACAAACAGAAAAATACCGTTACATTTGGTTTGCTAAAGCCCAACTCAACTCTTCCTTTACTTCCTCTCCTCCTAATTTTCAGTGATCTTTATAGAAGCCCACAGTTTTTATCCGATTTCGATGGAACTTTGTATGTGTATGCTTCTAAACAAGGAGAAAAATACAGTTTACATTTTGTTTAAAAAGCCAACTACTCTCTCCTTTTACCCCAACCCCCTAATTTTTCCAATATTTCTCATACATACCCACTTTTTATACGATATCGATGGAACTTTGCACATACATACTTTAAAACAAAGAGAAAAATAGGTCTACATTTAGTTTGCAAGCACCCACACACTCTCCTACTTTACCTGCTCCCCTTATGTTTTGCCCATGTTCTTTATACACAGCAACATTTTTTATTCGATATTGATGGAACTTTGCACACGTATACTTTAAAACAGTGGTTCCCAATTAGTGTTACACATACCTTCAGGGATACTTGAGGTTGCTTGAAGGATACGCGCAAAATTCTCTTGAATAAGGTAATCACTAAAATAATTTTAAAAAACAATTAATCAAACATTACTATACCCAACACATATTTTTTTTGGACATTTGATTATTTTTGCTATTGGATTGTTTGTCATTGAATTAAAATATGCTAAATCTTGAAAACCTGGTTTCATTTTCTTATTTATAGGGTTACGCAATGTTGAGCTCTTTCTTAAAGTGGTACTCAGGAAAAAACAATTGGGAACCATCGCTTTAAAATAAACAGAAAAATACTGTCTTCATTTGATTGCCAAATCCGAACCCCTCTGCCCCTTTACTTCCTCCTCTCTTAATTTCCAATGTTCCTTACTCAAACTCACAGTTTTTATTCGATTAGGATGGAACTTTGCACATGTATACAATACTGTCTACATTTGGCTAACAAAAACCCACCCACTTTCCTCCATCACCCTAATTAAGCAAAATTTACGCTTGAAACCGTTCAGTTTTTTGCAAGTATCTCGAAAACGGTGATATTTTTATAGAATACAACATTTCTTGTTAAACAGCACTGGACCGATTCCAATCGGACAATTGCTGACCAAGAAATTCCAACTTGAATTTTAAAAATTATTTTAAAGTTTTTGTAATAACACATAAATCCAGGGCCGGCGTTAGGGCAGGGGGGGGGGGGGAAAGCGGGGCAAATGTACCCGGGCCTGCCGGCTGATGGGGGGCCCCGATCACCGACTGCAGGGGCCCCCAGGCCTCGAAGCAAGAAGCAAGAAAGCAAGAAGCAAGAACTCCGCCCATTGTCGCCCGGCTAGTTTGTAGAGCTAAAAAAAAAATTCCTAGCACCGGCCCTGCACAAATCTAAAGTTTTTATTTGATATCGAAGGAAGTTAGCACACATTATGTTTACATTGAGTACAAAACTGCGCCCGCTCTCCCTTTTCAATCCCCTTAAGACATATACACCAGCAACTTTTCCGTGTTTAGCCTATATCTCCAAAACGAATGGAGAGATTTTATTTGTATATTTGCTGAATTGGACCACAAAAAGCATTGTATATCCCATTGCGATGAACTTGAAATTGAATGAAACAGTTAGCAAAATTTGTATATAAATATCTAATTTTAACTAAATACAAACTTTCAAATATATTCATTTAATCTATGTGTGTACTCATGTGTAGGAATAGTGAAGCATTGCTGGGTCACCTAGTATATAGATACAAATAGACGTGGTGTCATATTTCACTCTACAGCCACCACTATCCAGCGCAGACCACTCGTGTTTCATGTGGTAATAGCGTCGGATCTCCCATCGTGCACAATTTTGGCTGCATGCCGGTAGCCGAGGGGATGTGGGAGATATGGTGGTTAAAAGTGATCGACCTGAGGCATTTTGATGTGGGAGATATGGTGGTTGAAAGTAGTCGACCTAGGGCATTTTCTTATTTCACTTTGCAGCCACAACTACCTACCGCAGACCACTGGTGTTTGTGTATAGTAGTAGCCTGGAGTCGCCCATCGTGCACTGTGTTGGTTGCATGTCGGTAGCTGTAGGAGTTTGGAAAGTGACTGAAAGATGTCGACCGTGGGGATTTTATCATTTCAGGTAAAGTTTTCTAAGAAATCTTTGGAATCTTCTAGAATGTACTAAAATAATGTAAAATGTACTAAAATGTTCCTGAATAATGTTGTAGAATACGACACATTTTCAGCTCGTATCCTATTGCAATACTTGTCACAAATATTCATCTATTATAGAATTCATCTATCTGGCTCTGTTTTCTCCACTAATTTCTCGGCATATCTCCTTTCTCTCCTTCCTTGCAGTCTTGGATACCTCAGAATGCATCCAGTCAAAATGACATTGCCTCATATCACTTTAATTCAGCACCTCCCCATTTGTGATTCACCACCCTTTATTATAATGTTAGCGATTGAAATTTCATATATTAAATAAAAAAGTCATATAACACCAGAAACTGCTATATTTAAACCAAAAGAGGATAGACTAATTAGATCCTGTACAAATAATATTCATTCAGAAACTGTTTGCATAAAAATAATACAATTTTTGTGCTTTTTCTGTCTTTAGATGTAGGAATATATGATTATATTACAAACTTAGTCTATACCTGAAGGTTGGTTGGGTAATCCCGAAGGAGGCATACTAGTCGATTGTGTCAGGAACGAACGGCCAGTTCCGTTTCTCCGGGACCTACATTTTAACGTGGAATCCAAACCACAATTATCTTTGTCTAAAACCACTGAATTGAAATCAAGTAGTTCTTGAAGTATTCTATATTTAAATAGTGTGAGGTCATTGATAATTACGTTAATTTGTAAAGTTGTAGAAAAACAGAAGTTTGTGTAAAGAATATTATTAAGGAAAAACCATCTTCTGTGTTTCTTGTGACTTGTAGCCGTATCACTCATTTACAGATTGTTTAGAAGTATGACTAACTGCTGTACATTACATCTAAAAACTAAATACACCTTGCAAGTGTCAATGAACTTCTGTTTTAACTTAACTGGAAAGTTAATCAGACATTGAACATTTTGCCACAACTCTTTTTATTGTAATTAGGATGTTATTTAAAATCTCAGTTTGTATTTCACTGTCCTAATAGAATATGAGAGTATTTAAAACATCAGCATTGGCTAGTATTTTCAGAAATGATGTATACATATTTGCACAAGCTTTATACACTTAATATATCGCGTATCTTCAATTTGAGCCTAACATTGTTAACAGGAACAAAAATAAAAATGGTCAGTAACTACTTACATTTTCTGTTTACTGAACTGGTAACACTTTTTTCAGTTTAGAAACTATATGATAATTTTCACCGAATATTATATGTGGCAAGGACTGATGAGTCAATGTTTATCCGAGTTTTTTTCTAATGCTTTTTAAATGTGTTATAGACAAACAAATGTTAGTAGTTAAGAGAGGATGTAACATGAAATTAATATATGATAAAATTCTGAAAACAAATATTTAGCAATGTTCTAATTTTTAAGGGATAAAACTCGTGTACTACAATTACTTACAAAAAGGCATTTGCTTTTAAGACTACTGTACCCGTTCTATTAGCTTGAGGGATTTCAAAATATATGTAAAGATATTAAGTGCTTTAACAAATACCAGGTGGCAGAGAAGTTATGATGCTTCTGGGGGTGATGTATTTCTAATAAAAAATTCTTAATTATCTGTATAGAAATTATATTTTTAAATATTTTTGGAGTAATTGTTTCGGAACTACTGTTGTTGAATTTTGATATTAAAAAAATATAACTTCTCTTGTTGTCAAAGACTTTACATTACAGTTGCAATGTCAGAAAAATTATAAAAGGTTATTATGAATAAACTCATTTCGCAAAATTATTTGGGTAGTATAAAATTAAAACATTATATTTATGATAAAAGTATAGGCTTTTTGGGAGTAACTATATTTTCACTCCACTAGAAAAAAATTCGAATTGCACAAATTCCACAGATTCCCAATTTAAAAAAAAAAAAAAAAAAAAAAAAAAAATCGATGCTGAAAATACTGTTTCTACTAATGAAAGGAAAATAAAACCATTTACTGCTACAGGAAGTATTAACTGTTTATTGGTTAACGCAAATTAGAATGCTCACACTCAGTCGTCTGAACGAATTCTAAACGTGATTTTTCGCTGTTCTGTTTCACTGTGATAGTGATTTCCTGTGCATTGCCACCTGGTGGCAGATAATGGAAATATTCTAGACTATTCTAAAGGTGACCGAGTCACAGCCATGGAAAGGGGAAAAGAGCGCAGACGACGCAAGAGACCTTCACCACGCACTAAAGTCGGGTAGAGAGCATGGAGGAAGGAATAAATGGAGACGACATAACGCCAAATCGGTGAAACCTCATAAAAAAAACCTCGTCTCCTACTGCGCATGCGCGGCGGCCACTGGCGGCCATAGGAGTCCTAAAACATCGGACTGTTTGCACTGTGTATGCTGCTGAGAATATTTCATTTTTAATTTTCTATAATGCCAAGTTGTGTTGCATATGGTTGCACAAACAGATAAGATAGGAAAAAACCTGGAATAGCGTTTCATAAGTAAGTCACATTGTAATTATCGTTCTTGAAGTATCTGACAGGTAACTGCAACATTAGAGCCATTCGCTATAAATTTATTCATTGCTCTCAATGGGATCATATCGTTCTCAAATTTTTGTTGGGGTAGTGTAGACAATTAGCATATGTTACTATTTTGCACCTGAAAATCTAGCCTTATTGTAGACAAGTGTTGAAAATTTAATTTAAGCGGATCATGTTTACACCGCGACACAGTGAATATGGTATTCTGCAGGCTTTATTCAAGTTTCAGTTTATACTGAAAGTGTACGATGAAATTAACTGTACTGAAATTAGTTGTGATAATTTATGCTACATGAACTATGAATTCTGATAATGTGAATGTTGTTGAAGCTAGAACTGTAGCTTCAATTGAATTTTGTGTGTTGAGGTGGGAAGTACAATAATGGCGATGGTGGTTCTATTTGATGATTCATTCTCATGTAAATTGACGAAACAAATCAAAAATCAAGAGTAATTTTTTTTATATCACCCTTAGTTCTCTAGATATCAACTATCAAAAATTAGTTACAGGTATAGTTCCTTGTGCCCTTGGTGACATTTTTATTCTGGTCCAGGCCACGTTTTAACCTAACCACAAGGATTAGTAAAAAAATTAAACACCCAATCTGCAAGTGCAGCAAAATTATCTTTTGGTTCAGTCCGTATCATAACCTAACAAACCCAATTTGGAGACATTATATCTCGCGAACCAAGCGATACATCGAAAAATTTTATTCGTTATTTATGATGTGTCTCGTCGAGTTACATAATAATCCATCATCAAATTGGGGTACCGCGGTTGCCAACCTGTACAGCAAAATCCCAATTCCACTTTTATAAATTTCATTTCGTAATAATGGTTTTGTTGATCAATTAATTAAATTAAAAAGTAATTTAATTTTAAAAAGAAGAAGTACAAGTTGTACGCTTCAAACTAGATATCATGTCCAGATCACCCTGCAACTGTTTACAGTCCTATATCGTTTTCATCCTTTTATATAGCATTATATCATCTGCAAACAATCTAATTTCAGATAGTAAACAACCAACACAATTATTCATTAGGATAATGAATTCGAGCAACAATCGTCCCAATATACTACCCTGCGGTACTCCCCATTTTTACTTCCACTTCATTTGATACTGTATTTCCTACCCTAATTTTCTGTTTTCTTCCTTTTAAAAATTCTTGTACCCAGCAAATCACTTTCTCATCCGCTCCAATAGTTTTTACCTTATTTACTACCATTTTATGGCTCACTCTGTCAAAAGCCTTTGACAGATCTAGTGCTACACTATCAATTTGGCCTCCCTTGTCCATTTCATCTGAAACATCTTCCATATATCCCACCACCTTAGATTCGCATAAATATCCTTGCCTAAAGCCATGTTGCCTACTTGAAAACCACTTACGTTCCTCATATATTTTTCTGATGTGGTTGCATATCGACATAATTCTGTATAAAATAATCAAAACGATAGAGGATTGTAAACAGTTGCAGGGTGATCTGGACAGGATATCTAATTGGGTTGGTAAACATGGAATGAAGATAAATGCAAAGAAGAGTCAGCTTATTAGATACACAAATAAAAAAACAAAAGGTTAATTATGAATATAAGGTGGGGAACGAATTGCTTGCTGAAGACTTGAAATGTAAATATCTTGGAATTACTTTTGATAACAAACTTAACTGGGCAGGACACATTGGGCACAGTTAATCCAACTGTTAACTTCATTAGTCATTATTCCGCTACTTAAAAAGTTAACTTCGATAATCGTTAAAGCGTTAAATATTTATAAATTTAACGCAAGTTAAAGTTATCCGTTAAAAGTTAACTAGTAAAAAGTTGTACTGATGTATTAGTATTATAGTAGTGTAGGGTTAACTGCTCTCTATCTCAAGGTGTTATGTACCATGATGCAAGTGTGGATTTATTTATAAAAATTAACAAATTGTGGTTACGCTCATGGAGGAAGGTTACGCTATCGCCACAACAACGAAGTGGTATTCCCATGGAGGAAGGAAATATATGGAGACGACGCAAGAGACCTTCACCACGCATTGAAGTGAAGCAGGGCGGAGGAGGAGTGGGGGGGGGGGCATGGCCGGAGTGGAGGGGGCATGGCCGCTTCCATACAGACACGGGGAATATGTACAAAAACCTCAAGGGGACTCTAGGATAAAGGTGACGCCGCAATCTGGTGATGGATTATTATGTAACTCGATATGACAAATAAAAAATGAAGAATAAAATTTTTTGATATCCTGCTTAGTTTTCGAGATATTCTGTCCCAAATGTGAAATGGTTTTGGTTGAAATTCAGAAGAAAAAATTGGTTAAATTCAAATTTGATGATGGATTCTTATTTAAAAAGACGATACAAATGAAAAATAAAGAATAAAAATTTTCGATATCTCACCTAGTTCTAGAGATATACTGTTTCAAAAGTAAAGTTTCTTGAGTTGAAATGGAGAAGAAAAATTTCGCAAAAGTCAAATTTAATGATCGATTCTTATGTAACACGACGATACAAATCGAAAATAAAGAATAAAATTTTTCGATATCTTGCTTAGTTTTCGGGATATACTGGGAAAATCGCAATGTTTGGAATCGCAATACCGCTGCTGCCGCCATGCGGGAGAGCTTAGAGCCTGCTTCACCGATTTAACGTCACTTCTCCTCCATGACTACACATTGCCAGTACATACCGCTGTCTCTTTGAAATTACACAGAATGAAACCCAATTTTACAAAGGGGTCATCCATTGATTACATACGTGAGTAAAAGTGCTGGGAGCAAAAAAAGTCTACGAAAAGTAAACAATGTATACATTGATGAATTTTGAATAACAAAAAGGAAATAGATATGCAGGAAGGGTTGCCAACTCAATGAAACAAAGGGCAAACACTTTCAAAAAGGTGCTGGAATGTACTTTACTTTTAAGTGCTCATTTTGTATCCAATTATACAAGGCAATCTGTTATACAAACAGGATACAAGAGGTAACCAAATTATACAAGTTTTGTATCCAATTATACAATCTGGCAGCCCTGCATACGAGTGGTGGCGTGGCGCACAGTTCAAACAAACGAAAAGATGTCAACAACCTATGTAACGGACTAAAGTTAACGGAAGTCCAATTTAACGGAAGTTAAGAAGACCGTTAATGATTTTTTAGGTTAACTTAAAAGTTAAATTTTCGCAATTTTTTTTAACTTCGTTAATTAACGATTAACGGATTAACTGTTTTGTGCCCAGCTGTGGACAGGTGGTAGGAAAAGGTTTCAAAGTTCTGCACTTGTTGGAGAGAGTGATGAGGGGATGTACGAGAGAAGTCAAGGAATTGGGTTACAAAACTTTGGTCAGACCATTGCTCGAATGTGGTAGTGTAGTATGGTACCCTCATTTTACGTATCAAATATAGGAGTTGCAGAGGGTGCAAAAAAGGGCTGCTAGATTTGTTTCTGGAAATTATCGCAGAATGCAATCAGTGACGGATATGATAAAGGAGCTGGAATGGGATTCATTGCAAGACAGGAGGAGGATGAGGAGGGTCATGGGAGTGTACAGAGCATATACTGGCGATGAGGCATGGAAAGATATTGCAATAGGTATGAAAAGTAGTGCATGGAAGGGAAAAGATGACCATGACCACAAGCTGGCACTCGATTTCAGGCACAAGGGTGTGGGATGATTCTCTTTTTTAGGTAAGGGTGTCAGGGATTGGAATGAGTTACCAAGAGAAATGATGAATAATTTACCGAAAACTTTGAAAGAATTTAAAGATAACATTTGTAGAGGGCAAATGTAGGTAGGTGCAGGATAGGGAGAAGATGGGTGTGTAGGGAAATTGCCACCGGAGCCTGTGCTCTATTGCAATTAAATTAAATTAAATCTTTCCATTAATATACCTACCACTGAAGTCAAACTGATTGGCCTATAATTTTCGACTCTATTTCTCACCCCTCTTTTATGTAACGGTACTACTATCGCACTTTTCCAGTCTTGTGGTAAGCACCAATTTTCCAGACTCAATTTAAATAATATTTCAAGATAAGGTACAATATCTGTAGTAATATTATCTGCACCAGCCTCCTTATGTATTTTCAGCTTGCTTATTTCCTTCATGATTTCTTCAGGATGAATTTCAAATTTTTTAGTATCTTCATTTCTAATCGTATTGTTAAGCTCGTTCTCCGAATTAGACCTTCCCGTTTCTGATTCACTGTCACTAATGCTCTCACTAAACCAGTTACTTAAAATCTCTGCCTTTTTCAAATCCTCAGTAACTACTTCTCCATCCTTATCTATGAGTGTCTCTACCATGGAGGAAGGAATATCCTCCATGGTCTCTACACCCTCCCTTCCCCTCAGTTTCCTGATATAGCCATAGAAATTTCTAGATGCATCAGTCAGTGGTCCTCCTGCACTGACAATACTCTTCATAAACCCATCTTTAGCCACTTTCTTTGCTGTTATTAAGTCCTTGTTTAGCTGTTTCAAATATTCCCTACTACCCTGCTGTCTCTTAATTCTGTTATGTTCTCTTCGTACCAACCTCTTTAACCTCCTCACTTCCCTATTATAGTACACAGGTTCTCTACTTCTCTTTATTTTCTGCTTTGAAATGAATTTTTTTCCCCCTTTCTTATTATTACCTTGAACTCTCAATTACAGCTTATTCGTTCTGTTACTTAGATTTGGTAGATACGTACATTCTGATAACCATGATATCGAGATAGTACTGGATATTGTATTTTTTGGTGTGCGATTAGATGAAATTGTTTAGATTAAAATATATCCGAAAGTGTTCAAATCATTCCCGCATGATACCTATGTATTAATCATCTTTGATTTATGTTCTTCATTATTATCTCTGATAGTGTATGTATGATGTCTCTGTGTATAATGGTAGGGGTGTAGTTGCGCAGCCCACGCCCACTGGAAGCGTCAAAATTTGAAGCAAGTTTTATGAATATACGTGTTAGCAGAATTTGGGTTCTGGCATTGTGGAATGAAAGGTGAGATTCCGAACATCTGTTAAAGAGTTCAAAGAAAATTTTCCAATGAACTACATGCCGTCGAGAAAACACGTTAACAGATATAATAAACAATTACTGTTTTTCTTCCAAGCAGCAAATAGCTTTTTCTTTCTTTTTTGTTTTTTAATTGCACGTCTTTCTTATCCTGAGATTGATAAAAAGAAATATAGCGTGTCCCGAAACTCGCAAATTCTTAAGGAATTAGACAGTAGTTGCACAGGTGATCACACTCGTATGAGCGATTAACTAACGTAGACGACGAATAGCTTCGTTATCTGTTTATTTCTTTTATTACAGGTTGCAAAAGACTTTAAGGATTTCGGTGCTTACGGTATGTGTATTGATCTACGCGATTTCAGCAGTTCCTTTTAATTGTCTTCATTTGGACCACTTATTGTGTTGTGTAAGTACAATGACATTTACTCGTTCTCAATAACGAGGTAGAAGTTGTTACTGTAGAAAACGTTATATTGTAGTGAAAACTTTGCATGTTTAATCCATTGGAAGATATTATTTGAATAAGAATGAAATTTAAACCGGGCTGGAAGAATAATTTCTGACTGAAGTTCCAAAAATAATATATTTTGTTCCATCATTTAACTTAAAGGGTCTGTCTTGACTTCAAATCATTATTGGATGTTCAGTTGTACATGTTTGTGTAAAGAGTCATGATTATTTGTGGTGTCTTAAGGGCTTAATAGTTGAAGGCATATAAAGCCCTAGATAAATTTTTTTTGCACCAAAGTTTCCATTAATTTTCAGATTCTGCTTTCTGGCTGTACCAGCGTGATTCAAAATCTATCAAATTACAATTTCTCTGGTTTGCTGCTTTAGACAGAAGGCTGCACGAAACCTCAGTAATGAAGTACTTTTCATTTTTTTAATGGATTGTAGAATTCTAAGGGGAAAGGGGGTAGGGGGAGGAAGATGAGGTTTGACAGTTTAATAAACACTGAAGGAGTGTGATTATCCCTTGTGTAAATCATCTTTGTGGTGAGTTTGTAGAGTTATTTTTTTATGTCTTCCAATGTTTAAGTGGACATAATTTACTGCTTACATGCTAATTATTGTCGTCTTTTACTACCTTTGGACTCCTACTCTGTTTTTTTTTTTTAATTGCCTAATGTAGAAATATATTTTAATAATAATGAATAATGTAGACATTTACTTTGCTTGCACATTACTTATGCAGTATGAAACAGTATATCGCTGCATTTTGAAATCGCGCACTACCTGCTTTGGTATCATGTTTTTTGCATAGTACACTGATAGCCAGCTTCACTGTTAGAAGTTTTCTGTGACATTTGTTAGTTATTGAAATGTATTTCTGCAGTTTCACAGCAAAAAAGTTTTTTTTTTGTGCACAAAGTTTTTATGAATTTCTTAGAAAAAGTAAATTTTACTAGGAGGAATAATAGAAGTTTAAATGATTTATTTTTCCATGGTTGTGTGTCATAGTGAACTTCTCATATTTTGTTCCTGCAGCTTGTCTTTACATATAGAATGTGTCACGGTATTTGTTGTTTAGCTTGAGTTTGAAATATTGAAGGAAAGAAAATAAGTAATTCTTTGTATGTTTGTATATGCATACAACCAGTTTTTTCCCCACCTCTAATGCCGCCGGCGAGGTGTAAAGCCATAAGTAAAAAAAAAAAAAAAAAAAAAAAAAATTGTGTCCATGATTATCTGTGTGAATTAGGAAAATATAATGTTTTTCTTGTCGTCTTCAAAGAGTAATTCAATCAAAGCCATTCTCTTTCTTCTCAGATGGCATATTACAAAATTATTTAAATATCTGCATAATTACTTTAGGGTTATTTTAATTATTTTTTTTAAATTTAATTTCAGATGCAATGGAGCACAATGTGTCAATGTCCCGACACCCTCACCTTCCCATGTCTTGATTTTTTTTTAAAACCACATACCAATGCTTGTTCTTTACATATTGCAACATCCTTCAGTGTTTTTGATAAACTGCCCATTATTTTCCTTGGAAATTTATTCCAGTCCCTGACTCCCTTACCTACAAAAGTAAATTTTTCCACTCTATTTGCCTGAAATAAAGTGTCAGCTTATGAATATGGGCATCTCTTCCCCTCCGTCTATAACTCCTAATCCTTCTTCTAACATCCATCCATAAATTATTCCAATTACGTGCCTTGAACAAACCTAACACTGTATGACCACTGAACTGTTGTCTTCTGGGGGTACTTATGCTTTGGCCTCACATTCAGGAGGATGCTGGATCCCCGTCCAGCCATCCAGATTTGGGTATTCCATGGTTTCCCCAAAAACACCTCAGGTGAATGTGGGATGGTTCTTTCAAAATGCCATTACAGAATTCCTTCCTGTTCCTTGCTCCCAATCCTTTCCCACATCTAATGACGTCAATGAAGTGTAAAGCTACAAACAAAGAAGAAAACAGTATAGTAATTTTCCATAGGTCTCAGGGGCGGATCCAGGATTTTGGTTTGGGGGGAGGGCTTGAGCGGACTTTGGTTTCGGGGCTTGGTTTGAGTGAATTTTGGTTCAGAGGGTTTGCCTTCAGTGGAGTTTGGGTTTTTTTTTTGGGGGGGGGGGGAGGGTCTTGTGTCGGCGATGGGGTAGTCTTTATAGCCTCCTCGAGCCTCAAATCAAAAAAAAAAAAAAAAGTAGGTCTCCAAAATTACAACGTCGGGGTGGACCTAGATCCTTTGGGGGGGGGTCTTGAGCCCCCTAGTCCCCCCCCCCCACTGGATCTGCCCCTGATAGGTCCCCTTCTTAAGAGAGAAACATTGTGGGATGTGGGGAGGAGAACTTTTACACTGCAAAACATATGGCAGAAATGCACTGTTACAGAATAATATAGTTGTAACAATCCTGTCTACACAGGATACAGATATTTTTTTGATATTGCGAAAAGGTGCTGTCTGTCTATTTCTATGTAGCTAATGTCTGATAACATGGCTATAACATGAAAAGTAATTGCCAATATTTTTATTTCTATGCTTTACATCTGTCTCTTCATCTGTGTTTGATAAAACTTCCTATTGCTTGTACAATACATATTTCAATTGTGAACAGTATCTTACTTTTCCTGTTTAATTCTGCTTAAAGCAGACCTTTGTTCACTTTCCATTACTATAAACTCTTGAATATGCCAAATACTGTTTGATATGATTGTGCCAAATACTGTTTGATATGCAGATCTCTACTAATTTTTCTATTCAGAGTTATTTTGGTAGTGATAATGCTGTTCCAAGTGAAATGTTCTCTCCTAAGCTACATTTTTTCTTGTTTAGTATTTCTCTTCACATCTGTTAGTATTATACAGGATGTTTCATACATCATAGTTCTTGTCTATATCAACGAACTATACATACAATGTATTTCCACAGTTCTGAAAATGGTACTAAGACAAGAAAAGAATATATTGTAACAACACTATACTAGTTCATTATTAATTTTTTTATATTATATGAACTGTATACTGTTTTAGTGCTTCAGATGGACAGCTGATTCCATACTAACTGGAACAGGTATTGTGGGTCAAATGTTCCCAAAGGGTCTGTTGCTACATTTAATGTCGACCTTTGTCATTGGACAATATTCTTCTATCTTTCTGATTTTGTAAGTCATTTTTTGAGTGGCATTTAATTACTACAAAAATATTAAAATATAGGATGAAAGACAAATTGCATTGTTGATAAATGGTGATGTTTGGATCTAGCATATGGGTGCTGTGGGTTCGTTCTATGGCTAGTCACTTAGATTTTAGCTTAAAATGATTTCCTGACATCACTCTAGTTGTATTGTCAAGATCATTCATCCAAAATGCCTTGACAATTTTTGTTCATATTCCTTATTCACTATTTTCTGGCTGTAAATACCTTTTTTGTATACAGGACAAGAAGCACTTTTGAAAAAAAATTAAAAATACCTCATTGAAAGCCACTTTGAAGTTTAGAGCATCGTGGTCTATTAATAATTTCTGGTTACGTTAATGGATTAGACTAAGTGGTTAGTTTAAAATGGCAGTTGGTGGAGTTGCATGAAAGTAAATCTTCTTGAATTGTGGAGGTATACACTCTGTAACTTTATTATGCTTGAAGCATTTGGCTAGAGGAAAACCTACCTATTTATTGTACTGTTGTAATGAATAAATTATTTTAAAAAGTGACCATGCATTTGATATTGCTTTTGGCAAAGATTGTTTCAAATGATTCCACCATGTGTTGTAGTTTGATAGCGGTGTAGGGAAATGCCTGAACCATTCCTTAAAATATACAATTGAAATTGACCTTATAATCAAGTCTTCATATATTTAAATTTAAACTCCACGGTAAAATAAATTTTGTTTTGACACTCTGCATAAAGATATCAAAGAATTTAGGTAAATAGATTGTTGTAAAGAAATATCTTAATGAATTAGGAATAGATTAAAAGATACTTCATGGGATATGTGTGGTAGGTTTTGTGCTCCCACCACATAATCTCTTATAACTGGAAATAGGAATTCACCTAGAAACAGTCAAGAATCACACTATCACTGTGTAATATATCAGAACTATTAGATTACTCACTAATAATTTCAATGTATTAAAATTTAAATGACAGTTCATTAAAAAAAAAATTGTATGTTTCATGAAAATTCGTACTGCATTGGGCTTTATTTGATGGGCGGTTTCCCTGTGGCACATCTTTTGTAATTTATATGTCTGTTACATTATACACTGCTTTTTTTAAAAACACTAAGACGTGTGTAATATTAGAACTTTTTTGTGTTGTTCTCCCCCTCCCCCCCCCCCCCAAATAGTTTATTTTATAAGCCATTAAAATGGACTTAACATTGTTAACTAAATGCAAAAATTGGAATACAAAAACTTCTATTGACTTCTAGGCATAAATTATTTTAAGATCACTTTATTAATTCAACTGCCTAGAGATTAGGTAGTTGGGACCAGTTCATTGACTCAATAAAATTAGAACTAATTTGTGCATGCTTAGTTGGGTCAACATTGAAGTCACTTATATGTTCATCCTTGTTCTAGTTTTTTTTTAGTTAAACTTCAGTTTTGCTATTGTGAAGGTATTTATTACTGTAAAATTTCAACATTTTAGATATATTGTTGGTAACTTATGCATTTTGACTTTTCTCAAGAAATATGTACAAAATTTTCTAAAAAAATAAATACATTGTCAACAGAAGTGTGTTCTATTTTTTCTTTTAAGTTACTTATTTTATTGTTATACTTATATGGATTGGAAAGGTAAAGTAAATCAACCACTCACTAAAGTTGAAAGGTAAAATGCAGTGGCAACAGAAAACACTCCAAGTTTTTTGTTGTTTCAGCTGCTCACTTCTCTTTATATTTGAGTGAAGGGTATGCTTTACCCTTCCTTTCCATATAAATATCACCTCACAGCATTTCTTAAACCCCATTGTTGCTGATATTCTATTGTGAATGATACCTGGAAGTATGTGTATCTTGCAGTATATTTGTTGCTGTTTGAAAGAAGGCACTATTTTAAGATCACATTTATTGCAGTAACAGCAACCAAAGCAATTTAGTAACTGGTCAGTAAACATTTTCTTGAATTTGACATTAACAGTTTGCTTTGTGATCAATTAATGACAATTGTGAATTTTCTCTATGAATAAACGACATTATTAAAAAACAGTTTCATTTCATTCTATAATAAATTCTTATTTTGGTGCTTGGTTTTCCCCATTTGGTAAAAGCTGTATATTATAAGTATATGTTTAGCCTTCGCCGAAATAGACAACTGGCAGTTCCATTTGTTGACATCAAACATTAAAGTTCATTTCTATACTTCAGCTGTACCAAATGTTGAAAAAGGTGGTACAATGTCTTTATAGTTGTGCTATTAATTAAGCAGTTCCACTCCAGCAAAATTGGCATTCAATTATTTTTTTCAAAATAGCCACTTTGTTATTCATTGTAGGGTGTTTCATCAAATACATCCAGATTACTTTTCAATACATTTTCTTTTAAAGTATATTAAAAGATATCTCCAGTTTTTTCAGACTTTTGGGGGGGGGGGTAGAGGATGTCACAAAGAATTTCAGCAGCATTGATGCCAACATGCATGGGTAATTATTGTTTCAGTAGTATGATGGGTTAATATTTGATTCACATTAATTTTTCTTTTAGACATTTTTTTGCATGATTATATTGCATGACTTAGTAATTGTTGGTAGATGTCTGTAGCCTTTCTTGATTTTGATGGCAGTAACGTTGTCTCGTCAAATTTGTTTTGAGGATAAATTGTGATTATATTTTGCTGTGAAGCATTGAACAAGTAAAAGAACATTTGTGATACCATTATTTAATGTAAGTATAGTAGTTACTTTATTTTAAAATAATATTTCACCAATTTGATTCATCGAAGTACTTAAAAAAAATAGATGATGAGAGACGGTTTCAGTTCAAGTAGTATATTA
This sequence comes from Vandiemenella viatica, assembly GCA_031002005.1. NCBI lineage: Eukaryota > Metazoa > Arthropoda > Insecta > Orthoptera > Morabidae > Vandiemenella > Vandiemenella viatica. The sequence continues at coordinate 137,061,867 of CM061920.1, read as the reverse complement.
AGGAACATCTTTTTTTTTTTCAGTTTACTCAGGGAAATAAATATTCCAATTATTGAAAGTTGTGATTATTTAAGTGAATGATGAAAATAACGAACGCCAGAGTTTTAAGAATGTATTGATATATTGCTGCTGGTTTGGTACACATTCATGTAGGCACTTATTACTGTTGGAGCTGTCTGTAAATGGATGAGGTGAAGAAATAAAAAAGTGACCCAAATGCAATGAAGTAACATCTCGAATTTACTTATTTTACCAATTTTAAATTTTCAAGTAACAGCTTAAATTTATTTATTGTGTCAATTTTACATTTTCATTTGATGGATTAATCACTTGTGCAAGGATTGTGCACCTTCATTCACTTTATCGTACAGTATTTATTAGAAATACTTTCCACTGGCATTTATCATAATATTACTGTTGAGTTATGTTTGAGCATCAAATTCAAGAGAGCCTGGCTTTGACTCCCATTATGGTTAACCAGGTAAATTAATAATAATAAATGCATACGGCGAGGATATTCTTGAAAGGTTCAGCTGCTGAGTGATTAAGTTTTGATCATAGTATTTTCTCTGATACCAATCCTGGTGCTAGATCAGTTTTTTAACATGGTTTTTAACTAGTTTTCTTTCACATTGCCAATTGTCCGTGTAACAGGGATGGGACTGGAAAGTCAGTAGTCCATGTGTCATTTATTTATTGATATGATTTTTTTTATCATTGATAAGCCCAGCAGTGAGAATAGTTTGTTTCTTATTTCAACCAAACATTTTACAAACACATTAATAACTAGAAATAAGTATTCATACTTTTCCTAAGAATTATGATATCATTAATCCAGAAAGTTCTCTAGCATAAAAATGCTTTTACAAACTAAAGGTATATATATTTTATAATAATTCTGGGAAGAAATTGAGGAAGGATAGGGAAAGTAAATCCCTTAACTCTCCACATATATAGGTAAAGGAGCCACGATGATCACATATGCACGATTACACTTTGCAGTATTTCAGCATAAACCTTAATAGTGTATAAATGTAGGACATATAGCAAGGGGATCAGATGTGAACCACATGATTCCTTATCTCAATCAGGAGAAGAATAGAGAAAGTAAATTGATTACATACCAGGGTGAAGCTAGTGGTGCGGATGGTAGCAGAAAGTAAATAAATTCACATCACTTTTGCCATTTGCCGTGTTTCCCACGACAGGCTTGTCACATATGGCACACACTTAAGAAATTGTCACTATATTTTGTATTTGTTACTGTTATCTCAGCCCTCATGCCTCCAGCTTCATTATTATATCCTCTTTCCAAAATGTTTATAATTAGTTTTTGTGCCATCTACTTGGCTTCATTGTATAAATATGTCAATAAGATAGGAAAGGGGAAAACCCATCACTTACCACAGATGAAGGCAGGAGGGCCAGATGAACACAAGAAACACACAAAAACAAAGGCACACATTACACAATATTTTGGGATGTATTAATTTCTAGTTTGTATTTTAATATTTGTACTTCCCAATTAAAATGAACATGAAAAAATATTCATTTAAATTTTCCCCTGGCCATACATCAGTAAGGCAGCATGTCTGCACATGCAGGCTAGTGTCAACCAGCACTCCACTCATGTAAAGGTAGTGCGGTAAAGAGGGGATGCACAACGACCTTGAGCTGCCTATTTAACATTACAGACTATGGTAGTAAATGATGGAGATATAAGTTGTTTTAGAAATATGCTGGGGTAATTTATATGCTGCATTGTAGTTTTATACTGGGGATAAAGACAGAGTTGATCATTATAAGGTTATAACTTTGTAGGTTTTTGGTTCAGATATATCTCTAAATAAAAAAACTAAATTTTACCAAAGACAGTGTATGTGAGAGCTTGAAGCTTTTACGTAATTTGAAAAGCTATAAAATTATTATCTTTTGTCTGCAATGTTAATCTTGACATATTCTTATTTTTCTAATACATTAGTTTTCAGTGGATCAGATCATTCAATTTCAAGCGAAAACAATTATGACTTGTAATAAAATATTGAGATAGAAATAAGAAAATTGCAGACTGTATTATAGTATCATGTAATTATCATTTTAATTTTTTAAGTTGTGGATCTGTGGTAAATTTTTAGATTCATTAACAGTAGCATATTGTTGGTTTACTATTCTCTTGATGTATTTTCATTACTTATCTAAATGGATTAAAAATGGCTACAAAAAATACTTTGCTGTACTGGAAAACAAGAATTAAAAGCAGCAAAAATGAGAAGCATTACATTGATATGCATTTAAAAAAGATAATGTAATTAAAATTATTGAATTGCTACAAAGTATATAAAGTTGCAACACAAAAAATATTTTTGTGTGTATGAACAAAAACTAGAAAATCATGACTACATGTAAATAGATCAGTTTTTTTTATCATAGAACATTAAACAAATATACAGGACAAATACAGAAAAGAATTTTACATGAGAAACAAGAACACACTAGTGTTTTAAATGAAGTTTACTTCATCCAGACTGAAACACAATTTGTTGGGAGTTTGTACTTCATTTTCAAGATGAATAAAAAACTGGCAAGGAAATTAAACTAAGGAAAAAGAAATTTTTTCAGGTGCAGTTTTTATGATAAATGTAATTTATGAAGATATCTAATGTGGTTAGAGATTGAATAAGATGTTTAAATTGAAAATAAACGGAGTTGTAAATGTAAGCCACATGACCTACATAGCTCACAATGAATGTACAAATAAATTTGTTGAGTTTTTAAACAATAATAAAATGTTGAAACATTGTGTTAGTGTTTATAACAGTAGTGGAAAAACTTGATTGTATAACCCTAAAACTTTCATCATGATGATGACCCAGAAAACTAAGTGAGATTGATAGGAAATTTGACAAAGGGCCTGACCCAAGTGGAAGCAATTCGACACAGTTGGGGTACCATGGATGCCAATCCACATCATGGGCCCCACCAGTCATAAACCCCTTGGGGATACTATAGATTCAGAGAAACAATTTTACACTAATAAATTATTTTAGTAACAAAGAAGTGCCTCAGATTTTCCTTTGAAATATCTGCTGGCTTTTCATGAATAACTTTGCATGTAATGGAATTCACAGTCTGCCTACAACATAATATGCGCAACTGCATCGTATGTACCTAAGACTGACACTGTGTCAATTTTACATTTCTAATGCCGCACCATAGTGGATAAAAATCTTATTGTTGTAGAAGGCACAAAGGCTCAGTTTTTAGTGAGGAACATAAATTGGTCTCCCATGTCAATTAAAGGTTCATGAAAGAATTTAGATTCCTGTATTCGACACTGAAGTTAGCATAATAGAAATATTATTTTCGTTTAAGCTAAGAATACATACGCTGATTATTTCATCATGATCAGATTTACATATTCAAGTTTTGATGGTATAAAGCACATGCTCTACAAAATCTGCTTACCATCAAAACATGGAGATTATCACCAAACAAGTGGACCCATTGAAACTGACGAGTAAGTTCTGCTAGTTTGATGCACATTTTTCTGGATCATCATGGGAAACTGAGGCACTTCTTAATATTTCACAAGACATTGACAGTGAATTGCAGTCGTATCTTATATCCATCGTAACTTGTAGTATATTACGATTTTTACGTAAAAAAATAAATCTACATCAGCGTATGCTATCTGTTGACTTATTGTGAGTTTACGACAGGCTGCCCAAAAATAACCGGAATACCATTGCCATGGGCAGAGCTTGTGTAGTACGCGTTCCTGCCGATAGGCGTTTATAGCGCAATTCATTGTCAGTTCAGTGCCGCCTGTGTTGTCGGCATGACTTGTTCTGTTAATCTGCAGTGATTGTTTTTGCTAGTGCTAATGTTTCATTTTTGATGATGTCAGGCTTAAATGAATAACGTGCAGCTGTGAAATTTTGTTTTCTACTCAGTAAAAATGTTGCTGAAACTATTTTAATGTTGAAAACAGCTTACAAAGATGACGCTATGAGGAAAACTCAAGTGTACAAGTGGTTCGCTCGGTTTAAAAATGTCGATTGATGACAACCCTCCTTCTGGGAGTCCATCAACTGCCCGAATTGATGAAAATGTTGAAAAAATTCGAGAGCGTGTGCTCACTGACCGTCGACAGACAATTGACCAACTGTCGGAGATTAGTGGATTATCTTGGAGCTAGGTTCAGCGAATTTTAACCGAAGATTTGGGAATGAAAAGGGTTGCTGCCTATTTTGTTCTTCGGGCTCTGACTGACAATCAAAAAGAACGTTGAGTTGAAACATGTCGTGCTTTGAAACAACAGCTTGAAGTTGATCCAGATTTTCTGTTAAAGGTCATTACTGGTGATGGCTGCGGTGCTATGGCTACGGCCCAGAAACAAAGCAACAGTTAAGCCAATGGAAGACGTCATTGTCACCCGTCCAAAAAAAGTCAAGTCAAAACAAACATCGAAACAATGCTCATTTGCTTTTTTGATGCCAAGGGCGTAGTTCAGAGTTTATTACCTCACATCAGACCGTCAATCATACCTTTTATTTGGAAGTTTTAAGGTTACTTCGTCAAAAAGACCTGATTTGTGGCATACAGGAGACTGGTTCTTCCACCATGACAATGTACCTGCACACACAGCTGTCTCTGTTAGGCAGTTTTTGGCTAAAAATTGCATGGTTCCGCTGCCCCACGCTCCATTAATTATGTGAGGTATTTTTCCTGAATTCCGAACCCCCCTCCCCCCTCTTTTCTCTGGTAAGATTTGGTGAGATCTGGTCGGACCTCACTGCCCTAAGATGACGTGAGATTTGTCGGAACACCCCCGCCTCCTGCTGATCGACCTTGGTAGTTTTTTTTAGACCTTTTGTTTTTTAGCTCTCCTGCCTCCGAGGGCGGTTATACCCCCCTAAAGTCGGTATTCGCGTCGTTTTTAGACCTTATACCCCCCTAACTTGACATCAAGGTCGGTCTGCTATTTCTAAAGATGACTACATAAAAGTTTCGAACAGTGGAAGCACCGGTGGGACAAATAAATGTATTAGTTGTAATGGAGAGTATTTTGAAGGCGATAGGGTTGTTTTCTAAAAAAAAAAAAAAATCTTTTTTTTTGGGTACCCCCTAATAAATTTAACTTTGTTTTTATTAACAGTTTTTAAAGAAAAAAGCAAAAACACGTAACTTACCGTGCGTATACATGCACCAAATCTTTATCAGCTTTAAGATTCGAGCATCAATGTTGGCGAAAAGTTTTGATTAGATTGTTACTTAGATTGGCATTACTGGCATTTGACGTTACAACAGAGGACATGAATAATTTAGGGTTTTTTTTTTCAAAATAATTTAAATTGTGTCGTATTATTGAAATTATTAAATCGTTTTAACGGAAATAGCTGCACACTGATCGTAAAATGTGCAACCTACCGTACACTACAATCAAAACAAATATTACGTGGTATAATACACCTGCCTAACATCGTGCAGGGCCCCCGCGAGCACGCAGAAGTGCCGCAACATGACGTGACTCGACTAATGTCTGAAGTAGTGCTGAAAGGAATTGACACCATGCATCCTGCAGGGCTGTCCATAAATCTGTAAGAGTACGATGGGGTGGAGATCTCTTCTGAACGGCACGTTGCAAGGCATCCCAGATATGCTCAGTAATGTTCATGACTGGGGAGTTTGGTGGCCAGTGTGGAGCTTCACATTGTACTGCTGGAATTGCCCTAGTCCGTCTGAATGCACAATGGACATGAATGAATGCAGGTGATCAGCCAGGATGCGCAGGTACGTGTCACCTGTCAGAGTCGTATCTAGACGTATGAGGGGTCCCATGTCACTCCTACAGCACACCATTACAGAGCCTCCACCAGATTGAACAGTCCCCTGCTGGCATGCAGGGTCCATAAATTCATGAAGTTGTCTCCATACTCGTACATGTCCATCCACTCGGTACAATTGGAAACGAGACTCGTCAGACCAGGAAACATGTTTCCAATCATCAACAGTCCAATGTTGGTGTTGACGGGCCCAGGCGAGGCGTAAAGCTTTATGTCGTGCACTCAGCAAGGGTACACGAGTGGGCCTTCGGCTCCGAAAGCCCATATCGATGATGTTTCGTTGAATGGTTCGCACGCTGACACATGTTGATGGCCCGCATTGAAATCCGCAGCAACTTGCGGAAGGATTACACTTCTGTCACTTTGAACGAATCTCTTCAGTCGTCGTTGATCCCGTTTTTGCAGTATCATTTTCCGGCCGCAACGATGTCGGAGATTTGATGTTTTACCGGATCCATGGTGCACTCGTGAAATGGTCGTACGGGAAAATCTCCACCTCATCGCTACCTCTGAGATGCTGTGTCCTATCTCTCGTGCGCCGACTATAACACCAGGTTCAAATTCACTTAAATCGTGATAACCTGCCATTGCAGCAATAGTAACCGGTCTAACGCCTGCGCCAGACACCTGTTGTCTTATATAGGCGTTGCCGACCGCAGAGCCGTACTCTGATTGTTTACATATTTCTGCGTTTGCATACGTATGCCTATACTATCTTTGGCCCTTCAGTGTATAAGTTTATAAGATTTATTTAATTTCCTTTGCTTTCACTGAACAATCAATATTACTGAGGCTATTATTTCAGCAACGTGTAACTGTGTTAGCCATTGTAATATCGGTCTGAATCACGGATAACAAAAAAGGTGTAAAACCCCTTGAAGATTTTTGATAAAATTCATATCGCGATGCATTATTGCCACTAAAATGTGATACAGTACATGTATTAATACGCGTGAGATTGAAGTGTTGTTCTAGCGGCAAGTTTAGCGTAGTATATGGTTAGGTTGAAATGCAACCTGGACCCCTATGGAAACTAAAACCTTTTGCTACAGCGCAATGCACGATGAGTTACACAGAATTGTTATAAAATTGAATTTCGTTAAGCAATTGCTAAGAAATGAATTGTCAGAACACCGAAAGAAAAGTAGGTATTTCGATCAAATTGGCATAATAATTATCAGTTTTTTAAAAACTGAAATCATTACATGGTTTGAATGAAAAAAGTTCAAAATTGATCGTGATATATGTGGCCTAAACCACAATTAAATATTACCTGGCATAGCGTAAGTTGTTACGATTTATTTTTAACATTCTTCGTTTTAACTGGGGTCATTATTTCAGCCAATGTAAGCTGACTCAGCCGTTAAAATATCGATCTTCTTCACAGGTATTAAGAAAGAAAAATGTAAGAACCTGTGAAGATTTGGGATCAAGTTTATATCGCAATGCATGATGAGCCTGACATACGATACAGGGAATGTATTATTTCGCGTGTGATTGAAGTTTTGCTTTTCTAGCTGCATTATTAGTGGAGATTGTGGTTAGACTGAAATGCAACCTGGACCGAGTTGACAACTGAAGCTTTTTGCTTCAGTACAAGGGACGATAAATTACAATGAGCTTTATTTTATAACAATTTCTATTTAGTCAATCAACTGCAGAGAAATAAGTTACTATAACAGTCCATTAAACCCATTATTTTTGACGGGCTTTGGAGCTAGTACGGTAGTAAAAATGTTACTGAACTGTGAACAGTTCTTGCTTGAAACAGGAAACAGTCTATCACACAGAACAGCCGCCAACTCTCGTCGCTGGACGAATTCCTGCGTATTAAGTACAGTATCCGTAGTTATAATATGAAGATGCACGTCTACTAATTTTATGATGTTATAAGTCATGCTCTAAAGATCACAATATTTGCAAGAAATTCTCCGCGATTCCAATGTGGATACTAATTTCTATCAATGTACTGTCTGATATTTGATCAATCCAACTAGTTCTCGATGCCCTCTGCGAAACTTCGCATATCGCAGGCATGTAGCAATATCGACAAAACTATTGCTTTGAGCTCATCTGGTTTTAGTTTTGTTACTAGACGACCCTTGCGAAAATTTCGCGCATTCATTGAATAGTAAGGTTGAAGTTTGTAATAGGTTGAAAGAAGAAACGCCTAATTTGTTTCAATTGTTTATTTGTTTAGTGTAATAGGTACGTAACAAAAGTCGACGCCAATGAAGCAGTTTGTTAACATCTCTGTGATATGTACTACTGTCTCGCGGCTAGGCTGTGAACTGTCTCTTACGCGCAACATTCACCGTTATTATTTTTGCCCTTTAAGGGTAAAATTCCGAAAAATTTCGTTCTAAAGAAATTATGTGATTAATGCAGAGACCTTAATCTTTAATATGATAGCTCATTTATCTCTTTCAGTTAGGTATCAAGAGAGATAAATGGCTCATAATAAAATAAATACGTCCTTTGAGCTTCGAATTCCGAAAAAAAATCCTTTTCTAAAATATGATGTGACCACGGCTGAGACCTTAATATTTAAAATGATACCTCACTTATCTGTATCGGTTAGATATCAAGGGAGACAAGTGGCTCGTGACACAAAAACGCGTTGCAGAAATATTGATACTTTTGCCCTTTAAGGGTCGAATTCCGAAAAATTTCTGTCTTAATATATGATGCCATCAAAGCGGAGATCTTAATCTTTAAAACGGCACGTCAGTTATCGATTTCTCGCGTCCTATGTAAGTGGAGAATCATAGAGCCCGAGGAATATGAACCACGAACACAAGGGAAAATGCATCAGATGACCGAAATTTCATCACACCTATTCAACTACTTACAAAAATTTAACTTCAATTCCGTTCAGAAATTTCCGAAAGTTTTCAGTTACTTCCACCTTCAAACATTTGTACACCAAATACGTAACGTGTAACCTTATTGTAATGAATATTTAGTGTTAGCTAAACGAAATTCCCTACCGAATGATCTATACGATTTCTTGTAGGAAAAATACAGATACCGTACAGTCAACTGAACCAACTGTGGACGCCTGTTAATTTTCTGTTTTCAGTAGACAAAGTTTTGCTTTAAAGTTTCTGGGTGGTGACTGCTTGAAGCGTGGTTAGGACAGGAAATATACATGTGCCTTGCTGCTCCTACGGTACAAATTTTGTTCGTCAATTCTTCAAAAAGTTACGAGTAGCAGTGGCAGATAAAGTTGGAAGCCAATGTGCTTGCATTACAAAAAGTCAGTGTACTTGTCTGTAAACTGAGTAGTTACCAATATATTGCACGCATATAACACAGAAACTGCTCCTGTTAAAGAAAATCGCCAAATAAAAATAATCAGCTATTGACACTTACCTCGATCCGAATCGTTTCGTAAAACTCGAATATCTTGATCACAACTTGTCATTCCACTACATCAAAAAGGTATGACACACAATTCTACAGCATTGACACAGAATAACGCCCCTTCCACATTGAAGCACGCAGTTGCCTGGTTGTGGTTGATTGTAGAACATTTTCATATAGTGGGACTCCAGCAAGAACTGGGGGCAAGTAACGTGAAGGAATTCGGCCAAGGCCCTTTTGAAGGAAGCATCTCGGCATTAGTCTGGAGTGATTTGGCGAAACCATGGAAAACCCAAATATGGATGCCTGGACGGGGATTCGAACCCGCGTCCTCCCGAATACGAGGCCAGAGCGTTAACCGACTGGGAATTCGAGGGGAACATTACAGAAAAACACTGAATATTTTTGTGAAGATATTGTGATGAAAACAGCTTTCGTTGAGTCATTTCACCAACAGAATCTGGTCCGATATCAGACGCTAGGTGATCTTGGAGACGTAGCCATTATCTTTGAAATGCAGACAGTGTTGTTGAAGTCAATTCCGGGTGATTCAATTCCACTCTCGTTTTATTAAACATTTTATGGTTCTTGTGTTTGGCTTTATTAAACTACCGACCTCCATGCATTTTTGGTTTGTTTCAGTGACGTGGAAACATATTTTTCCCGTTAAACAGTTCTCAAAATCTCCATGTAGAGTGTGCTTTAATTTTGATTGTCATTAAGCTTTGCATAGTTTATCATTAAAATTATACGGTTATTTAAATAATCGATTAAGTGAGGCAGCGGGATTTCTTTGTATAATTACAAAACCGCTGCATCAGTCACAGATTTTTTTTTACAAAGAACATTCAGCAACCATAGATCATCACTAATACAAAAAATAAATAAATTAATATCTCTTTTCCTGTCGGGTTTAAAATATCAATGTAGAAGAATACTTTATAATCTATATAAGAATCAAGTGCCTGCAATTAAAGTAGAGAATCATGAGAGACACGCATTAGTTAGAAAGGGCGTGAGACAAGGTTTTAGTCTATCCTCGCTTACGAGTATTCAGCTTGTATGTAGAGGAAGCAATAAAGGAAGTAAATGTTTTAAACGTTGCATAAGTGTTAAAGAATAAATTAATATCTCTTTTCCTGGGGCATAAGTTCATTTTCTGTCAATAGTTCAGTTTGCGGCAACGTTATTTTCGATTAAAGTTTGAAGCGTACTGATTGGGTGTACCTTCCTTTTATTCTTTAATTTTGCGTTTGATTAAACTTTATATAGCCCGTCAGTAAAATTATATAGTTATTGAAATAACTGATTAAGGGAAGGAGGGGGATTTTTCTTTGTATAATTACAAAACCGGTGCATCTACATTTACACACGTCACAGATTTATTTACAAAGAACATTCAACAGCCATAGATATTTTTAATAGAAAAAATTTAAATTAATATTTCACTTTCTGGAGAATAAGTGACTGTGGAAGACTATCCATCTGAAAATGTTCTTGGTGTGCTCGTAATTTATGTTTCAAACGTTTCTATGATTTACATCATCCATCATTTGTGTATTTCTCAAAGGAAAATAAATAATTTGGAGACTTTGTTTCAAAACAAATTTGAAATTTTACAAAATCGAATATAAATAAAAAAATATAAACCTGAAAAAAATTTTCGCGGGTGCGAACTGAGGATCCTCTGCTCATCAATCACCGCCTCAACACGCACGGCTAAACCGACGTTATTAACAAGTGGTCTTCCATAGAGGTATAACTCATTTAGGCACAATTTTTACACTTTTTAATCCCCGATTTCTCTTAAACGGAGGCCGACCAGACAGAACTGCTTTAGGGCGAGAAACCACAGGTGATGTACTATTTGCCAGTCTTGTTCGTTGTACGATAGCGATTTCCAAACTGAAGACCTCTAATTGACAGCATGCACGAATAAACATAATTATAATTTATTTGGTTTTTTTTTCAAAAATAACTATTGATGGCACATCTGGAATTGACTTTGAATTAGTATGTTCAATTTCTCGTCTGTAGGTGCTGCAGTTTTTTCATAAACTATACCACTAGGTGTGCACAATCCGTAGCCTAGTGTAAGGGCTCACTTCGCTCGCTCTAATCATTTTTAAATGTCATATATCTTGGGGGACAAGATGTCCAAGATTAAAAAAAAAAGTCGGGTTTAAAATATCAATGTAGAAGAATACTTTATAATCTATATAAGAATCAAGTGCCTGCAATTAAAGTAGAGAATCATGAGAGACACGCATTAGTTAGAAAGGGCGTGAGACAAGGTTTTAGTCTATCCTCGCTTACGAGTATTCAGCTTGTATGTAGAGGAAGCAATAAAGGAAGTAAATGTTTTAAACGTTGCATAAGTGTTAAAGAAGAAAAAAATCGATTTGTTAGATTTGCTGATGACACTGTGCAGTTTGCAGAACAGACTGAGGATCTTGAGAAGTTACTGAATGGTATGAACAAAACACTGAAGGAAGATTTTGGACAAAGTATAAACCACAGCAAGATAAAAATGATACGATGTAGTAGAAATGATAATAGTAACAGTAGATTAAATATAAAAATACGATCGGGTCCGACGGAAGTTCTACTAATTAGGAAGTAAAATTACAACCAATGGCCAAAGTAGGAATGTTGTTAAAAGCAGAATAGCACTTGCGAAAAGAGCCTTCTTGAAAAAGAAAAACTTTTAGATTCAGATATTGATCTAGGACTTAGAAGTTTTTAAAACTGTATGTGTCGAACAAAGAACTTTATGGTAGTGATGCATGGACTTTAGGAATACCGGAAGGTAAGAAAATTGAAGCACTGGTGCTACAGAAGAATTCTGAAAATTAATTCGACAAACAAATAACGAACGAACGAGTTTTGGAAATGATGGGGGAGGAAGGAAGTTACTGGAAGAAGCTTGGAGAAAGAAGAGATAGGCTGGTACGTCATATTTTGAAGCATGCTGGAATGGTTAATTTGTTAGTGGAGGGAAACGTCGAAGATAAGAACTGAAGAGGAAGAAATTAGAATATATGAAGCAGATAATTCAGAACGTGGGGTCTGCGGGGTATGTAGGGATGAAGAGGTTATCACAAGATAGGAAGGGATGGAGGATTGCATCAAACCAGTCGAAAGAATGATTACAGAAAAAAAAATTTGAGCACTCCTTCTGCTCTGATAATATTCCTCATAAATCTATCTTTAACTTCCTTCATTGCTGTTACTATTCCTTGTTTAGTTTTTACAAGTGTTCCCTACTGCCTTGCTGTCTCTTAACTCTTTTTTGGTCACTTATCTCGCCTGGTAAGAAGTGACCACGAGGTAAGTGACAACAGCTGATTATTTTTATTTGGTGAAGTATGGACCTTAGGATTGCCGGAAAGAAGGAAAATTTAAGCATTTTATATATGGTGGTATAGAAGGATGCTGGAGTTAAGTGAAAATTTGAAGTACGAAATGAAAATGTTTTTGAGATGATGGGTTAGGAGAAAAGGTTCTGGAAGAGACAGGACTGTGGGTAACATTTTGAGAAATGTGGGATTGGTTAATTTGTTAGTGGAGGGAATAGTCGAAAGTAAGAACTGTAGAGGCAGACAAAGATTAGAATACGTGAATCAGACAATTGAGAACGTAGGTTGTAAGGGGTGTGTTGAAATGAAGAAGTTATCGAAAGATAGGAAGAGCTGAAGAACTGCATCGAGCCGAGAGTTAGATAAATGTTTGTGGCGTACTATTTGCACGTTTGGTGCGTGTGCCACGTGTCTGTGGGAGCCGCGGCGTGGCTGGCTATGCCTCCACGAGGATCCCCCAGACATTGATCCGGACCGTTCCTTGGTAGCGCGCCGCGCTATGTCATTCGCTCGCTTATTACCTAGAAACCGGTATCAGCGAACACTGGTTTACAACTAAACTGTACGTGTGCTTCTCATTCTGTGTATTCCAGGAAGTCACGTAAGGAAATAACTTTTTAAAATGGCATGTAGAAAACTGAAGTGGTAGAGAGGGAAACGATTACGTTAGCTTGTGAGTGTGAGATGAGAACTGGGGAGTGAAAAATCACAAAAATACGCTATTAAGTATGAAAAAGAGAGGAGGTTTATAAGAACAAGATATTTTAGACGATTTTTGATATGTTTGAAAAAATTTCGAAGCGAGTTTACCGTTTGATTACACGAGCTGGTCTATTTGACATAATGCTCGCTCCCAGTATTACTGTTCGACACACAGGTTACTTATACTTTGTAAATACGTTTTATAAGTGGGTCCGGGATGGAGTTGTTATTAGAAGACCCGCTCACAGGACAAGCCAATGAATGAATTTTCTGATATTCCCCGGCGGAAATTATACTCCGGAAACCCGCCCTGGATATGTTCTCAAAATCACTGACAGTGCTGCAAAAATTCAATAATTCTAAATACTACCATGTCCACGAATTTTCTTGTTTAACACAATAAATAAACTTAAAAATAACAAAATTCTCATGTAATATTACAAGCTTTGACAAAATCTATGTAATTTTAAAAAGAATTTTCAGTCATTGCTATCACTAGAATAGATATTAACTATTTATTTTTTCGAGTTATGACTACTTACACCCTTGTCTGTCATACATTTCTTTTAAATGTTAACTTGGTCAGTAATATTTCAGGTCTCGTAAAATTTTATACCTAGTTCTCTGTTGTAGAATACAAAATTCTAATTTATACTAGGCTGTTAAAATGCTTCGTACATGAAATATTTTTTCATAGTTATGCTGTCAGCTAAAGAAATTAGTACCTGCCAAGAAATTGTATTTCTAAACCTCTTCAGCTTAGACGATCAACAGGTATGGATTACCGTCGGGTAAGCATTTAGCGGAATAGCTTGATTTGACCTCACAACGTAATCTTTATATTTTAATTTTCTAACACTTGCTTTTGTTCATTCGTAGTGTTAGTTTCCGGTTGCTGAGTTTAAAATGAAATCAATTTTATACTAAAAATCTTCTCTTCAATAAGCTTTCTAAGCAACTTAATCGCCTATTTCAGACCTCGTGATATTCCTCAATTTCAGACCCGAATACAGAGCTAGTTCCTTTACCCCCTCGTCTCTGTTCCGTTGTATCTATGTAGATTTCTGCGATGAGTGTTGCTAATCGTAGAAGGTTGTTGTATGGGGGATGGAAAAGTTGAGGAAGCGAAACCCAGTGCCTGCAATTCAGCCTATTTTTTCGAAGCACACCAGGCGGGCCTCCATGTTTTACGTTCCCTTCCAACGGACAAATTATTATCAGTAATATTGCCTGCCCTTTCTCCATTTGCACTGTGGGAGATTTGGAATCCCATAAGATAAGATCATCTAAGCACTGTCTGTAGATTCAATGTCGGGGTATGACACAGTCTGGGGAAACGGAATGATGGCGAAACTTCTGTCCGTTATCCCCTGTAAGAAAATTGCGACCCTGCTGAATGACATGCTGTATAAATAAATGATTACAGTTTATCTAAAGAAACTGAAGCAATTCTACAGATCAAACAATGGGTTACGACAATGATTAGTTCTTGCTTCACTATTGTTCAGTATCTATATTTCAGATTGGCCTTCCACTACTGATGACATGGCCATGACAGCAGAATCTAGTTACTTCGAAAAATCTGATATAATTCTCACGGAGGATATCAGCAAACTCAATGAATACTTCAACATCTGACGCATTAAATTAAGTATAAATAAAACAAGAATCGGCGTTTTTTATGAGAATAATATACACACCTACTACAAGTATCAAAATCAAATGTGGTTCAGAAACCAATCATCAGGCACGGTTCTGGACCACTAACTGACAAAGAACACACCCATAGAACAACTTCCAAAAGTTATAACCCGAAATAACATCCTTCAAAAGGTTTTAGGCTCACTTTGGAGAGCGCAAGCAATAGCTCTCAGATCAACAGCTTTTGCTCTAGTATACCTAGATTGTGAATGCTGCAGCCCATTGTGGCTAGTTATCACACTATATTGATTATAATAAAACATTGAGAACAATATCTGGACTTTAAGATATACACCAACAGAATGGCTATCTATACTTCCCGTACCGCGTTGTCAAACGCAAACGATTAAAGAAGTAATGGAAGAAGATTTTTTTAATCACCGCTGGAGTTAAGAAATAAAGTGGAAGGTCACCGCTGTCGCTCTAGACTATAGTGGATGGGTTCCCAAACTGCGGTCGCTCTCTCCCCTTTTTCCAGGGGGGAGGGGGGAAGCGCGGAGTGCAAGGTAGCTTCGCCTTCCGTGTGAATTTTACCATAAATCTACATCGTCGGACGCCTCTTAGAATAGAAAACCTTTACTGTGACATCACATACTAAGTGAGTTTTCCCAGTAATGCCATTGCTAGTGAAGTAAGTTGCAGGTCTGAAAAAATAAAATATCGGCGGAAGCCTGTAGTTACTCAGTGTAGTATTTCAAGAGTAAGCTTTGGACGCTGCTGCTGCCAAATACGATTTTAATAAAATAGTTTTGATCAAGTATTAAAAAATGTATCCGAGCGTATTATAACAAATGCTGTGATTATATTCACCTTTTTCAAGCACTTATCTGCGCGAAAGAGAGTTTTCAGCTCTTGATGCAATAAACAGCGTGCAAAAAAATTGCTTCTTTCGTTTCATTAGCCCTTTACGCCTCGTCGATATCGAAGTCATTAGAGGTGGGTAAACAGAGCGTGATGGGTGAGCGGTAACAATCTGGCATTCGGGAGGACACAGGTTGGAATCCGGCCATCCAGATTTCGGTTTTCCATGGTTTCACGAAATCGCTCCAGGCGAAGCCGGGATGATTCCTTCAATAAGTCATGGCCGAATTCCTTCCTTTTACTTGTATCCTCAGTCCTTTCTATATCTACATTCATACTCTGCAATTCACAAATATTGTGGTTGGCAGAGGGTTCTTTGAACCAAAACTAACTCCAATCTCGAATAGCCTGAGGAAAGAAAGAATACATATAAGCATCAGTACGGCATCTTATTTCTCTAATCTTATCTCTCCTGACATTACAATCTAAATAGGTGCACTCGTAAATGAAAGAAGAATTGCACATATTTGCCAAGAAATTCAGACGAAACCGACGTCATCTGTTTGACAGACAATCTCATCCCAATCAATGTATCAATTCTGTGAGGCTTTCGTAAGGGCTACAGCAAGCAGCTACAAATCGATTGACTCTCCTCTGTACTTCCTCTAGCGCTTCAATCAATCCTATGCGATAAGAATCCCAAACTCCAAAACAGTAATCCAAATGTAGACGCATGAGAGTTTTAGAAGCTATTTCCTTTGTATGAGCGTTGCTATTTTTGAAAATACGACATATAAATCTTAACCTAGAATTAGCTTTATCCACAACGGAAGTTATGTTCATGACCCATCTCAAGTTGCTTTGTACTATTACGCCCAAACATTTCACAGAAATAACCGTGTCAACAACGGAGCTGTTCACTTTGTACTCATGAGCTAACGGATTCTTTTTGTTAGTTCTGCGTATTGCTTTGCAGTTTATGCAAGTTGCTATTTATAGCATCATTTCGAAATAACATCCAGATCGCACTGAATTTCTAAGCAATCATCAGAGCACCTTACTTCACCGCCTTCATGTCGACGAAGTTTAGAGTCATAAGCAAAAAAAGAGAGGCGGGTAAATAATTTGGACAAGAAGCAAGAAGGAATTCGACTATGGCCTTTAGAAGGATCCTGAAGTGGTTTCGGGCAACCATGGAAAACTGAAATCGGGGTGACCGGACGCTTGTTGGTAAACTGATAGCGCAGTCGTAAACCAGTTCGTACTGTGAAACGGTTTGGTTGGAGCTTACACTGGTTTGTTCCACAGTTCTATCTAGCAGCTTAGGGAGCGTGCATAAACCACGTAGCTCCATTTTGGCCTCTACCCCCTCCTCCCCTGCCCCCTCCACGTAGCCCTACGTGGCTCTGGCCTCTACCCCCTCCTCCCCTTTCCCCCACGTAGCCCTACGTGGCTTTGGCCACTAACCTCCCCCACGTAGCACGTAGCTTTTTTCCTCTTGATTCCAGAAGACATTTTGTACTGTTTTCTCTTGTCAAACTATTGTAAATTACATACGGAGATAATTAACTGAGGGAAATAAATATTCACATGCTGTTGTGTGTTCTGTACCTCATTTTAATTGTAAAAAAGGTTATGAAAGGAAAGCTACGTGGCCTCGCTCGGAACGCTCACCCCACGTAGCCCAGCGTAGCCTCCCAGCCAACTTCCCCCCCCCCTTTTTCCCCCTGGACGGAGCCACGTAGTTTGTGCACGCTCCCTTACAACGCGATGAGAAGGAACTAGAGAGTGATTTAAGAAGACAGAATTTGTGTAAAGGCTTAGTGGTTCTGTAACCATCACCCTTTCGAGACCGCCTTTAGACAGGGGAAGTTTGATCGAAAGAAAATAATGTGAAGTTATCAGTGCAGCTAAAATGAACAAATATATCTAATTATGGCTTACGAGAATGGAATTAAAGTCGCAGAAGTCTGGAAAAAGAAGCTACTGTACGTTCATTGTGTTACCGCACACGAATGAAAAAGAACAAATGTGATTAAATATTCTAAAAAAATGTTCACACGCATTAAGAAGATATCAACTTCATATCTCAATTAGTTTCAGTTCTCCACTGGTTACTTGAAATCAGATCAGGTTGATGATGGTGTTTTTCCTCCATATAGATAATAACCAATTTCTTCGCACTCTCTTCGTAATAATCTGGTGAAAGTCACATTCTTAATTATCAAGTTTGGTGACTTCGATGTAGACGTGCTGTAAATCATCGAAATCAATTTTTAAACAAAAATATTGCCTTCGTTTTAATAATGAATGGATACTTTTCCGATTGCAAATTAGGGATGTAAAGGAGCTCCGCATCCGCAAGTGCGAAACTTTCGCATGAAATCCTACATCCGCAACTTTTAATGCGAAAGTATGGTGGAGGTTTTGTTTGCATCGCAGTATACATGTCTTACTTTTTTCTCTTTATACGAGAATCGCCCCATCGGCACTGAACTAACATCAACGTGGTTGTTTCTTTTCTTACGATGTTATAATTAAATTAACAATGAACTGAACGGTGTTATTACCTAAGCACGAACTTACAAGTTTTAACTTGCATGTAAATTAAAGTGGTCTGTTCAAAGTCCGGCCAATAGGGCTTTCGTATAGAACTACCGTAGGACGCCCTGATCCATTTACGCCACTAGAAGGGTCCAACATGTTCCAAGCAGCCCTTTCCACTCGTACTTTCTAGCGGCGGCGCTCCGTTTCCTCCAGTCACGATCCCATACCATAGATTGTTGGACGACAGGCGCCCGTGTTGGCTGCCTGGTAGTCCAAACATCCTACACGCCCTACATGTACTGTACACCGCAGCCCCATTCACGGACCAACAAGAGTCCTGCATCTGAAATCGAATCATCAGAGCAGTGGAAAGGAGAATTTTTTTGTCTTATGGCTTAACCCCTTTCGACGTAGAGGTCATTAGAGGCGGGAAAGGACAACGAACGGGAAGGAATTCGGCCATGGCCTTTTGAAGGAAGCATCCAGGCTTTCGCCTGGAGTGATTTGGGGACACCATGGAAAACACAAATAGGGAATCGAACCCGCGTCCTTCCGAACGCTTGAATTAGTCGAGCCGCCAACTCCGCAAAGTTCACATGACAAAGATTGCTTTTTTGACGCGTGCGTAGTTATTTAAATAATTTAATTCACTTTTTAAATTATCCCACTTTTTTTGTAGTTGAAAGATGAGGCAAGAAATAAATCAGTATCACAGTATTAGATCGAAATAGACTTTGCTTACGCAAAATGTAAAATTTGTGATAAAAATATAATTATTTTGATTTTATTTTTGATAAAATATTAAAATCTAAATCATTATAATTTTTCCACTTCCGCAAAACATCCGCATCCATGGCTGTCAAACATTGAACATCCGCATCTGCATCCCTATCCTCTAAGATGACTTCCGTTACAACCCTATAATACAAATATATGAAGTTTTCCGTTAGAATAATCTTAGTTGATGTGAATATTATGTATTTTTATTCTATAGAAAAATCACGAGTATTGTTGATGTAGCTATGCAATCGCAAGCGGCCGCAGGAAGTATTTATTTATTTTTGTACAATGATATGGTTTATCGTCGCGGGCAAGATATAGCGGTCTATGTCAGCAGGTCCCGATTGAAGTTTTCGCCCTGCTTTTGGAAGGACGTCAGGATCGTTAAGTGGCGAAAGAACTTACAAAATCAAAGAACAAGTTGTAAGTGAATTAGCTCTTGTCGCGTGGCTGCGCCCGGCAGACTCACCTGTTGCGCGCGCTGTATCGCTGACTGCAGTAGCGGAATGTATCTGCCCGCCCCGGCCCTCTCGTTCGCTTGTGCCCCCTTTTCGAGCCACTCTTCATTAACAGGGCCGTCTGTTTTACGAGCCGCAGCCCCCTGGCTGGGCACGAATTGCCCGTCCCCTTGTTTCTGCTTCCTAAACCTGCCCTGCTGACTGTTGTCGTAAAGCGCCTGCTTGCCCGTCTCGTTTCATTACGGCCGCTGCAGGCGGCCGGCGCCACTGTAGGCCGGTTAACAGAACTTCTCCCCGGGTGGTCCGCCTGTCTGCCATCTGATTTCCTGCTCGCCTGTCACCCTATTGGACAACGACATTCTGAAGTTCGCTTCTACCCGTCAGTGTATCTCAATGCGGTGAGGCGCCGCACATTGAATCCGGGGAGTACGACGGGGCGGGCACGAACCTAGTGCCCCGCATACCGGCCGTCCCCACCGCGGTTTTTAGGCAGTTTTTCCGAAACGACCTCTAATTTACACCTCATAATCTATACATGTCACAAAAATACACTTATCACACACAGAACATACTTAACATTTCGCAGACAGGTGGCAACACCTGGCACTAAGGCCGGTTACACACTGGGCGGTTTTTCCCGTAGCGGAAACTTAACCGCTGCCGCCTATAGAATTTGAGGAGTTTACACATTCAGTGGTAGAACGTCCGCTGCTATTTCAGCGGTAAGACCTCCGCTGTTATGAAGAGCTGGTAAAAGATGACGTGGTCGGGCGTCAGTACCTTGCTTTTGATGACTTGAGCTTCATTTTGTGAAATTAGAATTTAATTTAGTTAATTTAGCGTAGTTAGGTTTTTAAATTGTTATTTTGACGGTTCAGTCGCCACAGAAATAGGAAAAGGTAAAACCAAAGGAGAATAGAATATTTGAGGAACGACGGCACAAAGTTTTTCAGTTATTTTGGGATGTTTATTTCGACAATTGCTTGTGAAAGTTAAGTACGGCATTCAAAGGAGAAATACCCAGTTGATGAATGGTTTTTAACGTGTGGAAATGCTGGCAATCACCTTGAAGTAAGCAGATTTCTTATGGAACTACTTACTATAGATAAACATTTAATTTTATATAATTCCAATCCCCTATAATTGTTTTATGGTTATTAGGGTGAAAACTCCTTTAGGTGAATATGAATAGGTGTACGAGAAAAGTTTGAAAAATACACTGTGTCCTATAATGGCTAATATTTACATTTATTTGTAACTAATACATATACTTCACTGTGTAATCGACTCATCACTGTTGAATTTGCTCTACATTGCTTTTATTCTTACAAGCACAATCGACTAGTTAAACATTTTTGCTAAGTTGTAATATGTTGAGTGTTTTAA
Organism: Vandiemenella viatica; assembly: GCA_031002005.1. Lineage (NCBI taxonomy): Eukaryota > Metazoa > Arthropoda > Insecta > Orthoptera > Morabidae > Vandiemenella > Vandiemenella viatica. The sequence continues at coordinate 137,040,921 of CM061920.1, read as the reverse complement.
AAATTATAACTTTACAAAGAAAAATCGAAAGTAAATGGCGAAGATGATGCCGAATTTACTAAACAGCTTGTCTCACTGTATTCGTCAATCCTGTCTTAAAAAAAAAAGAAAAAAGTGTAAGATATAAGGACACAGTTATATACTATTAAATATCAAAATCTTTCTATAAAATGTGATTCAATATTATTCAAGTTCTAGTTGAAGCGGTAAAAATTTATGTAAATATGTGATCAATAATTTACTAACCAAAGGCATTTTTCCTAATTTTTCATTTCGTCAAAATCATTCCACTTTCAAGGCACACTTCTTTCCAAGCGTTCCTGGTAGCGTCCCGATCTTTAAAAGAAACCACTGTTTTGTCTCTTAAAACTGGTCTAGCTTCCACTGACGAAATGAGAAGATCATTATCTATCACCACTTAACTCATAATACGATTTTTAAATTCAAAAAATGATAACTTTACACAGACTGAAAACGCACAAGCGGTTGAAAATCCGCCGAGTGTGCAAGCGTCCATCTGGCCACATGGGCCACTGTCTGGACTTGGAGCGGTCAAACAACCGTCGAATGTAGTGGCAGCGGGCTGTTGCATACCTCACGTTGACGGCAGCGCTGCCGCGGGTTTTCCCCTCCGCCCAGTGTGTAAGCTCCCATTTGATCCCTTGCGCCACTACCTGAACAACGGCGACGGAGAAATTTCCGGCGCGGACGAAACCGCCCAGTGTGTAACCGGCCTAAGTATAAAATGATTGGCGTCAGCAAGGACATGCGACCGTAAAATCAAAACTCCAAATTTGACCTTGCCAAGGATGAGTAAAAGTCATCAAATGCAACCGACTTGTAACTATGGGAAAAAAGATGGCTATGAAGAAGATTCTGAAGTTCGCTTCTCAGTGACTCTGGGACACAAGGCTTGAATTAGCATTCAGTTGATGTATGCGTGATGTTTAAATCTAAAACGCCTAAGGCGTTCGCAGTACTACCGTAACAACCGCGCCTGTGATACCACGGAGGTGTTAAGGGGATACTTCAGCCAACTGGAATTCCAGAGGACGCGGGTTCAATTTTTTTTAAATTATTTTTTTATGTTCTGATACCACCTAGTATCTAGTCTGGGCCCATATTTCAAGTATATTACAAGAAACACATAAGATTAAATTCTAGTTTAACAATAATTGTTGAATATTGTTCAGAATGTAAGACTAATTTATGATATAAAAGTTATAAAGTTTGCTGAGAGTTAGTTACTTAATTAAATTAACAATGTGAAAAAATATATTTGATGGGTGTTAGTGGTTTATATATATATAATTAGAATAGCATACATGCACAAACACAGATTCTGCCGCATGTAATAGAACATACGGAACATTCACATACACAAATCGTTTACAGCACTGTTGTCTCATTGTTTCCCACTTTGCACATTTATGACACTTCTCCACACTTTCTCCCGGCACAGCCACTTCGGAGTAACTTACCTCCCTCAGGAGACAACTCCTGGAAGTAGAGGTGACCTCCTATGACGCATCGGGAGTTTCTTTCTTCTGCTCGGTCGTTGGTCGCCGTCAGTTGAAACTGTTTGTCAGTTGAGACTGTTTCTAAGTGCAAGAACTTTTCTTTACTTGCTTTCTCAACCTTTGTTCCTCGAACTGTTATAATAGTACAATAAAATATGTCCCATATGTTAATGATATACATATAGGTAAAAAAAAATTAAACCTACATAAGTTGGTGATCTGCAGCATATTTTTGTCAATTTACTGGTCGGGGGGGGGGGGGGGGGGTTGAAATAAGATTGAGTAACGATGCCCTACATTATAGTTTTACGATATTCTGTTTTGAGACAACGAGACACGTATATGCAAATGTGGAGTCTGAAACTTATTTTATTTACGAGCTAGAAATCAATGACAGACGGAGACACAGCGTAGCGACAACAATAACATTCTGTTCTCCTCTGTTTAAGGAACAATAAAAAGCCGAAAATGCAAAAACACAAAGGAAAACAGATTGGGAGATGGTGAATCATACTTCGAAGTATTTCCTTTCGAAGCTAAGTGTGGTCTTCAACCCGAAAGTTGTTTGGATCCACCGGAAGGAGAGACACTAAACGTGGTATCAGAGATAGGACGGGCAGTTACTTTCCTTCTTCCCTATCCTAACCCGGTAATCCTACCGAGTAAATGAGACAGTTTAACGTGGAATTCGAACCATGAAAGCGTTCGTGCGTACTTCACATTATACAGCAAACTGTGCCAGAGATGACGATCTGGTTAAGAACTTTTGAAAATCCTCGACGTGACAGGGATTCGAACCATCAACCTTTCGATCTCCAGTTAGACACCTTAAACACTGAGTCACCAGCTCGTTCATTTATCTTCCGCATCGCATTAATTATTGAAATAGACCCGAATGACTTACACTTTCGAGCGAAATCATTTCCTATTTTCATAATTGAAGATTTAGATGGAAATGTAGACACGTTTTCCACTGATGTTTGCACGGTCTGCTAACAGTTTCAGATCACGGATGGTGATGATTGTGATAAACAAAACAAATAACTTCTGCTGCCGCATTCGCACTACCTTTCAGTGGCTCCCTCCTGCGATGACGCCAGCTGTTTTAGCAGCCCTTCGTCGCGCAGTAGAATTTTGTAGACGCCGGTAGCTTACGCGATTACTTTCTCACAAAGCGGTCCGCACATGGAAGAGGCTGTCTTAGCATTTGCGGTCGTAATGGCCACTTTGTATGCGGCAGCGGCGAGATCAGTTGGCCTGCTTGACTAACTGCCAAGCCCGTGACCTTCCTACGGTTTTTAACCCCGTGCGGGCTCCATCCACACGATGCCTTCCCAGCGTCAGCGATTCGATTTACCCAGAACCAAAATGATAATGCCCTAATGGCGTGAGATTGTTGGAGCTTCTCTTGCAAGTAATCTGTGAAGCGGGCTGACAAGATGGAAAGCTTATGTGCGTGTAGAATTTCTAATGCATTGTCTTATCAAGGTATAATCCGTTACTATCTCGTTCTGAGAGGTTCCGTACTTAGATTGTGCAGTAAACGGAATTAAATTACCCCAGTATAGGTGAGACTTCATGAAATCTGGTAGGACCCCCCCCCCCTTGTGATGAGACGAGATCTCGATCGAGGGCCTCCCCTTCTCCCCCCTTGCTGACGACCCCGTGATTTTGGAAACTTTTTTTTTTTTTTTTTAGCTCTCCTATGTTTTGACGGCTGTGAGACCATCCTACCGTTGTCGTAAGTAGTTTGTAGAACCCTCCCCTCCCCCCTCTCCTTGGTGAGATTTCGCTGGAATCCCCCTCCCCCTGTTTCACCACACGTAATTAATGGAAGCCCCCAAACTCCGTAGTCGGTCTTACAGACAATCCCAGGCCAACCTCTGCACAAATTCAGTCACACTTTCGTAAGGACTTAAGTAAGCAGGGTCAAAACGAATGGCTCCTCTCAGTACTTTCTCGATACTAGTAATCAGTGCTTTACGATGTGTATCCCAAATAGGACAACACTACTACTCCAGATGAGAACGTATTAGAGTTTTGTGTATGCGTTACAGTTCTTCAGAATTTGATCTATAAATCACAACTTCCAATTCAGTTTACCTACGACAGAACTTACATGCTGGTCCTACTTAATGTTGCTTTGCACTGCTACGTTTAAATACATATGGGATTCAACCTCGTGGAGAGTCATACAGTTTTAGATGCTCTCATGCGTAAGGGGTTATTTTGTTTACTGTGTGAATTACCTTGAATTTTTGTTGCCATTCATCGCTTCATGTTGAAATCTCGCAGAGGTTATTATGAATTTCTAAACAATCGGCTGAACTAATCACTTCCATATAGGTGGCTGCATCTTCAGCCATCTAAAATTTGCTTTTAATGCTGTCTCAAATATTGTTTATAAAATTACGAAAAGAAGTTCTACTACATTTTCTTCGGTTACGGCCGGTGTAACGCTAGATTAATAAAGGCCATCGCCTCTAAGGAGTACATACTATGACTGATTACAAATGCTTTTTATGCTTCATTATTGTCCGGTCTTCCCATTGCTATATTACTCGTATCAGTCGTTCGATAAAGATCATTAGTCGACCGAACTTCTTTGTGTTCAAAAGAATTTAATAGAATTAATATAATGTTCTCGGATGACTAGCGGAGTTAACGAGGTGTCTTCACATCTTTCTCAGAAGACGGCGACAGCGAATGTGATCGCCGAAATATCGTGTGAAAACACTTCGTTAACTCGGCTACTCACCCGAGAACATTATATTAATTCTCAATGTCGAGAAAAACTTGGTTCTTATAAAATTTAATAGAATCCTTATTACAGAATTGTACTCTATATTCCTGTAAGATCTTTATCATTTTCTTGAAAAAATACCGTCGCTGCCGTGGAGCGAACCCAGAAACTTTCGTTTCATATCCAATCTCCTTTCTGAAAGTGCTAGCAAACACCTCTTCCAGCATTTGTTACTTCTAGGTACTAATTACTTGAGAGTAGGAAAACTCCTTCTCTCAAGGAATACGATGTATCTAGGTGTACAGCTTCAACTTTTTTTATTTAAAAAATATGTGTGAAATGGCATTCGGTCTTATAGCCATTCAGCCAACAACTGTTTTTCTTTTCTGTTTTCCTCAATACTATAAACCTTTTCCAATGTTGTTGTTGATCGCAAATGAAAGGACAATAGAGGATGGATTCAACACTTAATTAAAACCACCCATGCTCAGGGCCGGACTCGAACCGGGGACCCTGGCAACCCGAAGGCAGATCGCTAGGCCCACGCTACCGGGGCACCGGGAGTTATTTTCCTGTGTTGAAGAGTGAACCTCCCAAAAACTATTAAAATCCTTTAAATACATGTCTGACGTTCTCCTGTAACATCGGATAGGATGGAATCACTGAGCGTGGTGGTGTAACGGTTAGCGTTCTGGCCTCGCAATCGGGAGGACGGCGGTTCGAATCCCCGTCCGGGCATCCAGATTTGGATTTTCCATGGTTTCGCAAATCACTCCAGGCAAATACCGGGATGCTTCCTTCAAAAGGCCATGGCCGAATTCCTTCCCATTCCTTGCCCCCCCCCCCTCCCCATACTTTCCCGTCTCTAAAGACCTCGCTGTTAAGAGACGTTAAGTAGTTAAAAAAAATGATGGAATCGCGGGCGACCACTTGAAAATAAATAACCAGTGAAATAAATCTACAGCAACTGTCACCTTACACAGAAAATAATCAAGGACTAAATAAAACAGGGCTACACAACTATAATGCGTAAGCTAACTATTGGTTGCAATGGACTCATTCACTTAACCAACTCCTACATACAGGAAATAGTCAGGGATTAAATGAAGCTAAACTATACAACTAAAGCATACTCGTAAACAGTAATACGAAAGATGAATACGGATGTCAACGATAACGATCTCAGCGGCTACGCGAATCAATTTGTCACGTGCACTGCTTACACATTCGAAGGGTATATATGGGAGTTCATCCTGCTGACGAAGTAGTCCTATCAGCTCTTGCACTGAACAACTTGGAATAAACGGGATTATTCGGGATTGCGTTTGTTTCGCGAATCTAATGAGACATTTCGAATTGCCCAGTGGAAGTTTATTGCTGTGGGAATCCGTTGCTCATTTATACTAATTGGAATACTCTCCCAAAACGGTTGAGGACAGTTAATTGGTCTGTTTGGAGGAAGAAGACTGCTTCCTGCGATCAAATCACAGTCAGTGTAATCTGCGAGGATCTGCCAATTATCTCTGGAAAGCATGTGTAGATTTTTCCGAATATCCTTTCAATGGCTTCAGCTTGAAAAATTGGGAAAATATAACTTCCCACGTGTAATATATTTTTCCTCTCTTTCTGATTTCATAAATTTAAGTTTCTTATAAAGATTAATAGTGCTTATTAAGATTGAATGGAAAAATTATATACAATTTGAAATTATTTTTCTTAGCGATAAATTTATTTAAACTTGCCTCTTCGTGTTACAAGTGCTGTTAAATAGATTTTTCCCCAAAAACCTACTGCTTCAGCAGGATGTAACTTCATAATGCAATTACAATAATAGCGACTGATCTCTTCGACTTCAAATAAAGTAGTTATTACTTTGTCGAAGTATAAGCTTAGAAAACGATAGAAATGATTTTGGGTCACATTTCCAGTGACGGGAATAAGGAGAAATGGAAAAGAAAACAGAGGTTAGAATATGCGAAGGATACAACTGTAACTGAAATATGGAGACTAACAATGAGACAGGGTAGGAGGAAATCATGAGGCAGACACAAAGATTTCAGCTCTTCTGGTTTTTTAGAATAATTATTTGAAGTTAGATAGGAGCTGTTACAAGATGCTCAGTAACTTCCTACTATTTGCCGTGAAGGGAACTAATGATACAGATGTCTACTCGTTTTAAAGCGCTAATGCAATGACAGCAACCTAAATGTATTGTAAAACCAAGTAAATATCACTGCACCATTACTATTTTCCTGAGTAAGAACTGTTATCGTGTTCAATCAAGTAATAACAACTGGAAGTATTATTTTTTAAGTGCCCTGAATACGGTGAACGAAAAGAATTTCTTTTTAATGTTAACACTGATAAATGAAGGCACGCTTTAAGTATCTATCCCTCTCCTCCCGATTGATTAATACCTTCACAAAGTAATGTGTAGTGTATCTTGCTCAAGTTAGTCAAAGATAGTTTTTTTTTTTTTGTATTATCTAAACAATTTGACTCACATACTTAATTGGTAGGTATGAAGAATATTTCCTGCTGTCTGCATGGTCGACCACTTTACAGTCGACCATGCGGGTTGTATTTTTATCAGTATTTTTGTATTTTATTATGCTGTCTGTGTGGCCGACCCCTTTACAGTCGGCCATGCAGACGGCTGTCTGTTTTTACCCACATTGTCATTCCGTATTCTTGCTAGGGCGCTAATGACCTAGATGTCAACGCGCCCTAAAGCCCCAAAAACAACAACAACAACAGAATATTGAATTTATTTTGTTTCATTGGATAACTAGCTTTTGGACAGAGATTGCTTTAAGAAACTCTTACATGTTGACTAATGACGATTTTTATGAATACCGCAGTTTCTTGGACTTGATAACCCGACTATTTTAAATAAACTTACTTTATAGTAGCCAGTTTGTGTATCTAATACTAATAAGAATTCGACTTTTACGTTGTGTATTGGAGGACAAGAAAAATTGCGATGTGAGCAGGAATCAAGAGGCTTGCAAAACTTTTTTGATATGAAGCTCTGTGCTGCCACATCAAACTAGGGTCCACCGAGAATTACTACTGTTTCGCACATAGCGGTTTTTGACGTACGATAAAAAACCGTAGATCCCCATTTCTTTAGTGGAGTGAAGAAGTTCATGAGACCTTTGAAATAGGAAGGGTCGGAGATTGTGCCGTTCAACAACCGTCCACTGCCTCTACAATAGGCCGCGACTGCGCTGTTCTGCGGTCAGTGGCCTACGTGACCAAATGCAGGTTTTCTCACGCAGGGATCCTACAAGTTGCCTATTGTAAAGTAATGGCTGCACATATTGACAATGAAGTTCTAAATTAATAAATTATTATCTGAGTACATCACGATCTACTGGCGTGTTTGCACTGATTCATTTTTGCTCATTATTTAGAGAAGTACTGGTTTTGGAGGATTAAACGATCGATATTTTCAAGGACAGGGCTGCACCAAGGATTCAGTTAACATAAGAACGTGATTTTTTAAAAAAAATTTCGTCTTTCCTCAGATCATAAAAAAATGTGTAATACAAGTCTACTTCCCCTCTTTTTTAATTGATCGGATGCACGCAAAGGTGACCGTTATTTTCCTCCTAGTTCTGCGATGATGAATTAGCAATACTGCAGTAATTTTCGGCTTCATTGCAACATACCGTGATATTATTTTACGTAAATATGTATACTGACCTTAATCGACGGCAAACAATCGTTGTGTGTGAAAACAAGTAAGCTATGATAAAACATCTTTTGACGAAAGTCTTTACCCGTCGTGTATGAAAGCTGCCTTAAGGTTGGGTAACAGCAGAGGCTCTCTTTGCGGCTAGTCGAAACTATGTCGTTAAGACCAACCAAAATCTATTTTTAACAGAAGAAAAATTCTACAGGTGGCACACATTTAACAGACGTTTTCGGGGCGAACCTTTGTGATTAAAGAAGTGGTTGACATACAATAGCTTGGCTAAAAAATTTTCATAGTACATACAGTGTTAAATGTGCTCTTTACACTTCTGTCTTCGCCTCTTCTTCCCTTCATCTACAATAAATGAAGTGTATTTTGTACTAATTCGAGTACTTATTTTTGTAGTTTAGATGGTGGATAAATATAGTTGAATTGAAATGATCAGCCAATGTGACCTAGCGTGGTGGTGTAACGGCTAGCGTTCTGGCCTCGCATTCGGGAGGACGGCGGTTCGAATCCCCGTCCGGGCATCCAGATTTGGGTTTTCCATGGTTTCCCAAATCACTCCTGGCAAATGCCGGGATGCTTCCTTCAAAAGGCTATTGCCGAATTCCTTCCCATTCCTTGCCCCCCATCCTTTCCCGTCTCTAAATACCTCGCTGTTAGAGAGACGTTAAGCAGATAAAAAAAATAAAGAAATATAAAAAAATCAGCCAATGTCCTTAATTGTTTACACGTTTTGTTATATATATCTATTGCGAAAGTGCGTTAGAGTTATTAGTCTTATATTCACTGAGTAAAGGATATGAATTGTGTTACAATCATGTTAATAGCGTTGTCTAAGGACGTATTCAAGTCGTTACTCGTCGCTTTCTTCTCATTCTTTGGTAAGTTGTTTGCGGATATTTCTTTGCCATGTCACGTGTTGCACATGTATTTGTTAGCTTTGCGCGAGCAGAGCATATTTGATGAACAGTTGATCAAAAATTGTGGTAAAGGAGAAATTAAGTTCTGCTTCTGTTGTATTAGCATGTGCTTGCTGCGAGATTGTTTGTTTTATGTGCCTTGTGGATTCATTTTAGGTGGTTCTGCTATCTTCAACAATTATTTCCCCCGAGGATATAGACTATAGAGAAACAAACTCAATGAAAGTACAAATTTTATTGAAGTTTTGAAGACACTGCAATTTAAAATCACTAATGCCGGGAAACGAAATAGGTTAAATTGAAATAATACGGAGCAGTGATTCCTCCCTAGCAGCTTGTCCTATCGGCAGTGGTTCTCAAACTTTTAAGGGCAGGCCTACATACCACTATAAATGTCCCAAGGAGGCGGTGGCGAACCCCCTTGAGTAAGAACTGCGCCATTTTTTTTTTTTTTTGCTCCAATACTAGTGACAGTGGGCAACAATGAGCAATATTCACCATTGTGCGTGTAATACGCATGAGATAAGTCAGTCCACCATTACGGAAATCTTGTCGCGAACCCCCCACGATCAACTGGCGAACCCATAGGGGTTTGCGTACCGCACTTTGAGAAACGCTGTATGGCATAGTTTTTGCTCCCAACCCCCTCCTCCTTTTTCCCAACGCTTAAGATAGTCCCAGTGGAATTCGTATAATTTTCATCCTGATATTGCATCATTGCGTTTTTGCCGGTTTTATAGTGTCTTTCGATAATTATTTCTTTAAGGAAACTCTACGTCAAAAGAGAATCGCCGACTCTTATATGAGACGCCGCTTTCGCTTGATGAATAGCTCAGATATCGAATAATTATCCAAGAAAAATGAAATTTGCAGTTTGCTTTTTTTACTGCCGTGATAACTGGATATATGTTGTACATTGATATGAATCTTAAATATCATACAAAAATGTTAATTGCATTGGTCACATCAAGAAGGTCCATAGAAACTGATATATCTTATTTCAAAGCTCATATAAAGGAACTCATTTCGTTTATTTTATGTATGACCGCTGTGTAGGTTTAAATCTCAATTGAAAAAACCTTGCATGAATTTAAAGTTTATGTTGTTACGTGATTACAAAGTTATCAACTGCAATTTGCGAAGAACGATTTCGCCACTCTAATTCGGAATTTCAGAAAAGGTTAAATCTGTCAAGTTTCTTGGTGTTAAAAATTGTGTTTACGTTGGAGGGGAAAACCGGATTAATCATGAGTGAAGCTGTCCAGTATTACGAGAAGAATGGGTGAGGTCCGTTACGTATTTCACAGAAAATTAATACAAGTTAGGAGCAGTTGTATGAAAGCTACTCTCAGCTGTTCACTGTTCTTATTACAATCATTCAATAAATAATACAACAACAGAACGACCATGAATGTATGACGCCACATTTTCGAGTGCATATTGACACTGCTGTAACGATTTCCGTATCTGTTTGTTCAACACTACACAGGGCACACCGCGTGGGTAGTACGTGGTTCTAGGGCAAAACCGCGACGGACAAAACCGCGGCGGACAAAACCGCGACGGACAAAACCGCGAACGGACAAAACCGCGAAAGGACAAAACCGCGAATACAGAAAAACCAGGAATACATAAAACCACAAGAGTTCGTAGATTCTTAGCGTTACCCAGGGTGCACCACGAGGAGGTGATCTACGTAACACCCCATTATTTTTTTATTTAAAAAAATTACACTAAAGCATGAACATTATGGAAAATAAAAATACAATATAGATGGATTATACGAAATATACATCAATAAACCATTAATAAGTTAATATAAATTGTAACAAAATACACAAGCACACTATCTAATAATCGAAATTATGAACTATACCAGAAAGAAATTTCTGTGCATCGCTACAATCATATTCACTAACTAAATTGAAAATCGACTTGGTGACTCTCGCATATGTCATTTTCTGTATTTTTCTATCTCCCCTTCCATATTGCACCAATTTAACCTCCGTCAGATTTTGCTGCTTCTTGAAAGCTTCTATGAGTTTCCAAATTGTAGGATGGCTTGATGCAAGTAATAACCGAAAAGCATTGTGCCAACCTTCGACGGAGTTGTTGGTTCTCTCTAACGAATTTTTAACATTCTGGTTTTGGTTCCAAATTTCGATTGGAAATAGTGGTTCTCGTCGTCGATTTCCTCGAAGAATACGTCCAATCCATGTATCATCAATGTAATCCAAAAGTGGAGAGAATTCCTCGTCTGCAAACTCCCTATCACAGAGTTCTTCATAAACAGAGATGACTTCTGAAACAGGAAGAAAGGCAATTGCTGCAAGTTTCTTTATCTTTGTTTGAAACGTGATGTCTTCTTTGTCATTGTACTTTTCTTGAAATCCCGGTATTTCCTGAATTTTTCGCCAAATGTACTGTTTAAAATGGAAGAAACATCCAGTAAGTTTTACTCCAGGAAAAGCTTCTGCGAAAGCGTTCATTGCAGCTTTTTCGAAATCCAGCATTATCATTTGCAGATTCGGTCCAATTTGCGGTTCTATTTCTTGTAAAATTCTTATATGTCTTCTATATGTCTCCTCCCTTTTGTTTGGAAGTAAAGCGAAAATCGATGGTAGTGAGGCATCATCTTTAAATCCGTGAATAGTATAAAGCTGGCTGAAAATAAGTGGACAAACAGAGAACGTCCCATCGACAAAAATTGCATTTGATTCTTTCAGAGTTTCAAGGTTTTTTTTCGTTCCAAAAATTAATATACGATCTTCTCTTGGACCACTGTCGTGCAAAAGAAAAATTTCAACGTTTATTTTTGTATATTCTTCAGGAATTTGAAGTTCTGTTCTTGATAATGGATTCGGTGGTACTCCTCCAGATTTTTGCCTTTCTCTTCTAATTTCTCTTGCAAGTGAATCGGTGGATGGTAGTGCTCCAGAAACTTCATCGGGCATAAATTACACTACCGTACTCCATAATAACGTAACCCTAGCTGCGATCCCCAAATCGTTTAAAAACTGCGTTAGGATAATATTTTGGAGCATAAGAGATCAAACAGTGAGGGGATAACTCGTAGATTTGTCCGTTTCGCGGTTTTGTCCGTTTCGCTGTTTTGTCCGTTCGCGGTTTTGTCCGTTCGCGGTTCTGTCTGCGCGGTTTTGTCCTCGCGGTTTTGTCACTTCGCGGTTTTGTCCGGACACGGTAGTACGTAATTCAGGCGCTGCTAGAGGAATAGACAGTCGAAGCCGGAGTCCACAGAGGTTATTAAAAATTTACGAGGCAAGCTGAAACTTTACTTTTCTTTATATAAACATGTGACATTTACAGAATCACGACCGTATCTTACAGATTCTGTAATTTTCGTCGGCTTATCTTCTGCCAGATATAATGCAGCGGTACACCAATTTTGTGCACATCCACTATAGAAAATGATGCTCTAAGATCCGTCTACACTGATGTCTTAAAAACCGAAGATCAGGTGCTGCGCTTTAGTTGAAAAGAGAAAGCGGAAACGAAATCGGCCATGGAATATGTTAAGGAACCTTGTGAATTAATTTCGGAATATATTGTCCAAAACATTGATGACAGGACTAACGAATTTATCGCGGCTGATTCCGTTGTTTTTTTTTTTTTTTTTTTTTTTTTTTTTTCCTGGCTTGAAGCCTCGTGGACGCTGAGATCATTAGAGGCGGGAAAGGAGTAGGAGCAAGGAACGAGAAGGAATTCGTCCAGTGTCTTTTGAAGGGGGAAAAATATATGTGCCTGTTGTGATTTTGGGAAACCATGGAAAATCAAAATCTGGACATTCAGGCAGGATTTGACCCCGCGTTCTCCTGAATGTCAGATCCGAGCGTTCCTGGGCTCGGTGCTGCTAATTCAGAACGCCAATTTAACGGTATGTTAGGCCTATTAGTGACTTCGATGAGGCCTGCTCCCGTCATGTTACGAATTAGCGCAACCGTATTAAAAGCTAATTACTTTCAGCAGGGGTATGGGTGAGCAAATTGAAATATGGAAAATAGAAGAGGTTTTGTCTAAAGAGCTGAAAATCAGGCTGGTGTTTTTAGACTATGGAAAATATTGTAAAGAGGCGGAAACGGCTCCAAAAACATTAACGATTTATCTCAAACAGCTAGAAACTCAACTAAGACTTCAAGTTTTGTTTAACTGTGTAGTGGTAAACACAATATATATTGGCCATTTGCAGGTAATATTTGTGTAGCTATAGATATACTTTGTACATTTATTAGACGAACAGTAATTACATATCTACAAGCTTTTAGTACCTATGATTGATATACTATTAAACAGAGGTGGTTTAAATAAATATCCATCTAGATCAGCCTTTTCCAACCTTTTTCAACGGCAGGCCCGTTAGAGATTAGTCACGGACCTCTTAATAATAATAAAAATAATAATGATTGGAAACTGGTTATTCTAGAACTCTCATTTGATGGCTCTACTCGCATTTCATACATTATGGCTGGTTTCACTATATTTACGTTTTCGTAATGATTAATTTTATATTTATTTTGTTCACGGACCCCCTTAGGAGAGGTCCACGGACCACAGGTTGGGAAACCCTGAGCTAGATAACGAACTAATATAACAGATGATGGTTTTCTAGTATTTTGTCTTCCTATTCCACGTCTATACTCCGCAGTTCACTAAATTGCGGGTGGCAGACGCTGGTTTGTACCAAAGCTATTCTACTGAAGGAAGATATGTATTGTGGGCAGAATTACATTTGGTAAAGAAGCTTTAAAGAGGCAACTTGGTGAAAGGATTGATTAAATGTTAAGTTTGAAGCGTGATGCTTTACAGTGCCGATACTTGATAAAGAAAGAGGAGAAAACAAGATTTGAGGCTACTGATATGTGGTTGTGGCGGAGGATGCTGTTAGTTGTATAGATTAATGAAGGAGATTCTGTTGAGAGTTGGTGGGAGGTGAAATATCTTGAATACTACAAAAAAAAAAAAGAAGAAGACAAAATTTGTTAGGGCATTTGATCAGACATTAAAGAATTGTAAATGTTCTGCAAAGTACTATAAATGGTAAAAGAAAGAAAGAAATTCGAAGATTCCAGAAGATGGATGGTGCAAAATAGCTACACAAGAATAAAAATAATGGCTGAAAATGGGGATGAATAGAGAAGATGTAGAGACGACTTACCATGTAAAGGCCAAAACACTATTATTAAACTGGTCTTCACTGACCACCGTCGATATAGGCGGCCATCTAATCTGATGCTTTGCACACGGTGTTAAGATACTGGAACAAAGGACCTCAGCTTTCAAAAAAGTTCGGGATAGCTACACTCCTCAAACGAAACTAATGGGAATAGTGTCGCTTGTCCTCTTGACCGTGGTCATAAGAGATGGTGGTTACATGGCATGGTATGATATGGGATCATCAAGAGTTGAGATATCTTGAGAGTAGCTTCACAGAGAACAGTATATCTGATTACTGCATATTTTTTTTCCGTTATCATGTTAAGCTCTCAGAGATTTAGCGCGGATGGCTACATGTAAGCTAGCAGTTTCTCGGAATGGGCAAACAGTTGTTAAGCTTGTGAGGTACCAATCCTTTTTATTTTTATAGCCCGCTGTGCATTCTGGGTAGCAACAAAAAATGGCGAATGGCAGGTATCTCGATGCTGTTTTAAAATAAGCTGTTGTCTTGAAAAAACAATATACTCCACATTAAATAATTCTTCTCACGTTTCACAGTGTTAAAAATTTATTTCAAACACTGAATTAATCATTTACAAGTCTATTATTTTTTTTAGTTCTATTGTTGTTTGAAGGGTGGCAATCTGAAATAAAAAGTTGACGAGATTTACGTCGACTCCCTCCCTTCCTCCTCCGCTTGGTGAGATTTCGCCGGACCTGCCCCACCTCCTCCTTCGGTATATATATTTCTTTGCTAAAGTCAGCGATATCCATCATATTAGAATCTAGTTACAGGCTGGCCAATTTAATTATCTATACTCTTATGTTGTAGCCATTCACCATGTATACCAACATATTATTTTACATGCATTATTTGATTTTCATTAGCTGTATTGTTCAGTATAATCCTCTCGGGTGTCCAGGTGGATGGTGTTGTATAAACACGGCGTCCACTCACACAGTTGTGTGGTTGTTACGTCACAAGCTTCCCACTGAACTGTGTGCTGAAAAATGTTAAGTAATCTCTCTGGACTCTAGTTAGCAACAGTAATAGAGAAAGGAATTCTGTTCCATTAAAAAATTACAAGGTAACATTGCTTCATACTGTGTGTGCGTGCAGGTGTGGGGCCCGGCGATGCAGCAGGCGTCGTGCACGCAGGTGATGGGCTACTACCGGCCCGCCCCGGCGCCCGCCCCCGTCATGCCCGTGCTGCCCAGGCCGCACTCCAGGACTGCCTTCATGCCGCCACACAATAACGTGAGTACTGCCCTACTCGTAACGCATATATCCAACTATTCGTATCGAATTTAGCGGTTTATTTATTTAGTAGCTGTTACTAGCGACTTCGTACGCGTGGATTTAGAATTTGATTGCTAGAATTGGATACACAAAGCTGAAAGTTACCTAAGATATGTCGGCATAATATGACGGAAACGCTATCGATATACCATTCTACCGTCGAACCTGTCTCATTTATTCCTATCGGAAAAAGTGTCCTATTTCATTCCTAATGATACAAAATATTTCAGTGTACACATATAGTCGTCAAAACGTAAAAAAAAAGAAAGAAAGAAAGAAAGAACAGACAGACAGACAGTACTTACTTACTTACTTACTTACGTACTTACTTACTTACGCATATATAATATTATTAGTTTAGATCATACAAAAACTGCCTGTGGAACCAGTATACCTTGAATAAAGTAAACGCTTAGGACACTATTCTATCGCCAAAGATTTGCCAGAACATGGTATCCTTACTACAAAATCCTAGGCTTGGCTCAAACTATGAAAAACAATTCATAAAAATTTTTGCTCCCAGTGGTGTTTGAACCCGAAGCAAGCACCTTAACACTACGGTACGCTGCATTATAAAGACATATAGATATTATGCGTTTGTCTTTCGCAGTTCAAATATTTTTCATAATTTAATGACAATATGTTCTTATCTATACAGAATATGGTATCCCATGTCCATCCTAATGTCAAATAGCGTCTCCTTGTCAAATTTCATCACGATTGGAGTAGCCGTTTAGCCCAAGAAACGTAACAAATAGACAGACAGACAGAGTTACTTTCGCATTAATAATATTAGTATAGATTTATTCGAATAACTTCTCTTCTCCTGCCGTGCAAAGTTTAAGGAAACAAGTCTTCATCAGCAACCTACATCTGTATGATTCTGTGGCAGTAAAAGTGTACTCTTTCGAAGTTTATTTTTAAGGTAGTCAAAAGTAGTTAATTTTCGATGCTCTAAAACTCAGAATTGTTGACTGTTTCATCCAGAAACAGCCATCATTACGTGATTTGAGATCATTACATCTCCTCAGGCTATAACGTTGCTTTTCGGATCTTTAGTGTTCTGGATTGTGCATCCTCATGAGGTTGAGCTTTTCTGTTTCGTCCGCTTTCAAACTCGCAGATTAAGACGGTGTCTTGGATCACTTCCCACTCAACACCGCCATTTCAGAAGGCAGTTGACAAGTTGGAGATTATTCTTTACCACCTGTTACCCCCGACTTTATGCACGTGGGCTTAAAATTTTATTGCTAGAATTGAATATAGAAAGATGTGAGTATCGTAAAAGGTTCCAAAAAGCATACCATTCTACCACTGAACCTGTCTCGTGAAAAGAACCAATTTACAACATGTTTAAACATAGCAACAAACTAAGGGAGAGGGTTTAACTGTGGGAGACTACCTAGCACAGTTACTATAACAGAGTTTTGTTTGTGATTTAAAATTATGTCAATTTCTGGGTGCATCTAATGTCATTACCCGTTTTGGTTTTGTTGTCCTTTACTAAGATATATAGCCTTTGGGGATTGGAAACCTAGGAGCATGAGCTAGTTACATGTAAACACAAAATAATAGTCTGGTGCAGCGAACACCCACATATAATAAATTTTGTGTGCATAAACAGATTATGCACAAACTGACTGTGAGAGAAACAACGCCTGAGCGATCTATGTAACATTACAGACTCTTACACATGCTGGGTGTGCAGACTTCCTTGGTAGTTGTCAATGTAATCCTGGTTGTCCGGGTTGAACCGCGTCAATTTGTCGATACCTAACGTTTCAGCCATCATTTTGTGACCTTCTTCAGAGTACTGTCACGGCTGGAGCTGCTGCCGCCTATATATAGCTCCCGAAGAACGCGCTAGCCGTTTGGAGTAGTGAATGCGTTCACGAAGAAGTGCCTTGCTACTTCTCTTCAAAATTCGGCGGGCGGTAGACGTCGTGATGTGATGCCTGATGTTGAGAAAGCCTGGAATGATGTCTTTATCTCGGCAACGGCAAAGGAAGGCTAGATGACATAGCCTAAGATTTCTCTTCTGTCGGAGCGATCCGAGTTGTCGGGTAAGTTTGAAGACATTCTCCCCGTAGAGATTCATCAAGTGGGTGCGCAGACTTCCGCGGTCGTTGCCAATGTAATCCTGGCTGTTCGGGTTGAACCGCGTCTATTTGTCGAAACCTAACGTTTCGGCCATCATTTCGTGGCCTTCTTCAGAGTACTGTCACGGGTTGAGCTGCTGCCACCTATATATAGCTCCCGAAGAACGCGATCTGAAGAAGGCCACAAAATGATGGCCGAAACGTTAGGTTTCGACAAATTGACGCGGTTCAACCCGGACAACCAGGATTACTCTTGCACATGCTATCCGTCTGTTTGTCACCGTTCTGGTAATTTTGAAAATTTTGTGAAAAAATGTTATTAATCCCGAAAAAAAGTATTCCATTTCCTTTCTAATAGTACATATTGTTTCGTTGTCAAATTTCATCAAGATCAGTTTAGCCGTTTAGTCGTGGAAACAAAACAAACAGGCAGAGAGACAGAGTAATATTTTCGCATTTAGTTGTTCAGTTGCCCAGTTTCTGTTATGGATAAATGGGGTACACTACGTGAAGGATGGTTGACATTTAGTTCGAACAGACTACTACTTTTATCCATAATATTATGCTCCATTGTGCTAATATACACCGCAAAAATGTTAAAAATCATCGTTTTAATTGTTGCTGTCCAAGTTATCGAATACTGCCAAGTACGTTTTAAACGGCCAGCGACACAGTGTGATTTCGATAAACCTAGTGTTGTACTTGAAGTACGATCCCCAACAACAAGCTTGAAAAAAGAAAACCCCCACCTCGTAGCCTTGATTTGCCTGCATCACCAGCTGGAAATCTAAAAGGAACACTTAACACCGGCAACTCATCGTACGGTATGTCGTGACGATTCCACTATTTGTGACATGAGTGAAATAAGCAAAAGATTCTCAGTATACAGTAAAAAATCTCGCTGTCATGCAACACGTTACGCTGAGTTTGTTGTAATTGAATTCTGACTCATACGGTAACGAACGAAGCCATGTGCAAGGCAAAAAAGGAAGGGACCCTCATCTTTCTGAACTTGAACATACGATTAAGCGAATCACCGATGAAATTATGACAGCGAGGTTGTGTAAAACAGAAATAAGTGGGCGCACATAAAATTGCACTTCATTGGACAAATATCTAAAAAAAAAAAAGGTCGTTAAAATAATTATATGCAAGCGACTGCTTGTCAATTCTATCTCAACAGTTCATGATGCGGTTAGTTCATACTCCCCATCGAATTCCTCAATGTTATGCATTCTTTCATCGAAATTCAAACATTGTTGCGATTTCACGAACATCAGGTGTAACAGTGTAACAATTGAAAAGGTATGACATACAATGGGTGCTGATAGTTCCAAATAATCTTCGCCACAACGGAGTTTCAAGATCATAATGTCCGTTGAAAAATCCCCTTTTCATAAACATTCACCAAATGGGTTTCAAAGTACTGGGAGCTATTGGGATGTCGGATGCGCCCATAAACGACCTGATTGTGACTGCTGCTCTGACTTTCTTATACCTTTGCACTGTAAAAAAGTTTCAATGAAGGGAGTGGTCATTCACTGACGATTAAGCAGTGGATGGGGTCAAGGAGTAGCAACTGGTTGGCATCTACACAGACTTGGTGGAACTGCAACCAACCGAAATGTAAACACCGAAAGAAAACTCTTCAACGCGATACGCACTATGTACTTTACTTTTAATGTTTCGGAAGAGAGATAAGTTTCAGACAAGATGTTTCATTTATATTCGGTTTAATGATACCAATTGTTCAGTAGGTGGCACTATAGATTATACAATTTCAGTAGTAAGGACGGTTATTCATGGATCAATGCAGTCAGCGTCCACTGTCAATGGCCAAAAGAAGAGATTAGAAAATGAGATTCAAGTGTGCGATGTTGCTTTGGTAGAGCTAGTTAATTTTAAACAATTCTCTGACACCTTAGAATTAAATTTATTACATCGTGCTTTATTTTTTATCGTGTGAAGAGAAAGGTTTTAGGAATTTATCTGATATATTAAAGAACACTCGTGAGACTGATTTCTCACTGGTACTAAATTTGGCATTTAACGAATCAAATATAATTACTAATGATCGAGCCACACAGAATTTGTTTATTCATTTAATAATTAACTTAAGAAAAACCTTAAGACTTTTTCATCTATGGACATGCTTACATTTGAATCATTTATTTAAACATAATAACGGACATTTTAAAATATATCTGCGAATTCTGTGTAACATTAGTAGAGAGCAGATACGATGCGGTTCATCGAAATCGATTTAAGCCACTTGATGGATAATGGTTGTCCATGTGATACATGTTGCTGTTTGTATAACGTGCGATTTGTCCAAACATTTCATATCCTTTCTTTATGAGCTACGTGGTTCGTAAATCATGATAGCCCGTGTTTTCCCCCGCCATTTCTGTGGCGTTCAGCGAAAATGTCAATCGCCTATGAAAGCAACTGCACTCCAGAACAGAAGAATACACCTTTGTTTCCGTAGTATAATACCTCTTTGTCACAGAAAAATGCTTTATCTGTAGGCAGGCAACTGCGAGAAAGCGCCTACCATATTGGTGGTTTGACGATAGATTCAGAATCCTCCATCAGTTGATTAGGCATCACCTTACCTAATTCTACCAAACTGCTCAGTCCCAATAGAAAGGGCCCAATAAATTTTCCTCAATAGTATTCTCATTACAGTGTTCCTGTCCGATTTAACAAAGAGTAGATATTCTGCCTCAATACAAAAACTTTCTAGTTCAGTTTATCAAAGAAATTTCTTGATGGCCAAAAGCCATTTTATTTTTACGTTTATTCCAGAAAATTGCTTCCAGTGATTTGCAGTCTGATTGCCCTAAATTATAATTTCTTTCTAAAAACACCTCTCAGCTTCTCTAGTGCGATGATGATTTTTTCAGTGGATAACAACATATGATTTGAAGTAGAATTTTGTTAATTTTCTTCGGCGTACATTATTGACTGTTATAACGATCTCACCTAATCGTCATTGCTGATATACTTGGTTCTCAGACAGAGTTAGAATCTTTTGCAACTTTCTAGTTGTCATTTCTTTTAAGGTTTCTGGTTGCTGCATACAATTGTGCTAAATTGCAAACCTAAACACACAGTGCAACAAACAGAAAAATATACTCAGAACTAGGACAGCTATGGTAAAATCAGGTAGTATATGCATGATTTTAAGAATGTAACGCAGGTTTACAGACAATTGCTTCTTAACGCTTTTCAGAATTTTCACCACAGGTAGCCTGAAATCAAGCACCAAAGTATTTTGCATAACCCTTAGGTCGAACGCTATTTATAAAAATCAGAAGAATTTTGTTGGCTGTTTATTGTAGAGAGAACTTATAAACGGATTATTTTCCGTATATTTCACCCGTAAGTGCAACAACAGTTGCATGAATGCCAAACTGACTTCAAGGGAGATAGTGTCATGATTATAAAGAACAATTATGCTCCCTCTAGCTCTTACACTGGATCATTGGATAACGGTGAACTGACGTTAGCTGTTACTGGAAAATGTATAGTGTATTTATTGATACTCTTTTACCATTGAACTACTAGAGTACCAATGGAGTTCAACTCCCTAGACTGAGATGATGAGTTTATTGGGGGTTTAAATCCCCGTCTTACAGCAGTCAATATGTTTCAGCCTTTTGCTGTGTTTCGACAGTTCCATAATTCATTTAAGAAAAATGCAATGCTGTTACAAAAGTGATTCCATTAAATAGAAGTTGAAGGAAACCAAAATAATCTTGGTTGTAAAAAGGAAGCCCTTTATCAACAGAGACAATTTTTTTTTTCAAATTTATACACGAAATTCTGATTAATTCTGTTCCGTTTGATTCGAGATACAGTTAACCCGTAAACCAAAACCAGCTACTGTTTTAGGAGAATTGTAATGTTTGAAATTTCAAAATTAATTTTTCACGATAGCATTACATTATGGCGCTATGATTCTGTGTGTAAGTGAATGGGAACCCAAAGATTCTTGTATATCCGAACTACAGATGTAAATAAGTTTGGAAAGGTTGCAGTGAGACGTATTATTTCAAGGAGGAGTCTTGCGACATTTATTTTTCACGTCGATTATGAGTTAAGGTTCCTTAGCCAACACTTTGTTTAGGAGGTGTGTTCGCCACGAAGTTTGCTCCTCGAGGTTTGCCCATCCCCATCACGTTCTAACGGCCTATTCTTCCAACTGAACAAAAAATTTATGGTCTAGCTGGATCGTAAATTTTTAATGGCGTCTGAAGGCGTAAATCAGACTCTTTCATGCTCACGTAGCTTCGGAAATTTTATTGCTCAAATAACGCGCGTCTGCAAGGTCTAACAAACCATTTCTCCCCTTTGCAACTTAAGCGATTCTTGTTTGCTTAAAATTCATACGATATATATTATTTTTGCGGAAATGATATTCTTAATGCCTTTAAAATAAACTGGTTATTTGTTGTAAAATGAATTTTACCACCTACTAATCATGGATATTCGATTTACATTTTTACAGAATAAAAGACGCAAATAATGGCTCAGTAGGAAATCGGAGTTTCACAAAATGGAAATGATTTGTGTGTATAAATGAGTATAATGTATGTGTTATTTGATATTATTCTGTAATTATCAAGCTATTTCTGTATTATCGTTTGTTTATTTGTATATAATATTAACGGATATCGTCAACATTTCGATATTACTAGGTTCTCCACGGTTTATCAAATTTTGTTTGAACTGAAAGTTGGAGTAATACACCAAATTTCTATCTAAAGTTTGTTTTTTATTCTTTTTGTAGAATTTTTAAGTCATATTCCCAACGCACTGCAGTGTGGTGGTGTGCTCTTAGTTATTTCATGTATTACTACAGAAAAATCTCAGATTAAGTTAACAAAGAAGAAATACCGATATTCTGATACCAAAGACAGTATTGGGTGAACAAAGGTTTTCCCAGTTTGTATTGCGGTGTAGTTTTCGCAGATTTCATCTGGTGGAGACAACAGAAAAAAGATAATGTAATTTCTTATCAAACGAAACCTCTCTTCTTCCTTTGATTTTTTGATACCAAAACAACATCCACCATCTGCATAAAATAAGTTAAAAGTTGTTAATAGAGAAACCGAATGCAAGTTTGCAGGCTAACATAGCTCATAAAAATTGTAGATTCAGAGACGCTCTGAACTACAAACAGGGGTGGCGATAGATACTTTCGATTCTAACCAGCATGAGCTATTTTTTTGGGGGGAGAGGGGGAATCCCACCTTTATTTCAGAACACAACCAGATTGTTTCCAAAAAAAGATGTTTAAAAAAAAAAAATGCCCTGGAACTACTCGCACAAAAGCGTAGTGAGACTTAAATCAGTCGCTTCAATGCTCGCATAGTTTTGGAAATTTGATTGCTCAAATAACGTAGGATTGCAACGTCCGACGGAGTATGTCGCCTAACTCACAGCGTATTATTAGTTTTTAGAAACGGTTCTTCAACCTTGCACCGAGCGTGGTGGGTGAGCGGTAACGTTCTGGCCTCGCATTCGGGAAAACGCGGATACGAATCCTCCTCGTCCGGCCATCCAGATTTGGGTTTTCCGTATTTTCCCCAAATCAGTCCAGGCGAATGCCGGTATGGTTTATTCAAAAGACCATTGCCGAATTCCTTCCCGTTCCTTACCCACATCCTTTCTCGCTTCTGATGATCTCGACGTCGACGAGGCGTAAAGCAATAAGAAGAACTCCACCTTCACAGAGATTTCTTTGTTATTTTGTTGTACTAGTGACTATTGTAAGAAAAAAATCGGACTTCTTTTGTGGTGCCGTACCGGCAACCGGTGTATTGCCAGATCAACGGGACAGCTCATGATCTTACAAAATGCTGAAAAATAAAGGTTGCGGGGAGCTTCTTTCAACGATATTTCTTGTCGTTTTAGGCGACGTGTTACCTTGGTGGAGAAAATCTTCAGCCGCACCTCAAGGCAAGGTCACAAAGTCGATTTATGGCTGGAGGAGACGTGAACCCGACGGCGGAGGGCTTCGAGGAATGCACAGCCGTAAATGGCAGAACGTATACCCTGCACGCTGTCAGTTGCCATTCACGGCACCGGAAGCTCTCGGCACCTGTCAGTTCCTAACGTCGCCTCGGCAGTAGATTTATACCTGTTCTTAACTAACGCTTTACTTGATTAGCTTCGTAAACTTTCAGCCATAAATGAACTGCCAAGTTATAGTAGTATTTTATCGATACATCTGTCATAATGTGTTACAAAATACATGAAAGTATCTTAAGTGTCTGTTGATAATGATATCAGTTTCACCGAGAACAAACATGTGAAAATATATAATGGCGATCGTTTTGCAAAAAAAGTTAAATTAACATCTGCATCAGAGCTACAGAGTTTTTCACCGCTGTTTGAAGGGAGTCTCAAATCGACAGAAAAATTTATTGCCAGGGCGCATGTGTCCCGGTGGCAATTTTCCTACACACCTTCTTTCCCATTTCATGATAATTATTATTTTTATTGTTCTTAATGTTTAATTCCTTGAGTGCAGTATCTCCCCTCCTCACAGGCTTTTTCCTTTTATGTATTTTAATTTTAAATTCTGCCAGGTTTTCTGGTAAATTGCTCATCATTTCTCTTGGTAATTTATTCCAATCCCTGACTGCATTACCTAAAAAAGAAAATTTTGTTCACTCCCTAATGCCTGAAATTAAGTGCCAACTTGTGGTCGTGGTCATCTCTTCCCTTCCATCCACTACTTCTACCAATACCCATCCAAGTCTCATTCCCTATATACGCTTTATTCACTCACATTGTTCTCTTTACCCAACTCCTGTCTTCCAGTGACTCCCAACCCAACTGTTTTATCATGTTGAGTTCGGTGATAATTCCCACAAAAAAATAGCTGCTCTCCTTTACACAGAATTTTGCCCCATGCTATGCCATTATAACCAAGTAACAGTCTCACCAAAGTTTTGTAACGCATTTCCCTCGCTTCTCTGGATTTCTTCTTAAGGCACCTTCTCCTATCGGAGGTTGGCGGTCCATATAGCTAGGTCTAGACGTGACATTGCAACATAGAATGCCTCTTCTGACGTGCAGTTGTACCTTGTCTTTCTCATTACAACAGAACTATTCTCCTGTGTTTTCGTTTTAATGATGAGTTGAAATAACTGATACCTATTGCCTCTCATAATGTGTCTTTGATATTGAGTTTTCCTTTGCTTTATAGTGAGCAACAGATCTTTTAGCTTCTCCATCAGATGAAACACTTCTTTGTTTGAGATTTTCAGCCCCCACGGCATGCGTAAGAGACGACAGACAGTACAGATACAGTTCAAAGGCATCATGTCAATTCTCTATATTTTGATCAAGTATCTAGATTTCACATGTATGGAAAAAACTAGGGATCACGTAGCAACGAATCATTCGCCCACTCAGTTGTAAACCTTTTTTCACACAAATAAATTGTCTCGTGGCCGGTTCTATTCTAGATTTGATCTCTTTCTTGCAATCACACTGCTCGTTCATCATAGTACCCAAGTACAGTATTTGAACGAAGATACTTGTTCGGTCTTATTGCTTTTTATTGATAGGGTTACTTGTATTTTTCTTTTTTGGTCTTGGAAAACGGGTCAAACTTTCTCTGTGCTGGACTAAATTGTCTATCATGCAGCTAGATCACTAGCTATCACGACAGTATTATCTGCGTACATGATATTATTGATTACTTTTCCATTTATAATGATCCCACTATTTACTTCCTTCAGCACTTCCCTGAAAATTACCTCGGAATAAATTTTGAACAAGAGAGTCCTAGCGAACACATTTCCTGATTGCAGTCGCCTCTAATGTTTCTTGATCAGTTTTGATATCTGCGGTCTGAATTCCATTTCAACGCGCTGATAATTCTTAAATCATTTTGGCCAATACCAGTTGATCTAAAAATTCTTATCATCTTTTCATATTTCACATAGTCGAAGGCTTTTTTTATAGTCGATGAAAAATGCATAGACATCGATATTTATGTTCCTGCACCTCTGCACTAATACATTTAAGGAAAACACTTCACGTGTGCCATTCCCATTTCGGAAGCTACATTGGATCTCATCCATATGAGGTTCACACTTATTATAAATCCGGATGTGTATGATTCGCAGAATCGCTTGCGACGTCAAACTGATCATACGATACTCATCACATTGTGAGGAGTTGGTATTCTTCGGCAGTATAAAAGTTTATTTCAGCTAGTCATAAGGTATCTTTCCTGATGCATAAATAAAGTTGAACAACGATGTTAGGAGGCTGAGGTTATTCGACTCCTGTTCTTCTACAACATTAATAACTTCAGTATAAACTTCATCAGGACAAGTGGCTTCACCATTCTTCTGAAGTTTAATGGCATGTACTACATCGCTCTTTGTGATTTCAAGACTGACTTCATTGATTCTTTCGTCCGTGAAGGGGATCATCTCCGTCACCTTTAAAAAGAAGTTCTATATATTTCTTCTACCTTTTAAATTTTTCTTCAGTTCCCACGATAACTTCATTGTTAGCATTATTCACTATTTGTCCGCGTCGATTCCTGTATAGACTACTGAATTCTTTTACCTTTTTATATAAGTTAAATTGATCATGTTTCTCCTGGAGTATTTCAATTTTGTTACATTTGCCAGAAAACAATGATACATCCTCTTTCCACTAAATGAAGGATTTCGAAACCTCTATCAAAGCTTTCCGAAACCTTTTTGTACGTAAATCGTTTCCTGTGGTGCGAATATTTTAATTCGTTGTTTTCTCCGTGATCATTGAAGAAATGGTATACTCACAAATTAGTCACAGTTATTTATAGGTGACGGTCGGCACCGAGCGTGGTGGGTGAGAGGTGGCATTCGGGAACATGGGGTTCAAATTCACGTCCGGCCATCTTTATTTCGCTTTCCATGGTTTCCCGAAATTAGTCTAGGTGAAAACTAGAAGTTCATGGCCGAATTCCTTCCCATTCCTCGCAACCAGTCCTTTGTCGCCTCTAATGACACCAGTCTCGACGAGGCGTAAAGCTATAAAAATTAGTTGTTGGTGGTCTTTCCACGAGAATGGATATTTCTATTTTGATATTGCTTTCATTTTCTGTTTGTCGTTACTCTGGTATTTCTAAGCACTGAAAATGATGTACTCATTGACTGAAAATATGTATTACATAACAACGCCGACTGCCGTTAGAAAAATTGGCGTTTGGTCTTCTTTGATAATACAGTCAACACACACATTATTTTGCATATGATGGCAAATCTCAGTGAAATTAAATGATAAATAATTTTACTATTAAAAATAATGAAATCAGTAATAATGATTAAAAGTTAATAACTATTCAACTCGACTCCATAGCAATTAGTAGTCACATTTTTACTTTATTGGATTATACGAGATTTCCGAACAACTGCATAATTGACCTTGTTTTATTTTTTATTACAGTTTTTTTTATCAAACCTACATTCCATTTTTTTCCACTCGCGAAATTCCAAGATAAGAATTGTTTTATGGAGAAAGTATGAGGAACTGTTTCAATTGTGAGTTAAAGCTCGTAGAATTTTGTAAAGCGCGTCCAAAATGTAAGCGCCGATTGACTGTATACAAATTTGGTAAGAATTATTTAAAATATGTTTATAGCTAAATATTACTACGTATATTACAGTACAGTTATACGTAGTTGCCGTTTTTATTGAGTCATTTTTGTATTGTGACACCAGTTCAGAATGGACATTGATATCGGAAATCCCACCGGCTGTGAAGTTCGGTCGGTGATAAGTGGGGTTCGGATCTTTATGAACAATAAAATAGAGAAATATGCAGCAAATATGACCTTAAAAATGGGTAAATATGACCTAAAAATGACAAAATATGACCAAACATTTAAATTTACTATACATCAAAACATGCTCAAATATGCATAATTTGTTTTATCTAGCAGTGTCGTTTCCATGTAGACAGCATAATTTGCTTCCGTGCACTCGCTGCACCATTGAGAAATTAAATTTTAAATCGTTTTGTTGAAGTCACTTTAATTTCAGATAATTTACAGAATAGAACTTTTACATCTGAACTAAAACTCTCCTCTCTAAATTACCTTACGTATTTTTTTTTTATAACTGCTTTACGTCTCTTTTTAACATCGAGGTCTTTAGAGACGGGAAAGGATGGGGGGCAAGGATGGGGGCAAGGAATGGGAAGGAATTCGGCCATGGCCTTTTGAAGGAAGCATCCCGGCATTTGCCTGGAGTGATTTGGGGAAACCATGGAAAACCCAAATCTGGATGCCCGGACGGGGATTCGAACCGCCGTCCTCCCGAATGCGAGGCGAGAACTCTAACCGTTACACCACCCCGCTCGGTCCCTTACGTAACTTCGCACTTTCAGAAAATTTTATTTTCGGCATGGCGCTAAGTCTACTCACTGATCCACTGCAGATTTAACGATGACTGAGGATATTTCATTGAGACATTGATTGACGCGAATCGACACAGGCATGCTTGTGCTGCAATGTCGAGATTAAAAGGAGGGCGCAACATTACCTTTAGAGAGTGACAATAATGTGTAACTTTAATTCTTGACTCATGGGCGTATCCAGCGAGGGGCGGAGGGAGCTGCTGCCCCCCCCCCCCTTGGAAGAAAAATTAAGTTGCCTTCAGTACGCTTCAACGAGTGAAGAACTAGTTCAGGAGCACTTTGGGAGAGAAAGATTGACTGGATTATGTCTGATGAGTGTGCGTCGAAATTTCGTGAAAGAACACCATGAGATATTGACAAACAAAATTATTGAAATTGAAAATCCGAGGCAATTAATGTTTACATAAAAAATTAAATGACTTACGATCTTAATTAACTACATAGTAGGTCCTTAGATTAAGGAGTTGGGTAACTATATTATCAATGATAAAAATAGTTTCCTGAATAGGTTTGAGTTTGATTTTGTAATTTCATGTTTCAGTCCCCCACCCCACTTCCTCGAAACCAAAATGAGTTGCCCCCCCTAGTTCAAATCCTGCCCCCCTCTAGTTCTGATCCTGGATACGCCCGTGCTTGACTGGTGAATTCTGACCATAGTGAAATTCTCCGACACCTGTATAGCAGAAGTACAGTTATTTTAATAATTATCTTAATTTCTTCTCATCTATATCTTTTAAATTACCGGTACTATTTAAAAAAAAAATTTACACCAGATTTTTCTTCAACATATGATCATATGACCATAAATATGATCGAGATATGACCAAAAGTAGGAAAATAGTCTGAAAATGCATTTATATGCTTTTTTAAATACATTTAAATACAATCAGAAACGTTGAATCGGTGTTTAATTCAGCATTTTAGCTCAAAAAGAAGGCAGGAAAAAAATATGACATGTCCTAAAGATCCGAACCCTAGTGATAAGATTCTGGCGCGCAGAAAAAATGTTCGCGTGTCGGAAATTTACAGATCATGTTTATGGTGAAAATGTCATGAATGAGGGAAATGTGAGGAAATGGCGTCAGTTATTAAAGGAAGGTGGATTGACGAAGTGGACGCCCAACATTGTTGGCAGACGATGTACTGATTTATGTGAATTCAAAAATTCTGGAAAACTCGAGATTCACAATTTCTAAATTGCACGAACAGATTCCAATATGTTTCGATTTCTGTTGAATGAAACAGTAACGGAGCAATTCAGAACCGACGGTGTGGCGTACTGACTGCTGGAGTTCAATGCGCCGCGATACACCGTGCCAGCACAGGAGCAGTAATTGACACTTCGGTTGGAGACGTTTTAAACATTCGCCGACCAGTCCCCTACCTTGTCATCACTTGTCATCACTTGTTTCTCCGCCTAAAGAGACGTTTATGCGGACGGAGTCAAGTGAATGATCAACAAAGATAAGAGGTTGTACAGAAATGCCGTAAAGAGCTTAAGGTGAGTTTCTTCGACGAGAGAAATACAAATGCTGTTGTCGCTAAACGAAAAATGCCGCAACAAAAATGGTGGCTACGTATAAAATTGTGTAACGTATATAATAACAGTTAGCAATAAAGATATCTAAAAAATCTTTCTATTTTTGTAAATTAATGATGTTTGCTACGTAGACGCGGTGTTATTATTATCATTTTTTTCTTAGAAGATGTAACATTAGGTACATTTTATCGCTCTCTTTGTTATTTGCAATGGCTTTGATTCTTTCAGGATGTTGTACATTCATTTTGCTTGTAATATATGTATATATGAATTAAATCTCTGCTGCTAACGTATCTTACTCGAATCGTAAGCTTACACATATCTTTAAAAAAAATTATTACGTTTCCTCCACAAGCAGAGTAATTCACTCTCTCTTTTTCTAATGTCCGGCTTCCTCCGTTATAGACAACCTACACTAGGGGAGGAAGTTTAGGTTCTGTGAGCCACGTAAACTTTGTGTTAATAATTGTGGTGTTAACTTGCTTGTGATACGTTCACTTCTCAGTAGGTAGGCCTCAGTAGGTACCAGCACAGCTTTCTCGTAGACTGCTACCGAGAACCGCTTGTTTCTCTGTTGGAACGTCATATTCAGCAAGCACTAATAACCAAGAATATGAAGAATTTAGAATTTAAGAGTTGTATTTCAGAAGCAAATATTATATTGAGACTATATTGAATGTACGGTAAAGGATTTATACAGCTAATGAAATAAACGTTAAGTGATTGCATTCTTTCATTAAACGACAGCGTATTGTGCACTTTAAAAAGTTCACAGAATATTTGAAACCCTTGTGTACCTTTCACATAATTATACAGACAAGTCTTTTGTATTGAACGGTTGTGCTGAGAGAGATCCTTTGAGCTGCAAACTGTCATGTACTGATGAGCAAAATACGAGTATATGTTTTTGAGGCGGAAGGTACGAACCATATACGATTACTGAAACAGGGTAAAAATTAGTCAGCATTAGTGGCACGCAGGCAGAGACGGAATTTGAACTCCTACTATCACGTACCTCACGGAGGTACGCCTCAAGAGTGGAACAAGTGTGGCGACAACGGAAGATACTTCACATTTAATCAAAACCTCCTGTGGCTTCGCGGAGGCTGCAGCCTAAGCCGCCCCTCAGGTGGTCAATAACAGCAGCCGGCGCGGCGTCTGTTTGTCCATCCGCAGCTTACTGGCCCCGCGACTTTTTTCTGCTGACTTTGTCTGTCCACTCGCTGGCAGACACGATACAGTACACACGAGACTTGCTAGTCTTTTGGAGGAGAATGGAACCTGAAATCTGGAAGTTACGAGATGTACTGCATGTACAGGGTGTCCAGAAAAGGACTCCCTGATTTCAAAATTAAATATCTCGAAAACAAAGATCGATAGAGGAACGCAGTAAATGGTATGTTTATTGTGACAACTGTAAGACGTGTATACAGCAGTGTGAAATAATAGTTACAAAAGCTGCTAACAGATGGCGCTGTAATCGCCATACGTAATGCCTAAATAGTGATCCGAAGCTCAGGGCGATCAGTTCCACCATTGAAACGTGAAAGGAGGTTAGCGTACCGAAGGAAGAGTTTAAAACCATGTACACCATTGAACAACGCGTTTTTCTGGTCCTAGAGTACGACAGGTTAGAAGAGAGTCCTGCTGCAACACAGCGTACAGCGCCATCTGTTAGCAGCTTTTGTAACTATTATTTCACACTGCTGTATACAATTCTTACAGCTGTCACAATAAACATACCGTTTACTGCATTCCTCTATCGATCTTTGTTTTCGAGATATTTAATTTTGAAATCAGGGAGTCCTTTTCTGGACACCCTGTAAGTTTCAAAGCGGTACAACGACATGAATTTCATAAACGAAAATCAGCTAACCTGCTGTCTGTATGAAGTATTCGTGGGATCTGGCTACCGTTGCAAGTATTATGGAGTAACGGCTTGAAGCACCGTCAGCATGCTGGCTGAAGGAGTGAACTCCGCCTGTCTTCTCGAAAACCATTCAGGGCGCGCTTTAGCAACTGAGCGAAACCAAAGGGTGACAGTCGCACATTGATAGGATAATCTACACCTAGCACTGGTTATTAGTGAACAAGAAGCCTGCTCAGGAAAGGGTTTCTGGCTTTATCTTGGGCTACAATCAATTATTTCCCAAAATCACTGAAAAGGTTTCTGCTGTACTGAAAACAGAATACTCTCTCACACCATCATGTCGATCACACCACTCCGTCCTCTCTCTCTCACAATACAAGCAAATCATGGTGAATGTTTTAAAATTCTCCACTTTGTCTTCCTTTGACTTTTGTTAAATAATTGTAACTCAATATTAAAGTAAATTGTATGACAATAGTTGGAGACGAGAGTGCTGTGGGTTAATTTTGGCAGAAATAGTCACTGACAGTGTTCCCCACTTAACAGATTGTGCGGGGATATCTACTGGTTTCCATTGACGGTAAGGGATTCAATTTCTGCCCGTAATGCCTCTCGAGAGCTAGAAACTCATTACGCGTACCGAAGCCAAGGCTACCGGTTATTGAAATATTCCCCGACTGCAGCGGTTTTTAGAGCACCTGTACTTATAGCGTTTATTCACGAGATCCGCATTCCAATTTCCGGCCTCCCTTTATGAAATGCGGCACTTGTTCTATGAAATGAATTTCCGCGCGCTAGCTCACCACCAGATGATGGAAAGCCGTTGCATCTGACCGTCCATGTGATGAGAATTTTTTTTTTCCTCCGTTTTTCACTCCGCCTTCGTGATAGGTCCCACAAAAGGGAGGCTTGCTTATCTGAAACATTAAAAAACACAAAATGGAGCTTGGGGTATAATCACCAAGCGTTCAACAACACGCAGGAGACAGAATGTTCACACACTGGGAGGTAAACACTTCGTTCAACACTTGTTTTTGCAGTTTTAATTCAATTTTTTTTAAATATTCAAATGTACCACGCTAGTCATTGATTTAAATACTACGCAATACATTTTACAGACTGACTGAAAGTTTTATGTATTTATTCGTATAAATTATGTGTTCCAGTAAAGCAGCATTTCATAACTTCCTATCTTACTTTATTTGAGACTAGTGTAAGTCCGTTACTGTTTTTTGCGTATCGTCACGGGTCTAGAATAGTTCGAGTTTTTAAGATGAAATCTTATGACAGGTTCACCTGATTTGACCAAATATAACCTTGACCTGCGTTTCAGGGTGAATAAAATCTCTTGAGCTTGAAGAACTCAGAATCATTAATAGAGACAGGTATTAAACACTAAAAGGGACGATAGCGCAATCGTTTAATTGTTTCATAGACTTAAATTTGCTTAAATACAAACTTGACTTGTATTTGACCCTTAAAGTTCACTCTGCAAAATTTATAAAATTCCTGTTTATTTCAAAAACGTCACGTTGTGTTTTATTGAGACTGGGCAAGCACTCATAATGTAATCATTGGTCGTAGTATCTGTAACGGCCAGAGAACTTAACATACATTCCATATTATTAAACAGTTGAAGAAATGAATTGCCAGAATAGTCGATTCGGTAACATATTTGGTCTGATGTCCACTTAAAATAACCTAATGACTCACGTACAGCGAGCATGAACAAAGACAATTACCGAAAGTGGTAAATAAAAAACCTAAAAAGCAAATAAACCGTAATGCATAAACTTTAGTCAAGAAACAACATTAGTGAATGTTTCAATTAAATTGAAATTTATGCTAAGCCGGAATGACAATTGACATTCTGGTTACAGCAGAGACCGTGAAAATATATTTATTTTTTAAGTTGCTTTCATTTGCAACATTCTACTGAAAAGCAGATCCACGTTTTTTTAGCCGCAAAATTTATCAATGTTTTTTTAACTGTGAAACGCTACGAAAAACAAACTTAATGAATGAATTATAGCAATTAATTTGGTAGCAGTTGCTTAGCTATTTCGCATTCGGGAGGACGGCGGTTCGAATCCCCGTCCGGGCATCCAGATTTGGGTTTTCCATCGTTTCCCAAATCATTCCAGGCAAATGCCGGGATGCTTCCTTCAAAAGGACATGGCCGAATTCCTTCCCATTCCTTGTCTCCCATCCTTTTTCGTCTCTAAAGAACTCGCTGTTAAGAGACGTTAAGCAGTTAAAAAAAAAAAGAGCTTAGCTATTAACTGTGGACATAACCACGAATTTCTTCTAATGGTATATCTGGTCACTGTCTTGTAGCGAAGGCTGACACGTGACACCGTTCTCCAGCCAATAGCAATCAAGGTGAGTGGGTGAGTGAGTGAGAGTAGGAAATTATATAGTAGACGCCATACTAATTTCGGTGAAACGAAATTGCGGTTTTTATTTTTTTTATTTTTGTATTATTTTATTTTTTTCACAAATGGGTTCATCCTCTGTCTTCCTCTACAGTTCTTATCTTCCGCTGTTAATTCCACTAACAAATTAACCTGTCCTATTTGTTTAAAAATATGACCTACCATGCCGTCTCTTCTTTCTGTAAGCCTCTTTCACAAACTTCTTTTCTCACCCATCATTTCCAAAACTCGTTCATTTACATCCCTTGTAGTTCTCACTGTGGTTGAGCAGGCCAAAATCGAGCTACGCAGTTTATCGACGCTTCCTTAATACTATTACTGCAAACGAAAACAGAATAAATGGAAGGAATGGCAAATGTAAGATCCCACCATATGTAAAACAGTTGTGAATATGACTATGTACGCTTTCGCGGCGGCAATGCTGTATAAAAACGTCAAGGATTTCAAGCCGTGTCAAAATTGAATCGTCTGGCGACGTTTCGGAAGCTTGAAAGTGGAAGCGGTTCTAGCTTCCGAAACGTCGCCAGATGATTCAATTTTGACGCGGCTTGAAATCCGATAAGTTTTTATCCGTTGTGAAATATGTCTTTTTGATGCTTGTGGGATGGTAGTATTTTTACATGTGCAGCTGTTGCAAATAAATATGGAATGTAGTGTTATAACTGTATTAGTTCCTACATACTGGAATTCGGTTTTCATTTATTTATTTAGAATGCAAGTAGTAGTTTATTTCTCCAGTATTTACATAAAGTATTTGCAACCGATGTCTGTAATCAATCTATTCCCTAACACAGTGGTTCCCAAATGGTGGTCCGCGTAACCCTGGGGTTCGGTGGAAGAGTCACAAGGATTCCGTGTTCCGCACCAGAATTAAATAAAATGTTCGTTGAAAAGAGTCATAACCGCGCCGCGAGAAGGCTATCATGGTTCTGCTTCCGTTTGTGACAACTTACCGATGCGAGACTGGTTTTTCAGCTTATGCTTATAAAAATGGGATCCGACAAAAAATGTATGATCAGTTAGGGTTCCGTGGCCAAAAATAATTGGGAACCGCTGCCCTAACAGACTATGATTTATGTCGCAAATGTTGAAATCCGCAAGCGTCTTGTCCACCGCTGTGGCGATTCGGCGTGTAATTGTATAATCCATACTCCAGTGTGTTCGCAATGTTCAGTTGTTAACTTGTTACAAAGCAGTCCACTGCATCTGTTATGAAAATAGACCCTTTAAACCGAGTCGTACCCACGATATGTCTTAAACGTCTTTTACATAATAATAGCTTCTGTTGACTCCAGATGAGGAAGAAAGTAACAGTAGATTCTTTGATAAATCTGTTTATTCAGATGGCATACGTCTGACTGATCGATTTAATATCAGAACCTGCAGCATATGAGTGTCGTGGACCCCGGCCAGCGAAGCGTTGCACTCTTGGAATGAAGTCCAGGTTTTCCATAGCTTCCATGCCGTTATTAATACGAGATTTAAAAAAAAAAAAAAAAAAAAAAAAAAAATCTGTCGTAAGTTACAGAATATCGTGTACACGTTGGTAGGCCGAATCAAGCGGTCCGGTGACAGAATTTTATAGGCTTTTTTTTTAAACTGTCGTCAGTCTTTTGACTGGTTTGATGCAATCCCTTCCTATCTTGTGTTAACTTCTTCATCTCTACGTATCCCTTACAACCCACGTCCTCAATTATCTGCTTCATATATTCTAACCTGTGCCTTCCTCTACAGTTCTTACCTTCGACTGTTCTCTCCACCAGCAAATTAACCAATCCATCATGTCTCAAAATATGAACTACCAACCTTATCTCATCTTTCTGTAAGCTTCTTCAATTTTTATAGTCCCAACTTTCAACTCTGACGAAGCTTGTTTTGTGCTAGTGAAGTACGGTTTGAACTGACCGTCAGTATCTGAGAACGTCTAATATCAGTGAATCCTACTAACCTGTCAGCTGTGGACATTATGATATCGAGACTGATGCTAGGCTGTTTTGAATCCCGTATTTCGTAGTTTTTCTGATATTATCACCATTACTAGTGTAGGACGCGAAGAATTGATGTTTGAACGATTAGTTACGATGACAAAATGGCACAGCAGTAAAATGAAGAAGAAACAGTGCTTTTCAAACAAAGTGATTTCAATTATTTCAGTGGTAAACACATTGACATTGTGAGGGATTAATTTACAAGCACTAAATAATTGGTAATCCATCCAGCTATTTGGGTCGCACTGACGCAAGAGTTAAGATTAGACAAATTAGTTGTATGGCTGCTTATATGAATTCTTCCTTCCCTGATATTGCTCGCGGTTGGAATGCACAGTTAGTTTTGATGCAAAGCACCCTCTGCCACCGACAATTTCCTGAATTTTAGTATATAGGTGTACCCTACTGTTTGTGAAAATTGCACAGCAAGAAGGTGACCTGTGATTACAATGAAATTTATTCCACAGATTATGGAAATGACAATACACAAATTGTTAGAATTACATTTTTTGTGTATGGATTTACGCCTCGTCGACGTCGAGGTCATTAGAGGCGGGAAAGGACTGGGGGCTAGGAACGGGAATGAATTTAGTCATGGTCGTTTTAAGGAATCATACCGGCATTCGCCTAGAGTTATTTGGTAGAACCAAGGAAAACTCAAATCTGGATGGCCGGGTGGTATTCGAACCCGTGTCCTCCCGAATGCGAGGCAAGAGCGTTACCGCTCAGCCACCACGCTCGCTTTAGAATTACAGATATGTACATGCACTTTGCACGTGAGAATTCAGTACGTTGTGAAGCCGCCACGTTCTGAAATTAGTCTCCAAACTTTGTGGAATCAGAGGGAGTCTTGATATTTAATTCTGATGGCGATCACAGTGCCTCGCGGTTTGCGGACACGTCCACGTAACATCGACAGAGTCTGCAGGAGAACCAGAATGAACAACTTTCCGACCTACTTATCCCAGAAATGTTCAATGGGCGACATGTCAGGCGAACCTCCAGGCTAGGGAAGCAGTGGTACACGTCGTTCTTCGAAGAAGGCTTGCACATCCATCGTCACTAGAGGCCGGGCGGGCATTGTACTGCTGACATATGGCATGTGGAGCTGCCTACAGGAGGGACAGAGCCTAGGGCTCTAAGACTTCCCTGACGTAGCAGTTGTTGTCCAGATTGTCCTCAGTACATAGGAGACGAGGTTGCGTGGTATAGCCAATGGTGCGACAAACCATCCCACTTGGCGTTTGTCCGCTATTCCGCTCAACCAAGCAGTCTGCACGACTACGTTCACCACGGTAGCGTATAATACACGTACGTGGCGATCACTGCAAGACAAACTGAAGCGGGTCTCTTCCGAAAACACTACATCTTGCCATGGCGTTCGCGTCTCCATTGCATTTTGAAGCGTTAGTTGTTGCTCGTGCGTGCCACTAGTCCATCCCTCAGCAGACCGCGACAAAACCCTCCATGCAGACGTGTCCACATCCGTTCCAGTGCTCCAACGTCGAGCAGCCATCGTGGACGAAGCTGTTCTGTCGATTACGACCAAGCGGACAAGGTGGCGGTCATCCCGCGCTGTGGTCACATTGTGTCGTCCAGTACCCGCTAGTCGATGTGTACGGCCCTCTTCTGTCCTCTGGTTCCACATATGCATCGCTGTCATAGCAGCGTGCCCTGTTCGAACCGCAATTTCACAGTACAACAAACTCTGCCACCTTCGAACTCGCTCACATGCTAGTATTGCTTCCTTTGACGTCAACGAGGCACTTGTTTACACATTTAAAAATTCTGCTCTTGCTGGAGAGAGTGATGAGGGGATGTACGAGAGAAGTAAAAGTATTGGGTTACAAAACTTTGGTCAGACCATTGCTCGAATATGGTAGTGTAGTATGGGACCCACATTTTGAGTATCACATACAGGAGTTGGAGAGGGTGCAAAAAAGGGCTGCTAGATTTGTTTCTGGAAATTATCGCAGAATGCAATCAGTAACAGATATGATAAAAGAGCTGGAGTGGGAGTCATTACAAACAGGAGCAGGCTGAATAGGGTCATGGGAGTGGACAAGGCGTATACTGGCGATGAGGCATGGAAAGGTATTGGTGTTGGTATGAAAAGTAGTGCGTGGAAGGGAAACAATGACCATGACCACAAGCTGGCACTCGATTTCAGGCACAAGGGTGTTGGAAGATCCTCTTTTTTAGATAAGGGTGTCAGGGATTGGAATAAGTTACCAAGGGATATGATGAATAATTTACTAAAAACGTTGAAAGAATTTAAAGTAAAAATTTGTAGAGGGCAATAGTACGTGGGTGCAGGATAGGGGAAACATGGGTGTTGGGAAATTGTCACCGGAGCGTGAGCTGCATTACAATTAAATTAAATTAAATTTCAACTTTGATTGAAGGCTTTGAACCGACATTCACCCATGCGGTCACACAAAAGACGGCGCTGTTGGACCTAAATGACAGCAATCTCTCTTCAGTCTTAATCACTTATTAGTTATTATGGTTCTACTGTTCTAGTTTGGAGTGATTCAAATCATGCCTTCTGAGTGTTGTAATTTTGACAAACGGTAGTTTAGATTTAGAATCGTATGCACTCTATTAAGAAGAATCTGTGGTAATTTCCCTTTAGTGATCTTGCTTCAGTATTAATGTTATACCTTAACTTATCCACGTTAATTGTCTAAGCTCAAAACGGAAGTAGTATTCGCGCGACCTCCTGAAAGTAATAGCTTAGAAACCAATAAGCCTCCTGTCGTATTGCAGTGTAGTATTGTCACTATCGAATTTGTTTGTATAAAGACTTCTCTGTAATAAACATTTCCCTTAGATTCTGAATTATTTCTCTGCTTCAGTTTAAGGAACAATTAATGCCAGGCCTATTTCCATGTAAACGAGCAGACACATGTACTGTTATAAAGAGATCCATATACTCGTACCATTTCAATATTTCAGTATCTTCCGAGTTAGATTTAATTATTGTCAACGTTATCTTCATGCCGTCTGTGCTAGGAGAAATTTAAATATATTGACAGTTAGTAGAATGGAAAAGCAGCCTCGGTAATGAATTACATAAAGTGCTCTGGTTAGGAACTTAGTAATGCTTAATAATGTAACAAATATATTACAGTATTTAATTCAGGATCATTTGGCACAAACATTGCGTCAAAAGTTTTTGGTTATTACTGAACATCAAAATACTAGTTTTTTTTCCTTTAAGAAAATGAGTTTATCTCATTGGAGAACGATTTCTAGATCTGCGAATTAGGTATTCCGGTTTCCTTTAGAATTTGGTTATAAAACAGATCTAAGAAATTTCGTAAAAATTGCTGCAGGCACTAAATAAAACGTATAAAGAGCTTAAGAAGAAATTAAAGTAGGTCGTTACAGACCATGATTGTCTCTAGTGGAGGGTTCTTGCATAATTTATTCAAGGGGACACAGGCTAGAATTGGAATCCTTTTGCTATCTCCCAGATTATGATTTTCGATGGTTTTCCCAAATCACTCCAGGCGAATGCTGGGATGTTTCCTTCAAAAGGCCATAGTCCTTTCCCGTCTCTAAAGCTTTCGAAGTCGATGAGGCGTAAAGCACTAAGAAAAAATCTTCCATAATTTCATATAAGTGCACATTCCGGAAGGAGGAACCATTGTTACTTGAACTTTCTATTACCCACAGCACACTCTTACAGAAATTATACAGGCATCTGTTAACCTCTCAAGGACACTGATCATAAGAAATCTTAGACGATGTTGTGTAGTTAAAAAATAACAATAATAATCTATAAATGATCAGGTTTTCAAAATGAATAATATTGATGTATCTTTTCGATTATTGTCGTTAGTGTTAGCAATGGCAAACCTCCTGCTTCGAAGGTGATACTTAAATGGATTCGACGAAGTAGCAGTCTGAAGAGTTGCTCTTAAATCATAGGGTTGTCAGTGATTAAAAATTTTCGATAGTCTTTCGCATGTTTTCTTTCCTTGAAGACATTATGAACACCGCCTGTAGGGGGCGCGTTGCGAGCTACTGGGTTCAAAGTCAAATGTCTGTTGCAACAGACCGTCTCCACGCGATATTAGTTGGATCGTCGTCAGGAATATTCAGGACAATTTGAAAGTTCCTTAGATATCTGAATTTATATCTTATATATAAAAATCAATGTTTGTTTGTTCGTCTTCTATGCATTCCTATACCATTTATCAGATTGAAATGAAACTTTGGAGAGTTTTCGAGTGTGCGTCTGCGAAGGTTCCCGAAAAAAAATTTCCAAAAAGTCACCCCCTATTCCCCATAACACCCCATAATTTAGGCAAAACCACATTTTTTATCCGATTTAGATAGGAATTTGTACACTTATACTTTAAAACAAACATAAAAATACTGCCTACATACGGTTTCCGAATATTAATCCCCTCGCCCCCTTTCCACCCCCATAATTTAGGCAATACCACATTTTTTATCCGATTTAGATAGGAATTTGTACACTTATACTTTAAAACAAACATAAAAATACTGCCTCCAAACGGTTTCCGAATATTAATCCCCTCTCCCCCTTTCCACCCCCATAATTTTTTCACCCCATAATTTAGGCAATACCACATTTTTTATCCGATTTAGACAGGAATTTGTACACTTATACTTTAAAACAAACATAAAAATATTGCCTACGTATGGTTTCCGAATATTCATCCCCTCTCCCCATTTCAAACCCCATTACGTTTTTACCCCATAATTAAGGCAAATCACATTTTTTATCCGATTTAGATAAGAAATGGTACACTTATACTTTAAAACAAACAGAAAAATACTGCCTACGTATGTCTGGCCTCGCATTCGGGAGGACGGCGGTTCGAATCCCCGTCCGGGCATCCAGATTTGGGTTTTCCATGATTTCCCCAAATCACTCCAGGTGAATGCCGGGATGCTTCCTTCAAAAGGCCATGGCCGAATTCCTTCCCATTCCTTGCCCCCATCCTTTCCCGTCTCTAAAGACCACGTTGTTAAAAAGGGACGTTAAACTGTTACAAAAAAAAAAAAAAGCCTACGTATGGTTTCCGAATATTCATCCCCTCTCCCCCTTTCCAACCCCATTATGTTTTTACCCCATAATTTAGGCAAACCAAATTTTTTATCCGATTTAGATAAGAATTTGCACACTTATACTTTAAAACAAACAGAAAAATACTGCTTACGTATGGTTTCCGAATATTCATCCCCTCTCCCCCTTTCCAACCCCATTACGTTTTGACCCCATAATTTAGGCAAACCACATTTTTTATCCAATTTAGATAAGAATTTGTACACTTATACTTTAAAAAAGAGAGAGAAATACTGTACACATTAATTTCACAAAAACCCAATCCCTCTCCTCTCTTTCCACCACCTTAATTACCCCCTCTTCCCCATAACACCCCATAATTTAAACAAACTAGCAAACCGTTCGTCCGATTACGGTGAAGCTTTCGTGAGTTGTCGACGGGATGACAGAGAAGGTTCCTGTCAAAAAAATTAAAAAAACCCACCCCTCCTCCCCATAATTTAGACAAAACCACATATTTCATCAGATTTCAATGGGAATTTGCACACTTATACTTTGAAACAAACAGAAAAATACTGCCTGCATATGTTTTCCAAAGCGCATCCCCTCTCACTCTTTCCAACTGAAAATGAATGAAACAGCAGTTTAAAATTTATATGTAAATATTTTTTCATTTAATCTATGTGCCTACTCAAGTCCAGCAATAGTGAAGCATTGCCGGGTAAGCTAGTATATATATATAAATCTTTTAGACGGTTGTACGGTGGCTGATTACTGGAGTCTGATTACTTTCTCTTTCCCGATTGTGGATTTTAGTGTAATCGACAAAAAAATACAACGGTGATATTAGTCTTTTAACATGACGCTCTAAGTCCGCTCACAACAGTTCTAAAGACACGAAATCACAAGTTTCGGGAGAGACAAAACAAATCACAATCCGAAGAGATTACTATGTCACCAAACTGGAAGATCTCACCATGGCCAACTCACAAAATTGATCGAAAACACTGAAAACATGACGATCTGGGGGTCGAAAGTCATTCACCACTGAATTTCTACATTCGCTCAGCTAAACAGAATGCTTCTCTCCTTCACAACTAGCTAATGACAGCGCTCGAGACCTAGAATGCTCTGGAGACTTGATAGTTCTGACTACCCACTCGCGACAGTGGTCCCTCTTCGTGAAACACATTAACAGTTTGTTAATTACAAATGATGTCACAAATGAAAAGTTAAGTGTGGAAATCAGTAATATTTGTTTAGAAGATTCCATATGCATAGTGTAATTTGAAAACAGTAATTGTGAAGCTTGCTTTCTGCTGGAAATTAACAGCCCTAAAGAAACCAACAAGTTTATAAAATAATACTGTAACAACTAAAAATTGCAATATTGCTGATAAAATGACACTGTTCATTGTTAGATCTTTTATTCTCTTAACTTACGATTCGAGGCTAAGATTATTGCAAAAACACCAGCCATAGTGGCAGAACAGCTACGTTTGGGCACAGCATGTGATGGTAAGCCTTTCGTTGTTTTCATTGTTTCGAAAAACCTCTCCACAGAAATGCAAGAATAATCTCTTGGTATTGGGCATAGCTGATTTCATTCCCTCTGCTTCCTTGCAATCCTACAGCAATATCGCAACGAGCGTGGTGGGTGAGCAGTTAACGCTGTGGCCTCGCATTCGGGAGGACGCCAGTTCGAATCCCCGTCCGGACATCCAGATTTGGGTTTTCCATGGTTTACCCAAATCACTCCAGGCGAATGCCGGGATGCTTCCTTCAAAAAGGCCATGGCCAAATTCCTTCCCTTTCCTTGTCCCCAGTCCTTTCCCGCCTCTAATGACTTCGACGTCGACGTGGCGTAAAGCCATAAAGAAAAGCAATCTCGCCTTTAAATCCAGAAAGATTAGTTATTAAACATGAAATTCATTCTTGGACTTGGTAAAATAATAATAATATTTAATTCCTGGCAGAACTGAAGTTTTAATTAACGTATCCTCAGTTGTTAAAAAATGTTTTCATCGTGTCATCTTTGAACGGGAGATCCTTGAGAGGATAGTTTAGCCGGCTAATGATAGTTGTTTCAAGTAACCGAGTCTTCTGCCATGTCTGTACGAAGTGAGTAACTATGTTCTGTGTATGAGAAGTGTATTTTTGTTAGTGAAATGTGTTAATTGTGAGGCGGGGATTGGGGACCGGACCAGCATTCGCCCTGATTGCAATAAAACACCTAGGAACCGCAATCAGGACGACGGACACTCCACAGCCTGGGCTCCTTCCCGGTCCTGTTGTACCTCCCCGGTGCAGTGTACATCGCCTTAGCGCACTGAGCAACCCCAATGATGTTACAAGTGTTGGAAACCTAAGCTAGAAACTTCTTATTCATAAGCAAAATATTTCCTAGATACGTAGGGATCTTTCACGTTAAAAAAAATCAGCTGTTTGATAGCTTAGTGGTTATAGCTCTTGCTCTCAAATTTAGATCCTCGGGTCAGGAACTTTTAACAGTTGTTCTTAATTATCAGAACTTTCCGTGGTTCAGATTCCACATTAAA
Source organism: Vandiemenella viatica (assembly GCA_031002005.1). Classification (NCBI taxonomy): domain Eukaryota; kingdom Metazoa; phylum Arthropoda; class Insecta; order Orthoptera; family Morabidae; genus Vandiemenella; species Vandiemenella viatica. Next base: position 136,997,589 of record CM061920.1, on the reverse strand, counting down.
CTATTGCTTCAGCCACGACAGGGCTGCAATGCGCTGCAAATAGAAACCCTGCCACCAGGTTACAAGACCACACGAATTTACTTTTTATCTGAAAAAATTAATTGAAGTATAATTTACAGTTTTATACTTTAATTAGTACATAACGCTAGTACATCAACAGCTGGTCAAGTGCAGTCAGCATGAGTTTGCTGGCGAAGGAGGAGAACATCAGCAATGGCAATTGGGCATCTGTCCTGAGTGATTTACTGAAATTTTGAAAAAAGGGAAATGCCACAGTCGACAGTTATCTCTCATCCTTTATGCCCGGTGAACCTTGCTCACGTACAGAATAATCAACTTCCTGTATCTGTTTGGCTGAGTCATCAAAATCCGTCACACTGGAGTCGAGACATTCCCTGCATACATTACAGTGCGGGGCTCATTCTAAAAACGCTCAGGCGTGCATACAAACCAGCTAATCAGTTCCCCTCCTGACACGGCTGCCATACGCAAATTTGAAAAATTTTACTCTTCGCCTGCGAAAGCTTAGTAGAGAGACGTGACATAGAATAGAGAAACGCATGGGAAAAAAAAATCCATTAAGGAAATATTTTTTGAAAACATTGCAATTAAAAGTAGTTACATTCATTGCATTTCAAGGTAATAATGCAAACTTTTAGTAATATTTAAATGTTACAAATTGAGATTTTCGTTAAATTTTTCTAATGCACGTTAAATCGTATTTTTTTGTACAGACAGGTCATTTATTTGAAACACTTTGTAATCAAAAATTTTGATAGAAAAGCACTTTCATGTCTACACATCAACAAGGGATATCTTATTGCCACTGAAATTTTGCTGAAAAGTATATTGCTTTCAGTATGAAATTGTTTAAAATTAGATTTTAAACTTTCGTTGATTTTTAATGATTATCAAACACTTTTCTCTTGTGATCAATTCGCCAGCTAGCTTAATTTTGGTACTACTCTTATAAAAAGAGAAGTATATAATCCTACAGTTTCACTAGATTCCTTTTCTGTGATTAAAAAAAAAAATGTTGTTATGCTTGTTGCTGGTTCCTCTTTTAACCACGCCAAATGAGCTGTAAGTTAAAAACACGACGTGTCGAAAGAGAGTAGTATTAGGTTCTTACGTGTATAAAAGAAATAATATTTATGTTCTTGTACGGTTTAAAACTTCATGGAAATGTTCGTGAGAAATAAATTTTAAAAAATATCGTATTTTCTCATGGAACTCGTCTACATTTACAACATTAACTTGGAAGTAAATTTTCTGGGTGATGCCAGGGGAAGGTGATAGTTTTGATTCCTTGCAAGTCACAGACGTTAAATCTTGGGCTATATATACAGTTATTCACAAGTAACGTCACTTCTGATGGACTATACTGTAAAATAAGACAAATTTTAATTAAACTGTTTGGTTCCTATATTCAAGAAAACAAGGTTGTCCCACGCAACTGTGCACAGTATGTTTTCGTTTCTTATCACGGAAGGCTTAGAAGCTTTGATGTTTTGCCGATCAGTAGAAGTAGTGGAAATATTTCCAAAAATTTTACTGAATAATGATATTATCAGAAAGTCTTAAATGGCATCTGTCGTTGAATTTGTGTATTTTCCTTGTTGTGATTACATTGTAACTACGGGATAACTAGAATGGTTTTGGACTTGAATTATTGAGAGTTATCAAATGTCGTTTCAATGACAACGTGAGACTTCAACCCACTATATTTTAATGTCACAACTCATTTAATACCTAGTTTCTTTTGTCATTACCACAGAGTTACTTGAAAATTCAGTTACACTGTGTTGCAGTTGTCAGAAGTTAGTAGAATAAAAGTAACACGCAAAACTTAGAGTTTCAGAGGCCGAAACTGAAAAGAAATTTAGATGCCGGCTGGCTAGAGAAAACTTATGGGTGTCAGGTTCTACGGTGAAAGTCTTTTCGAAAAGGTTCATATTAGTTCTTATTTTCGCTGTCCTAGTTTTTGGTACGTCTATTCAAGGATTAACCACTGTCGCTTAGGGCTACGTTGTCCAGGGTGCGATTGTTATCGGAATATTCAGGGAGGCTCCTTCAGTGCACCCCAGTCTATGTAACCGAAGTCAGTGAAGTCTGAAAACAATAAACCCTACATTACACTCTCAGCGTAACCATATCAACATGTGATTATTTATCTGAGGTTACACGATGGACACGAAACCACACTCGACGATTTAACTTATTCTGTCGGCAAGCGTTGACCAGTCAGTAACAATTTAGAAGAAAACTGAAACTTTATTCTTGTAATATTGCTGGAAAGAAAAGGTACGTATTCTTTGAGATCTCTGCCTCACTATTGACTAATTTCGCCGCTGTGATGCATCAGCAGGAATAATGTAAATGAAACCATGTCATCGCAAAGAAGTCATTTGGACTGTGTGTCAGTGTAACATTTGATCTGAACTGTTAATTTGCACCGAGGCAGACAGGGTCGATGTTTAATTCATCGCCTTCCGAGAACAGACGGAGCGAAGTATTCATCGCATGCCGTCTCATCCATTTTATTCCGAAGATTGTTTCTGGAAGCTATCTGTCGATCTGACTCTGTCATCCATGCTTATACATTTTAATGCATAATCACATCTGGTTATTTTCGTTCTGCGTGCAGGGGTTTCTGTCCGCCATTGCTTTTGTAGTTGACGTAGATCCGAGGCTTCGTAGCAATAGAAATTATCTCTGTAGTACTTTCACTATGAAGTGATCTTAGCCTACCCAATCTAGGTGCTTGTCAGATTGTAATAGCGCTGTGTTTTATGCGTGTTATAATCCTTTTCTTTTCTTTCTGTGGTATTGTTAGTTTACACAACACTTGTTAAGCAACAGGTTCAGTTATTATTTCAGTACTCCCGAACTTTTTCGTAGTGGTGCTTCTTAATCTAATAATGCATTATGAATCTATTCCGCATAGTTTCTTTGGTTCATCTAGATATATGTATCTTGCGATCGGTATTGAAGTTAGACATCACAAGGCAGGAAAAAATCGCTAGTTCCAGGTGTCCGACTCTAACCTTTTTTTTTTAACTGCTTTACGTCTCTCAACAGCGAGGTCTTTAGAGACAGGAAAGGATGGGAGCAAGGAATGGGAAGGAATTCGGCCATGGCATTTTTTAAGGAAGCATCGCGGCATTTACCTGGAGTGATTTGGGAAACCATGGAAAACCCAAATCTGGATGTCCGGATGGGGATTCGAACCGCCGTCCTCCCGAATGCGAGGCCAGAACGCTATCCGTTACACCACCACGCTCGGTCCGACTCTAACCGATGGCCCACTAGTACGCTGAGAGAAATGTTCCCTTCAACGTGGTCCACGTAATGTCGTGTATGTTTAACGCATAACAACCTTTAACTGATATTGGGTTATGGTCTTATTTTTTTCCAGATTGATTCTTTTGAACGATGTAAGTTCCGGAATTGGAGTATTGGTTTAACGACGCGGTATCTGATGAGCGAGGTATTGCCGTTTCTGATATTTTCACCGCAATGCAGTCGGTTTCCTTAAACGTCTCATACTTCTCAAGCATCCTGACCAGTTTACATACTTGGAACTTCGAGCAATTCGCTTCTAAAAGTTATCAAATAAACTTCCTCGCACTGGAATAATAAATTTGCTTTGGGAACTAAAACGCCAGTAATATTATGGTTTTGACTAACAAAATCAGATATATCCTTTCTCTACATCGCTAGAATTTGGGACAAGACTCTCACAAATCTCAAGAAACTATTATTTTAAATGTTATTGCAGAACAGCAAAAGAAAAGTGTCTCGATCGTTTCTAGCTGTAAAGCTGTACATTCTAAATGAAAAAGTCAGAACATTCTGAATATGTTGTGTTGGCGTTGGTTCACGCTTTTTGTAGAGATAGAGCGCCAGCGATTGCATGAAGGCAAATGTACTGGAGCGTGTGGTTGCGTTGCAGCGCCTGCACACCTGCTCCGAACACCTGTGAGGCTGGCCGCTGCGCCATTGCTTCACGTGGAGCACGGAATTTATGCGCATTCTGCATTGTGAAAATGTCCGTAACAATACCATTGCAGTCGCAAAGGAAGCCGTGACTATTTTTACCAAGGCATGTAACTGTAACGCAGTTTAATTACATTAAATGCTGCTGTCAACTATCAAGGAATTTTTCAAACAAAATTGGACTGTTTGTTCGTCTTTTTCAGGCACAAGGATGTAGGAAGATTCTCTTTTTTAGGTAAGGGTGTCCGGGATTGGAATAAGTTACCGAGATAAATGATAATAATTTACCAAAAACGTCGAAAGAATTTAAAGTTAAAATTTGTAGATGGCAAATGTAGGTGGGTGCATGAAAGTGGAAAGATCGATGTGTAGGAAAATTACCACCGGAGCGTGCCCTCCACTGCAATTTTAATTAAATCATTTTTAATTAAATAAAGTATTACGTTTACTTTCCCTTTCTCAGTTGTTTCTAATCAGCTGTGGCGTATTGCTGCAGTTAAGTATATTTTGTGTTGAGAACGCTATGGAGTAGCAGACCATAACTTTACAGTAAACAACACCGAAACGCGCTACCATTTTTTTATTATTATTTTTTAAATGTTGATACAATTTATCTTCTTTAAAGATATATAAAAAATTTCGTTAACACGTTTTAAAATTAACTTGAAGGAAATGTTAATCTTAAATGAAATACAAACCATTTCAGTTTATTATTTTCGGTGTAGTCTTGATTATAAACTTTTCGAAAGTATCTGCGTATATTGCTGTTGACTATAGCGTTGTACCTGTATGTTAAAGTGTTTATGCAAAGTTTCATTTACGAAATTTTGCAACCAAGCGTTAATCTCTACGTCCTGCAGAATGCAGGACAAGTAAACAGATTTGTGCATTAATTTGTGCTTAGTGTTTGCATTGAAGACTGATAGTCACCCACACGTTTTAGAAGTTTTAGCAGCGTAGTATCCACCTCAAGAGTAACATACCATCTATCAGCTATAATTTCCTTAATGTTGGAAAACTTACTTGCATTAAACACAATCGTAGTGAAATAAATCGATTAGATACTGGGTCCAAAGGCAGCAAACGAGTTGGTTTATGTTGGTAGACGAACCATTCTATCCATCCAATTTTGATGTTTTAGACTAACCATGTCTACAAGTATTACAAATTCGAAATTTATTGATTTCTTCATCTGGTAATGCTGATTTCTTCTTCGATTAGGTTAACCTACTTTCAAACCAGAGGTGGACCTCATACGTAGATTACTGACTGAATCAAATTCATTTTTCAGGAATACTTTCTTAAAATTTTTGTTCTTGTTTGCTCATTTCAGTAAACTCAGTATTCCGTTTGTCCATGAACTCTCTTAGCCGCTTTCGTCCTACTTGCACTGCGTCGTTCGCTTCACAAGTTTCGGCTGTCTTGTTGTCGTTGTTGCAGTCTGTTTTCCCTGTGTTCCTGAACTATTTTAAGGTTTTTTGTGCTCTTTCTTCTTTCGATTTTGGCGTGCTTTGGACTACGGGAAGCAACTGGTTTTACTGGTTCGCCTTTTCTGCTCCTTTTCTTTCTCTCACCTTGGTTGCTTTTTCTTTCTTTTGTACATTGTTCTTGGAAAACCTTGAATTTATCAATTTTAATTTGATACACTCTTCGATTCTCTATCTCTTCTGGATGAATCCCCACTTTTTACATAGCTTTTCTCGTCTCCTCAATCCATTTTGTTGTCACATTTAAGCTAGTAATATAGTTGAAAATTCTTTTTGTCGACTCTCACATATTTTCGTAAGATGTCTATAAAATTCCAGCCTTCTCTTGTGCATTGTGCCTGTAATTTTCTCTGCATATTGTATTTTTCCTCTTCCACGGAGTACCATCATTTCACCGGGTCCAGGATTTTCCTTAGGATTTTGCTCTTTTTTTTGTAATTCCTCAATCTTCATTTTTTTTATTCAGTACTAGGCATTCTGAGTTGAACAGTGCCTCTGTCTTGACAACTGTTGAATAATGCCTGATCTTTGTTTTGCAGGAGATCGCTTTCTTGTTATAAGTGTTTTGTGGTCTATCTATATGCAAGTTCCATCTTTCTAGCTCTTGGTTTCATTTTCCTGAATTATAGTAATAGTTGCGTTAGCAAAACTTTTACGCACTAAATGTTGAGAGAATGGGTTTTCAGAAATACAAATTTTGTTGCTGTATCAGAGAGATCGACGAGAGAAGTTCGTCGTGGTTTCAAACAAATAGTGAAATTTCTGCTTGCGCAGAACGAGAGTACCACCAGCAGTGCAAATGCGCCATGATGAGTGACATCAGAGATAGTAGAAGGAGGTAGAAGAGAACACGCACTTTTATGATGCCATGTATAAACATCTTTTACGTCTCTCAAACTGTTGTACCCTTTTTCCCCATCTTATTTAACTATAACATAAGAGTTTAACTTTACGTCGATTTTCGTTACATATGTAAAGCTACCCTTCCGTATAATTGGCAGAACTATATATCGTCTCAAAAGAAAGTGAAAAACTTTTTTTTTTTTTAATAAGAGAACAAATTTAATTATACTAGAAGACTTATTAGAGACTGAATAATGGTGCCTGATGTGACTTGAAATATAAACTACTCTGCAAACACTAAAATTTAAGCGGTTATAAAATGTCGTTTGAAAAAGATAAATTTAAAGTTTTATTACAATCGGATTATTGTTCCATAAGTTATCCTTTCTGGTAAAAGTTGTGATTTACTGTAACTAATCAACAAACTATAATTTCTGTTCGTTCGATTATAATGGAACTTTACACTGTCCTTCTTCTATGTATGTTTAAACATACTCACTGCCTACCATATTTCTAGGAAAATAAGATAAATGGTTTTAAATTATCAACGATAGGCCAAGGAATTCATGAAAACAGAAGGAATTCAGGGGATCTGAAAACATGAGGATTTATTAAAATATCGTATTAGCCATACGCCGTCTTACACAGAGACTGCTGCAGCTTTAATATTTGTGCGAATCTTATATAACGTCTCACGTAATATTTATTCTATTTTATTTCTGTCATAAATTTAAATATTTAAGTGTGCGTTTCTTTGCAATATTAATATTACCAGGGACGTCTTGTGCGCGTTGTAATGTTGCGTGGCAGTACAAACTGCAGAGATGGCTGTTACATGCTGAACCCAGTATCTGATCGCTGAGGGGCAAAGTAATTTTTAAGGTCAATTTTAAAAGGCTGTTACGAGTTTTTTTAGTTTCATGCTGGTTCCGTAATATAAAAATTAATGTATCTGAAAACCCAACTTGCGTTGTGGAGTGTGTAAGTAAAATCTACAAGTGTAAAGTTACCGTCTCTATAAAATAATAATAAAAAAAATAGAAAGGAAGAACCCTAATATTTTCATTTTCTCTGATTACTGCGTTTGTCGAAAGAAGCATTGAAACACATCAAATATTGAGGTTTGGCTCATCGATATTTGGCCCCGTGCTGTACATTTCTCAGTCAGAAGAAGCGTATCAAAAATCTTGTTCATAAACTACAGTTTCGTTTAGTTCTATAAAACGCCTACGTGGGCACCATGCCTTCATTTAAGACTTAAAAGAGTAAAAAGAAAAGTCTAAAAGAAACTTTAATAATTATTTCAAAGAACCATAACTACTACTACTACTACTACTACGTTGCGTATGAGCTTGTGTCAAATAACTTTCTTTTACGTCTAAACTCAGATATATGTAATGCAATGTTTCAAGTAATTCAAGAAATGTGTATTACATTTTAAACTTGATATTTCTAATCTTCTCGTTGTTGGTATTACTAATAATCGCGAGAGTATGGAGAAAATAGGGAGAATATCAGATAGTGTATCATTACGATTGCCAGAGAAACGAGAAATGCTAGAATTAGTTAGTTCATCTTTACTTTCATTCCGACAGCGTATGAACTTGTTTACTATGTGTAACTATTTCTGATTGAAGTGTATAGCCTACTCTGTGTACAAGTGAGGTGACTGTAGCAAACGTCGAGACAATGGGACCAGTGAAAGCTGCAATTTTATTTGTCCACTAGTTTAAACGCTCGTCAGAATAGGAAAAACGAATAACGACCAATCATTATATTTTTATTGATAATTTTCGTGATGCGGGTAAACTTTCTCTGATTAGATTCTCATACTATTTAGCTACCGCATGATGTTTTTAAATAACTACAATTCATTTTAAATGACGGAAATGTTTATTAACTTTTTTGTAAATACAGTATTAATTTTAAAAAATATTATTTATTTAATTGATATATTTCATCATTACATACTTTTCGTTTAAACTGCCTACGAGTTTTTTTTATTATTTTTTTGTTTGTTTTTGTTGTGACCTTGTTCCAGTAATTGCTGCCGAGAATACAGCGTAAATATCGGATGTTCTTCGTATGAATTTCTTCATCTAATCGTCGTTTGTGCGGTTACTTCTACAGTAGACAATTCCTCGTGACGATAAAAGAAATACCCAGAGTTGGGAACATCAGCCTCACAACCTGGCGATCAGGAATGTCAAAAATGAATATGGCTTCCTTTTAGTACTATTTTTTTATATCGTGCGCAGAAAATATCACTGAACGTGTAATATAAACGTACGCATTAAACCATTTGCTTGAAAGTGACTTAAAATTCACTTTCTGTCCGAAGGTTTGTTCGTTGTGTCCGTTGCAGTTGCCAAGTTTGAGTATTTCTGACGTCGAATTAGGACTTTAAATGAAGAGCAAAGCATTCATTCTTCTTTTAAAATCCAAGTCTTACGCTTCAGTGCGCAGAGATGATGCGGATGACCTATTTTGAATATTATTATCGAAGCGATATTAAGTTAAGCGTTAAACATTGCCATTGTTTGTAGAAGAGAATGTTTCTGCCATTCCTTTCAAAAACAACAAAATCGCCAGCAGTCTTCTGACATTCACCTGGAGAATGTGTATATACAGACATCCTTAAGAACAAAAGGACAATCGCTCAAGTACTCTACCAATTACAGAGATCTCTCTTTCCCCTACGTTTCACTTTGAAAGTGTGTTCACTTCTTACCAGTGGCCTTTTACTTTTCTTGCCACATCATACGATAATCCGAATCAACTAATAAGACTATCTCTGTCTGTTGGGCTAAGTTTTCGGTTTCTTTGCGTTTCCTGACGTGGATAGTTTATTACTTCGTTAGACCATATTGTAAAGTAAGAGTCCATATGAAACATAGGCTTTCAGATAGAAGGAATCAACACTTCCAATGGGAGATAACACGTCTTCCGTATGTAATATGTTTTGGTGTGAATGGAACAATTAAAATAATTTCAAAATTTTAATTGTTAATAAATAACGCCATTGCAACTGTTTTATAATATTGAAATTCAGACTACAATTTTATATCTTTCGTTAAAAAAATTTACTTAATGCTAAAACTGATTTTTTTTTTTTACTATTCACATTTCAACCTTCGAAAACCAATGTAAAGATAAGTAACAACAATCAGAATACTGTACTGTTTTAGAATTATGTTTTTTTGTAAAAGATTTATAAGTATATAACTATAGCATAAATTTCAACACAGATTCGCCACTAATCATACCTCGACAAGAGGGGAAACATCTGCGACAGTAAATTATTATAAAACAGTAGAAATGGTGTTATTTACAAAATTCTTGAATTAATTAAGCATCTGCAAAAAAAGGCTTGCAACAACATTGCAGCAATTGGCTCTGGCGAATTAGCAAAGCCACTAAACAAAGCTCTGTAATATCAAGACCAAGCATGAAAGGTGAATTTAAGAAAATCAGTGTCCGATGTATTCTACTTTACGTTGCAGTATGCAGATCGGGGTATCAGAGTTGAACGTGACTTCGTCTGAATGAACTTTTCTTGAAAGACGAGGGGAGTTGTAAAACTGTTATTAACTGGTATTTTGACGTGAATTTGTTTCTCTGGTAAATTGAATATCAACGATAGTGTGTTGTTAATAGCTACAGAAATAATATCATTTCCAGCAAAAGCTCATATCCCATTGTCATCTTTATTCTGGGAATTTAAAAGCGATCTTAGTATTTTCTGGTGAAATGACAGAGTTTACCTGAAAAAACGTTTGTGACAAGATGTGAGGAACGGTTAGAATTGTAGATACTGCCATAGCCAATCAAAGTGATTTGTTGGACGTTAATACTTCTGTATGTCATAAAACTCGTGATAAGTTAATTCTTCTTGATTGAATTCGAAGTGTATCTATTTCTCATCTTCATCTGTACTCTGAAGTTCACAAAGTTTTAGGTGGCAAAGGGAGCTTTGCACCAAAACTAGCTCTGTGTTTCCAATCCCGAATAGTAAAAGGGAAGAAAAAATTCATATAACCATTCGTATGATCCCTAATTTCTATAATCATCTCTCTCCTTGTTATTGCGACCCAAATACCTTGGTGGAAGTACCAGTGTACCAGTAAATTCAATCGAAACCTACGTCGTCTATCTGCCAGAATATCCCAGTCCAATCTGTGAATCAATTCTGTGACATTTCCGTGTTAAATGTGGCAAGCAGTCACGAATCGAGCGGTTCTTGTCTATACTTTCTCTATGCTGTCAGTCAGTCCCATATGGCACAACAGTAGTCCAAATGTGAACGCACTTGAGTTTTGCACAGTATCTCCTTTGTACGTGCGCTATAATTCGTCAAAATTCGACCTAAGAATCACAGCCTAGAATTAGCGAGGTTACGTTCTGTTCCCATTTCATGTTGCTTTATACTCTTACTGTTACGTCCAAATACTTAAGGGAATCAACCAACTCAATAATTTAACTGTTTACTTCGTACTCCTGAACAAACGGATTCTTTTTGTCAGTTCAGATTTGTTTACACTTTTCCAAATTTAGTGTAAGTTGCCATTGATCCCACCATATCTCATGGTCATTTTGTGGTGTTTACGCTTTACGAAGAGTGTGTTTGGTCTGTAACAAACTTTTTGAATGACGTGAAGCTGCTTTTTTTGCTAGATCCTTCTGTTGGCTAGATTCTTCTAAATGATTGTTTCGTCGCTTACCATCCTGCGTTCCATCTGTGTAAAGTTAAGTTCTGTGAGTTGGCAACCAACAAATAAGAGTTTAGAAGTAAGAGGCTTTGCCGAGGCGCTGTGTGCCGGAGTTGGGCTCGCCCGCCTCGCGGTGTTTGACGGCCTGCGGGTGGAGGCTCCTTCCTTCCTCCGCTATTGATCGTCTTGAGAGCGAGCCGAGTGGAGGAGCCGCCGAGCCGTGGACACTCGGATGCATACATCAGCAGCAGCGTATGACGTCGCGCTGCTTCCACGAACACCTGCGCTCTCCACTCTCAGTAAATATTCAGAAAACGATTTCCCAGCCACCTGCGCATAGGTGGGCCCATGTATAACGTGGCGAAATTTCGGGTCGTGGCTTCGGCTGAACTTCTTTACGCAGGTCAGGGACAACTGAGCCTTGCGATACTTTGATTATTATTTTTTTTGCTGTATTTGTTTAAATCATCTTTGTTTCACTTGTCTGTATCTCAAATAGGGAAATTTTCAGACGAAGTCAATCGCCTATTTGGTTGGATACTGACGTTTGATACATTTGCGTTTGTTGCGAAACAAATCACAATGTTTTGAATTGATACTACAAATTCGTTGAGCAACTAGAAAGCGATAAAGTTAACCTTTCGTTATGCAATGCTTGAGAAAGAGATCATTTTTCATTTTATGATAACAGATAAAAAAAAGATTGAAGGCATAGTTTTATTTGCAGCAATACGTCATTCGGATGCTCTGGACCCGCATTCGGGAGGACGTGTGTTCGAATCCCCATTCGGGCATCCAGGTTTCCCAGAATCACTCCAGGCGAATGCCGGGATGGTTCTTTCAAAAGGACATGACCTAATCCCTTCCCGTTCCTAGGCCCTAGTCCTTTCCCGCCTCTAATGGCCTCGTCGACATGGAGTCTCAAGAAATAAAAAAAAAACTTTCATTCGTTTCAAATTTTTGGCTTGCAAGTACAAAACGTAATTATCGCTGTTTTATTTGGGAAAGAAATACATATTCGACATTTCAGTTATTTCTTATTCATAAGCGCAATATTCCACCGAGCGTGTTGTTTGAGCGGTAGAGCTCTGTTCTTACATTCGGCAGAACACGCGTTCCAGTCCCCATACGGCCATCCAAAATTCGGTTTTCCATGGTTTCCCGAAATGACCTCTTATGAATTCGACGTCGGCGATGCGTAAAGCCATAAGCAAAAGCAAAGCGATGTTTCAGGAAAAATACAGATAGTGATTCATATAACAAATTGCAAAGTATAGCTGATTGGATGAAACGTTGCATGGACCACTATCTAACGCATAACGTGATCAATACTGTGATTTTTGAAAAGTTATAACTTTCGCCGAGATCGCCATAGATAAAAACATGCAAGCCCAATGGAAGAGCTCATCTTAGGCTTCTATAGATCGACAGTACTTCGATTTCAATAGTCTTCTCAGCACAGAGATTATGAGCAAAGCACATAAAAAGTGTCTTTTATTTACTTCCGCGATGACCTTTTGTAAAAATTGTGCTTAGTTCCACCTCTTGCTTGTTCGACATTTTTAAGATAGAAATTGAAACTTTGGTGGGGAGAGCAGGCCAGTCAGTGGAGCTAGCGATTGTGGTCCGCATGGTCAGGATTCGATACGCAATGAATGAAATGATTTTTCTTCGAAACTGAACGCCCGAAACAGGTATCCCCACTTTGCTACCCAATATGTACTTAGGAAAAAACTCAGGATACTGTAGGAATGGAGAGAGTTATGTGCTACCCACGTCAGCTGCAAGCTTGTGTTAGTTTGTGTAAATGTGTATTAAACTCCAAATTATGAAAGAAATGTTACGGAATAATACGTTCACTGATGTTAAACATTAGATTTTTCAGTCTGCAGTATTAAAAATGAAGAAGAATATTTATAGCTAAATGATTAGCTTTTAAGTTATATGACACTGTCAGATATGTCTATATTTTGTGCCGTATTGTACAGAAATCTCATTAAAATGTTATTAGAAGAATATCACACAAAAGATTGGCGATGTTTAACGCCAGTGTTTCATACGGTTACTTGTCAAATGAAATTATATGTTTTTATGTCATTTTTAACAACGAAAATGTATCGCAAGCATCAGAAGTGAGACTGTTGTCAATATTAATGTTTAGAAGACGCTTGCTGGTTCCAGCTCGGTTTTGTAAAGCGATTAATGCAATAAGTGGATATCGTTAACAGTTGTGTGTCAAGGAAAGGTGCCGTTTTGTGAGTGAGGCGACATGGGACGAGCTGTGTTGATGGTGACACTCTCGCTGACTCGAAGGCTGGTAGGGCCTCGTCCTCGGCTCATAACTCTTCTGCATGCGTTGAATAGGATGGCGTTGTCGGGTCGGCAGCGAACTATCGATTGTTCAAAGCTCGATGCGTGCAACTATCTCTCGGCGTCTTGTCACCTTGTGCTGGAAAATACGCCGTGCGTTATATTCTTGTCACTACAGTTACATTGCCTTATAGGCCTTTACTAATTTCTGTTTTGGGGCGGACTGTGGGTGAATTACATTATTGCAAAATTACAACAGTGGACGGAACGTGTACACAAAACTGATAACTGAGTGAGTCGAAATTTGAGACTGCGAACACCTTAACCCTAACCATGTATTTCTTTGTTTTGTTGTTTTCTCTGTTTTAAGCAACTAAAGGTGTTATTTTAACTTGAAAACTTCTGCTCTTGATATTTCAGTGAAATCTGCCTTTTTTCAGTATGCGTATTCAGAGCGATGACTCGGCTATTGGCATATAGTTTTTCAGTTTTATAATTTTGAACGCACTCAGATTTCGCTGTTAACCTTTACTTTTTAAATCGCTTTATTTACAACACTCTTTATCACAGTAGCATCGCGCCCAACAGAAATGTGAGTATATCTAAAAATGTTAGCTGCAAATGCCTGACGCATATGAATATGTTTTTATGTCATCCTCAAAACTCTCGAGTACACATTATCTACCGCCTCTTTTCGTTAGTTAACGATAATATATCGGTTTTCGGTAGTACGAGTCCAGTAATGACCTGTGATTTTACTCTAATTAGTTATTCAGTGTAATCGATTTTACTTTATGATCTGAATATTCTTCGATCTTCGATGGTCATTGGATGAACTTAGCTTATGATGTAGCTTATTCATTACACATCTGAAATGAGTGGATATTGTGCTATTGAAAGTAAATTAACATCAACTATTCTAAGTAACCAATGACTCAAAAAGAGAATAGCACAAACCAGTACTGGCAGAGGTGTAGTATAGAAATATAAGGAAAACGTTGTTTGGTAAGACGAGGTATCCAGTGCTTTGGCGGAAAGGATAGCGTGTGTGTTTTAAACATGTTGATTTCTTCAGCAGATCCTAAAATAAGAAGCTGGTTTTTCAAAAATCTAAACACATAAATGAAAAAGGCATTGATCAAGGTTTTCTAGATATGATGTTAGGTGTGTGCGAGGTTACTCATCTCATGTTAGTATTTTAATGAAGCCCTGAGTAGGGAAGGTTGCCATAAAGAGAAAGGCGCAAACTCCGAGATGTAACAGGCATGAATGAGAGACACAGCGCGATATCTACGTATGCGCGTCGCAAGTTTTCATTCGACTGAGGTATATGTGATAAATGACCAAACAGAGGAAGACTGTAAATTAACAAGAGTTAAATGTTTGGCAACCTAATAGTTTTCTGTACTATGTCACAGAAATCAAGATGAGGAAGATGAGTGGCAAAAATTTTCTCGCATTTCTGTAAAGTAAAAAAGGTATTTGCAAAGTATTGAGACACTTTTCTCAATCCCCTTGTTTACGAAATCTACCCCAGTGCCATTAAAATTCAGCGCTGTTCATTTAAACTTTATTTTTTGGGGGACTGGATGTGGAATTCATACTGTTATTAGTTTTGAGTTAGCAGTTACAGTTGACGAAGACTTGAAGTTGACGTTTATTTGTATAACGATATTAACTATGCGTGCTGCACTAGGGAAAATTACTGCTCTTAAGCGTAGAGGTGATATATTATTCGAACGGTTAATGCACTTAATTTAAGCAAGTAGAAAAGAGACGCAGTCCTAGGACTGATCCGTGAGGGACGCCGCTCAATGCATTTTCCCATGACGATCCATCCGATAGCTGTGGGACAAGATTAAGCTTCAGTTTGCGTGTGGCCCTGCTCATAACCAGCATTGTTAACGTCCTTATAATTGCTATACGCGGTTTAATGCAATGTTTTAATTGCATTTCGATTGCAGCTTCAGTTCTTTGTGTATTATCTTAACTATATATTTTGCTAAATATTTATTTATTTCCTAGCCTCTTTATGGTTCTAACAAATTTTACGAAAATTATAATATTTTGTCTTGGCTGCATGAACAGTGAAATGAAAATTGGTAAACTTGCCCATCGCGGTAACAGTGCTGTTGGCTTATTACACTACAAATACATGCAAATATTACGTAAAGTATTCCGTAACCACAGGTGGGCACGCACAGTTAGCCAAAATGTTAACTTCGTTAATCCGCTACTTAAAAAGTTAACTTCGATTTTGCAAATTTAGCGCAAGTTAAAATTATCCTTTAAAAGTTAACTATCCAAAAGTTGTACTGCACGCTATATCAAGATGTTATGTATCGTGATGCAACTATGGATTTCTGTATGAAGACTAACAAACTGGGCTCGCACGAGTTGATCCTGCTTTTACTTTTTTCAAACTATAAATATCTGGATGTATGCATCCCCTTCAAATGTTGTTTAAGATTATTAAGACTAGAAACGTGAGCCTTGATTGCAGAAAGTTTGTTCTCCGATTCTTGAAGTAAATACAGTATAATCGCATAAATGAAGCCAAGGATTTTTTATCTTCTCACCGAGCGTGGTGGGTGAGTGGTAACGCATTGGCCTCGCATTCGGGAGGACGTCGGTTGGAATCCCCGTCCGGGCATCCAGATTTGGGTTTTCCATGGTTTCCCTAAATCACTCCTGGCGAATGCCGGGTTGCTTCCTTCAAAAGGCCATGGCCGGATTCCTTCCAGTTCCTTGTCCCCAGTCCCATACCGCCTCTAATCACGTCGAAGTCGAAGAGGCGTAAATACATGGGTAAAAAAATGTTTATCTTCTCGTTGCTATTGCTAGTGCTGCTGCTTTCCCTAACAGATTCTAGATCTTCAATTTTTACGATGTAATCATGTACCTAACGTCAATTTAATGTATTTCACTCACAAACACCAAACCAACACAAACTAAAAAGTGGCACTATTCTCCTTGCTGTAAGAAAAGTAAGGTTATAAAAACATCCAAATCAATCACCGATCGAAGTGGGCACGGTTTTCAGACCTCGTAAAATACAAGAACTCAACAGCTCTAGCGTTCCTCCTCACAGCCACGCCATGCCTAGCATAACAAATATACCATATATGCATCATATTCGGACTCGCACTCGTGTTTCGAATTACCTAATTCGTTTGTCGTAAGACCGTGGCTTCAAACTAACGAAATGACGTCAACAACCAACGTAATGGATTAAAGGTAACGGAAGTTAAGAAGACAGTTAATAATTTTTTAGGTTAACTTAAAAGTTACATTTTTGCAATTTCGTTAACTTTTTTAATTAATGATTAACGTATTAACGGTTATGAAAGCAAAAAGAGGCCGACTGAAGAGAAACAAAACAATCTCGAGATACTTGAAGTATTAGTTAATGGTTTAATCCGTGATAAAATCGTTTAGGAAAATTTAAGAAAGATATAAAAGAAACTTGAGAAGGCTCGTAGCTCAGTAGTGTCTGATTAAGAATCTAAAGTTTCCGTTGTGGAATTTCGGGTTTACAGACCCTTGCGGAACCTATTGGGTGAGCGGTAAAGCTCTGGCCTAGCATTCGGGAGAACGCGGTTCCCAATCCCCGCCAGGCCATCTAGTATTCGGATTTCACTCCGGAATGCAGGGTGATTCTTTAGAAAGGGTTACCGAGCCTGTTGGGAGAGGACGCTTGTTTGAATCCCCGTCCGGCCATCCACATTTCTGTTTTCCATGGTTTCCCGAAATCACTACTGGCTAATTCCGGGATGGAGCCTTCAAAATGTAATGGCCAAACCCTTTCCGTTTCTTGCCCCCAGTCTTTTCCCGCCTTTTAATGATCTCGACGTCGACGAGGCGAAACGCCCTAATCAGAAGAAAAATATATTAAAAAATTCAGACTTTAATCTATCTTTATGTCTGGCAAGTACGTTACGTACGCTCCGTGGTACTGATTCTTTACTAGACTGTAGATCCTGGATAAAACGAGCGGGCTGTGTTAGACATAAGACTAACTGACTTAGGGCAAGGTTCAAAGTAATATTCAGTCGAATATAATAGTCATTGAGATATGATGGTGATAAAACGCAACTACAGCCAACTTCGGGAACTGTAAAAAGTTGTAATCTGATTTTATGGGCAAGCAGGTTGGAAAGATGTATTTAAACGACCATGGAAATTCATAATTCGAAGCTGCTGTTTTACCTGAGGCGCTGGGTACATACTAGTAATCGAAGGGACATTCGTTGCGAGAATGACGGCGTAAAGATTGATTTAAATAACTGTTGTGTCTGCGGCGTATTGTGTTCACTTTTTTGCTAATAAATCGAATGATTAGAAATGTCTACTCCGTTTGAGGTTGTCATAAGTTTGCACCATGGCAGAGCAGTTACTAATTTCTTTGGCCCGCAGTTAAAAGCAACGCACTGCGTGGCGTGAATAGTGTCCGCTTTGTGTTTGGAGATGTTCCTCGTACGGCACGAGATTGGTTGATTATCTCTCCACCCGCGTGAGGCCCCGGCAGGGTCAACAGCCCGTGCTGCTCCCCAAATGTTGGCCCCAGCATCCAGACCCCACGCCACCAGGTGGGGGCTCTAGCCCTTTTCACCCAATCACTCCATTCATTCACACTGACATTAACAACATGTGACAAGTCCCGCTTCATGGGATATCAAAACAAAAAGCTGTAAATAATAAGTATTTGTTGATTTTGCTAGACCTCGGACTATAATAGAAAGCAAACATGTAAGACGATGTGTCATCGTCAAAATCGTGTTAAAATGGAGGGGGGGGGGGGAATGCGAGGAGTGTTTTTCCTCTCAAGACTTTGGGTTGATATTTTTTTTCAGTAAATTATGTTTGATGAAATTTTGGGTTTCAGGATTTCAATGGATTTTCACATTTTGGGGTTAAGTTGTTGATTTTTTAACCTTAAAATTCTAGATCTGTAACTACGTTCATCATAGCGTTCTATTCAGTGGGCAGATCTATCACTGCAAGTTAAGGATTTAGTAGTCATTCCTTTTCTCCGCCATCCATTTCGTGTTCTCGTATAAAAAGTAAATTTATGTGGTCTTTCGACCTGGTGATTATAACCGCATTTAAACATAGGCTTACCTAGACTGTAGCCTATAGGCCCGCACCACATGCAACAAAAAATTTCGACCAAAAGTACAGGTGTACTGTAAGATAACATTTCAGTACACCAACATCGGAAAGAAATTAACTTTGCAGCACTGCGATGACGACTTGTATCCCTTGTAACACAAGGTTGCGGTACAATGTGGTCGGAGCGTATGAACGTAAATTTAAGTCGCTGTCGTGAAACTGTAAAACCAACTAAAATTCCTTAGTCTTCATGTCCTGAGGGTTAGGTAAGATAAATTCATTTTGTAAACAATGTAAACAGCGAATACCAGCGGAATAGAGGTTCCAATTTGAAAGTGTATATATATATTAAATACACTCGTTTATAACTGAAATAGATGTATTTAGAATTAAATATTAATTCTGTTTTATTTTTATTTATTTTGTTGTTTTAAGTCATTTTTTGTTTCTTTTTAAAACTTTATTTTAGCATTTAGGAATGTGGATTGTTTGGCGTGGCTTGAGAAGGCTCTGATTAGTGGAGCGCTGCCTAAAAACAATTGAGTAGCGTGAATAATCAATATTGAGTCTTTAATCTTTCTCTATTGCCTGGTCTGATGATATTAATCATAATTTATCATTTGTTTTATCTTAATATGAGGGCCCACTCTTTTATATTGTTACTGTTACTTTTGAGTTAATAATTCCGCTAAAGGTGTTTGGTTGCAACTACACAACTACGATAGGCAGCAACTTAGCTACCGATCATCAGTCTAGAAATTGAACGTGCGAACATTACTTGCTAACCTCGTTCACTTCAATCTTGGAAACGGTTCAGAGAGCACGTTTCGAACTTTAGATTGTTCAGAAAGTACCTCGTGTATTTGTACATTATTCAATTTTTTTATTGAGAGATTTATTAATTGATTAATAAGTAATCGATATTAAGCTGGATCTGCAGTTTAACGTGCAACCCGAACAGCGGAATGTTCTGACATAGATCATATGATCAGTCTCAAAGTTCCTGGCTCCATCGGGATTTGAACCCGAGGCCGGCCCCCAAATTTTTGAAAGCAAGTGCCTTAATCACCGTTCTAGTTTTAATATCAAGCATATATCTTGGTTGCATCTGCTTCTTTCCTGGATTTCTTTCCTCATGCACGTTTCTTCTTATTCAATGTCCCAACCAATTTATTTTCGTCACTTTCATCGTATTTAGCATTTATCTTTCTGAATTCAAAGTGTATCCATGATCAGCTTCTGATACAGAGCGACATCACCACCTTCGCCATTTCCACATTTCTTCTTTTTTTTTTTAACTGCTTTACGTCTCTTTTAACATCGAGGTCTTTTTAGAGACGGGAAAGGATGGGGGGCAAGGATGGGGGCAAGGAATGGGAAGGAATTCGGCCATGGCCTTTTGAAGGAAGAATCCCGGCATTTGCCTGGAGTGATTTGGGAAACCATGGAAAACCCAAATCTGGATGCCCGGACGGGGATTCGAACCGCCGTCCTCCCGAATTCGAGGCGAGAACGCTAACCGTTACACCGCCCCGCTCGGTCGCATTTCTTCATCATTTCCCCTTTACCAATGGCGATAAATTCAAATCTTGACTGGAACTGTCTTAAGAGCCATAGTGTCACGATGGACATGATACCACCGGGTGGTAAATATGACGTCACACAAAGTGATAGCACTTCTGATGACTTTGTATGGTGGCGAAAAACTGATGTTTCACCTGTCAAACTGACACACCCACATCGACCGCATAATTCAACTGCTACCAACTACATAATTCCAATGTCAACGTTGACATAATTTTCGTAAATATTATTTAGTATTATTATTTGTTACTACAAATATTATGACAATGAATGATGTGTTTTAATTATTATTATATTCTATATGAGACAGTCCTCTGCTGTGGCCGATTTCGTTCAGATTTGTAAAATGGCTAGTGAAGTACTTCTGTCTTACAAAGTAAATAACAGTGATGCCAAATAGCTCACAGTCTCTCTCTCTCATCGAAACTCGATTTTGGACTAGTATTTCGGCTCTTAAAAGTTGGCTTCAATAAAATCACGTTTTCACATGAAGATGGGAGAGCCTTGTATAGTTTACGAATTCTTTAGCATTAGTGAACACTAGCAGACCACACAGTTTCTTCCTCAACATGATCTGGGGCGAATTTTTTTTGATTTTTTTCATTGCTGTTCCTGGCAATGATGTGTTTCTTGGTGAATTATCATGAAAGACTCAACAGACGCTGAACTTACCTTGACAAACAGTAAAAATTCGTGGTGTCTTTAGAGTTTTGAAGTAAACAATATATAATAATAACTCGTGTGGTCGCAGTGACCTGGTGGCTGGGTTTCTTAATAGCCGTGCAATCCGCCCCTATCGAAGACGCCTAACATAACCAGGTAGCCCTACCGGCTGTTGGATACCCACAATTTAAGGTGTTCTCTGACCCACGGAAGCGTTCTAGTGATACAGAGGCAATAGATGTGCACATTGATAACCTATTAGTGAGTAAAGTGTCATACAGTCTCAGCTCAACATTGGACTGTGCACAGCTAAAACTAGAAATTGAAGCATATAAAATTTTTGTATTGAATGTTGGTGTTAATTTTAAAGTGAGACAAGATTTAAAGTACTATGCGAAGGGAATTGATGAATGTGGCTTCATTAAGATGTAAATAAAAACAAAATATTTTCTATTAGTCGCTTTTTAATTTATTTTATCCACCTTTTGACGAGTAAAATTACCATGAGTGTTAGTTTTTCAGCCTGTTTTCTTGCATGAGACCACAGGGTCCGCGAGTACGAACGTATTATAAAATGTAATGTTTCAGCCGCCATATCCCATCAGTGGCTGCACAGAACACACAGACACTCACACTGAATGTGGCAGTTATTTGAAGCAGTGTCCTTCAACTGTTGGCACGGATGCGTCTGCTCGTCCGTTGCGGTCGCAGCTATTCAGCAGACGGGGCCGGCCGCTACGTTGTCCTGTTTCGGAAATAATTGCGCTAATCGGGGTATTCTCGGCACATCGTTGGCGCTGTGAGACATAGAATCCGAAATTTCATTACAACTTCCAGAACCAATCCATCGCTCAAGAACGCAAAGAAGCAGTTCTGCCGTACATACAAAGCGTTACAAACGGAATAATTGTCAAACTATTGAGATGAGTCAACATAAAACCTGTTTATACGGAGCACAGCAAAGTCAGTAACTTACTAGTCAAGGTCAAACTACCCACACTACATGTCATCGGGGTCTATGAGATTCCGTTCACCTGTGGCCTGGTATACGCAGGAGAGACGGGGCGTACTATAGAGGACAGTTTGCGAGTTCACATTCGGAATTATAGATCTTATAACACGGAGAAGTTGGCTAATGCACGGCATACGGCCACGACCATTCATGCCACTAAATTCGAAAACACGAGACTGATATTAGGCGAAGACCAGTGGTGGACAAGGAGGGTAACGGATGTGTTGGACATCGCCAAACGTCCTGATAATGTAGGTGAAGATAACGGGCTTATGCCACACGGCGCATGGCTCTCTAGTGCACAGAGCACGTGCCGCTCCCCACCTTGCGGTGTCGCTCCTCACCCAGCTATCAATCACGTGACGGTTCGGACATCCCGATTGGTCAGAAGGAAGGAACTCTAGAATCTACTAGACGGGCAGTGGGCCACGGGTATACAACAGCAGCCAATACCTATAAACACAGTTTGGGGGCGTTCATTAATTACGTGAGGTGAAGTAGGGGGGGGGGGGTCCGGCGAAATCTCACCAAGGGGGAGGGGGGGTTCAACGGAAATTTCACTCGAGGTTTCGAAATTCTTATTGGACTGAAGAGCTAAGAAAAAAAAAGGTCTCCAAATGACGCGAAAGTCGATTTTACTGGGGTATTTCGTCGAAAAGTGGGAGTGTAACCGCCTTGGAAGGTTGAGACCTTAAAAAAAAAGGGGTGGCCGGAAATCCGGAAAAACACCTCACATAACTAATAGATGCCCCCTTTTTGCCCAGAAAAAAGACCGCAGAATGCCGGTCGAAACGTCGGCACCACAAATCACGACGTGGCGTCACCCGGACAGCCAGGAGACAACTTCCAGAATGTTAAACCCAACGCGTTGGGCTCTCAACTGCCATACCCTTTCAAATTCTGTTAATTCTTGTCGGATAGTCATTATCAAGTCGATGACATTCAGGAGTCCAACTGAAAGCACTGACAAATGATGCCTTCTCACACTCTTCTGACGAGAGCTTGTAAATCCTGTTATCCCACGACTTTTCGCAAGTCGTTGTGAAGTATACGTTATGGAGCGTCCATAAACTACGTAGCTCTATTTTGGCCTCCTGTGAACCCCTCTCCCCCACGTGGCACGTAGCTTTTTTCCAGAGGACATTTTGTACTGGATTCTCTTGTCAGACTATCGTAAATTACATACAGAGATAATTAAATGACGAAAATAAATATTCAAATACTGTTGTGTGTTCTGTACCTTATTTTAACTGTGACAGATCATATGAATGAAAAGCTACGTGCCTTGGGCGTGGAACCCCTCTCCCCTCACGTACACCAACGTTACTTTCTACATAACCTCCCCCCTCCCCCCCTCCCCCCGACCAAGCACGTAGTTTATGGACGCTGCCTTATTATTAGCATACTCTCTTATTCTTACCAGAATCAGATTTTTTTTTTTTTTTTTTAAAAGCGCTTGTTTATTTTTAGTTCGCTGGCAATCGATGGAGGCCATATAGTTTTTACCCTAAAAAGTGTACGCCTTACTTTGTGCTCGGCGACTCGTCAGGTACAGCTCATGTCGGCGTCGGTTCTGAGAAGGTAGTTCACAAGAATCTGGACCATAAATCCTATATTATTGTCATTATTCTGAAATACACTTATTCAAAACAAGGATTTTTAATTCGAAATTTAAAAATCCTCTCATGTTGCTCCTATGTCATTACCACAGGATTTTTGATGATGCTTCTGTTGTTTGTAGCACTATTTGAATGATTTTGGCAGAGATTGTTATTTCAGTAGTAAATCCAGGGCCGGCGCTAGGATTTTGGGGCCCGGGGTAATGAGCGTTATTAGCAGTCACGTTAACAATTGGGGGCCCTTGACCAAATCATCGGTAAGGGCCCTCCATCAGACCAAATCTGCGACTTTTTATTTTTTTATTTTTTAGCTCTACTTGTCGAGCGGAGGGCCCCTACAGCTGGTGGTCGGGCCCCCCATCAGCCAGCGGGACCCGCTTACCCCCCCCCCCTTAACGCCGGCCCTGAGTAAATCAGTTAAGCTCAAAACGTGCAAGGATGTTTTAAAATGCAGTCTGAATCAGTTTTGCAACTATGCTTGAATAATCTCGTTTGTTTATGCTACTCGTTTTAAAATTAGGTTACATTTATTAGGGAACCAATAAAATTGGAAGAGTAACGCTTCACGATTTCGATTGACGAAGACATAATAAGGAGTAGTGAACATGGTAACACGGCAGAATTGCGTGCCGACGTCTCCGCGAGCGGATTCATTGTCGTATCCTTAAGAGGACCAGCCAGGGTGAATACACGTTAAGGCGCCACCACATTGTATCGGGGAGGTACAAGGGGACCAGAGTCAAGTCCTGGTCCCCGCGTACTGATCCGCAGTCATCAAGACGAATGCTGGGACGGTCCCCAATCTTCGCCTCATAACCAACACATTTCACAAACAGAAATACACAAACAGATCATAGTTACACGCTTCGCAGACAGAAGACGACACAACATCCCACTAATATTTGCGAAAAGTAACGGGATACTACCACATTAATATTTCGCTAGTAGTTCATAGTTTGACTCTCCTTGTGGAGCATGGAGAACAGCCACGTTAGGGCAGAATACTGATGATTATGACTGGGAAGGCCCGTTGCTCCTTTAGTTATTATTCTTAGGTGAAACCTAAACGAATTTTTAATGACAGTTCAGTCCGCGAGCCTCGGGTATAGCAGCGGTTGTATACCGAATGTTATTAGCGCGCGCTAGATTAAAACTGTTCTGAGGTATCGGGCGGACCGAATGGCAGAACTGAGCCATCTGTTTTCTCTGCTCCCACAGTTCTTCGTCACAGTTAAATACCTTAATTCAGTAACTGCCAGTATTTAGTTCGAAAGAAAAAGTATTACTGAGAGTAGCGTTGCAGAGCTTCACTCAACACGAACTAAGGACCCAACCAAAAGATGACCATGACCACAAGCTGGCACTCGATTTCAGGCACAAAGGTGTGGGAAGATTCTCTTTTTTAGGTAAGGGTGTCAAGGATTGGAATGAGTTACCAAGAGAAATGATGAATAATTTACCGAAAACGTTGAAAGAATTTAAAGATAAAATTTGTAGAGGGCAAATGTAGGTGGGTGCATGATAGGGGGAAGATGGGTTTTAGGGAAATTGCCACCGGAGCTTGTGCTCCATTGCAATTAATAAAAAAAAGCAACTAAGCCGCAAATATGTGCCAGAATTTTTCATGTTTGGGATTGTAATTAAATAAATACGGGGAAAAACTCCAATATTAGATATTTCTTATGATTTACGGATGAAACCGTATATGTGTACCAAATTACTTGTTTTTAGGATTACTGGAAGCACAGTGGAATTTTGATGTCGGGGTGTCGTGCCGAAATAAAATTTTGAATTTAATTAACTTGCAAAGTAATAAAAGGAAATAAGTAAAATTTAACACATTAGTTTAACATAGTAAGCTCACTCCACAATGAAAACCTGAGGTTTATGAAATCAATAGTGTAGAAAGCGATTTCACGTTAGGGGTAGGTAAGGGATAGATATATGGAAATTTAAGAGTTTCAGACTTTTCTTATAACATATGGCTAAAATTTCATCTGTGTACGAAATTTCAGCTTTCTATGGCTACGGGAAGTGCCTTATAGTTTTCATGATCATCAGTCAGTCAGTCAGTGCAAAATCGCTGAAGTTTGCATCCGAATAACATCCGAACTAAGAACAGTAACAAAATAAAATCTAGTACGTTTGCTAAGATTGTTGATATCTATGCATAACAGAAATTTGAGACCTGTAGCATAAATAAGACCGAAGAAATTGAGATTCAAAAATGGCCCGGATCGTTTCGAGAAAAGGGTAGGCAGTGCCGCCGTTGACTCGACTTGGCGGGTGCATTGCCGTGCACCCAAATTTCCGGCATTACTCCCACCATGGCCAGTAGCTACCACGTCTACGTAATGACCGAGATCACCAACGTCTTCGTGTGTTATTGTTGGCACACTGGCAACACTGTGTAAAGAAACAACAACATTCAAAATGAGGCGTAAGACAGACGTGTCCGTGGGGACAGTGCAGCGAAATTTGGCGTTGATGTGATACAGCAGCAGGCAACCGACACTACGCGATACGCTCCTGGACTCGTGAACGTATCGGTTTGATTCTAGAGGACTGTAGACAGTTTGCAGTTTCAGTTGGTAAGAGCTGATGGTAGAAGTCGAATGTGGGGCAGGCTCCACGATGCCTTGGACCTAGGTTGTTAGAAAGGCACAGTGTAAGTTGGTAGCGGCTCCAGCCTGGTATGGGCTGTGTTTACATGACAAGGACTGGGACTTCTGGCTAAAAGAATCTATCATTGACCAGAAATGGTTATGTGCGTATACGTGGAGACTATTTGCAGCCATTGATGGTCTTCATTTTCCCAAACAATGATGGACGTATCCATGCGCCATGTCACTAGGCCAAAATCATTCGCGATTGTTTGAAGAACATTGTGGACAATTCTATCGAAGGATTTGGCCACCTAGGTCACCAGACATGAATCCAAACGAAAATACGTGAGATATGATCGAAAGGTCATTTCGTGCACAACGTCTTGCGCCAGCGAAATTTTCGCAATTATGGAAGAACGTAGAGGTCTTCCCGAGAAGATTTACGTTATGGCAGGTGACTGAGTATCTTGAGAGTACAACACGCAACATGGTGAACCGATATTTAAATTGAGCAAAATTACTCCTAAAAATCGACTCAACTTGCGACAAGAAACAAGTCCATCAATCAAATGAAGTAATAACATATAGCTACGTATTTGTGACTATATTACTTTTTTAAGGCAAAAATCATGAAAAAATGAAAAGCCAGTTTTTTAAGGAGGTTCGCCATTGTTTGGTAAATTCCTTAGGGGTACGTGGAGTTATGAGTTTGAGAAACTGTGCTTTAGATGAATCATGGCCGAATATTTCTTCAGGGTACTTCCTACAATTTATTGAATCATTGTCACAGGCAAAAGGGTGGCCTACACCATGTTCAGAGGTAGCTCATTACGTGTTCACTTTCTTGGATTTCTGTTGTGCATTAATTTAGCTCTATTCTTTTACAACAAAACTTTTTTTTTTGGCACTGAACCAACTTTTTCTTTTCGTTTAGTGTATGATATGCTGTGCCATTGGAATTTTGTAGTGACTGACCCTTAAATGATTAGCTTTCGTCATCAGGCAAAAGTACGTTGTTGTATACCCTCTGCAATGAGTGAAAGAACGCTCGTGTACTTTAATTATTATTATTCAAAAGTGTAATTTGATTTCTGACGAACATTACTTTAGCTGTGATATGTTTTAAGGGCATATTTTGCTTTCAAGAAAGTTTTGACCTTGTCAAAGACACGTTTCGTGGTACTCATCCAATTTACCCGGTCAATTTTATTGAGTAAATAATTAAACTTTAACCGGATAACAGAATTTTACTGATGAATTAACTCTTGTTTGATTCATCCAAATTTGTGAGATATAAGATGAAATCAAAATTTTACCTGGCCTGCACTTCCTGGACGATAAATAGTGACAGCTATTTTTTCGCGTTGTGTTTCTGTAGCTGAACATATGTAATTATATTTATAGATTGTTCATGGCAGAAAATTTATGTCACACATAAGGAGCTATTACAATTTTTTCGGTCGACGGTGATGTACGTCACTGACAGAGGTTCAATGAAGTTAATCCACGAACGTGGTCCAGCTTAGCACCCTATACTATCCAGAGCAATTTATGCCCTATTGCCGGTAACAACAAGTAAGGCAGTATGCCGTCCTGTAGGATTACATCAGTGATGTCATTTAGTTTCGTCGAATGAATGCTTTTTAAGATTTTCAGTGTCAAGTTTGCAAGGTATCTCATTCATATTTAGTGACACCTGGTTGGTGACTTGAAGACGGCTGCTTTAATTTAAGCTTAATAAAAATTTCTCCTAACCGGTTTGGCAGCTTTCTCGAATACTTCAATGGCTCGTCTTATTTGCACATGTTTGTTTCTGTTAACTGTTCTGGAAATTGCCAACACCTGAGTTTTAACTCTTACTACAGACTAACAGATTTCTATAAGTAAAGTCACCGTTACAATTTATATATAATGGTGTTCAGCAAAATTAGTAATGGCACCCAGTCAGGTAACAAAACTAGTTTCAAATACAAATTTCGGTTTGGCATAAGTTTTTAAATCAGTTCCGCAGTGCAGGAATTTCCCTTCCCGGCCTCCAGTTTCATTGCGTCTTTCGTTTGATATTTTCTCCAGAGTTATCGTCTTTGTAATTACACCTGGAAACGGATAAGAAAATCATAGTTTAAACACGTTTGTCAGTGTGAGCAGCTGGAGGAAATAAGACAGAAATGTGCCCTTTCCTCCGCTTATGGAGAAAGAATTGTAGCCGCCAAAAATTTCGCTATCAATATTTCAACGGATTTCTACTTTTGCTTATCCGTGGAACTTGTTTTTCACCATGCTGTTTGGGGAATCTATTTTTCGTCAATATTCGTCGAGTACTGAACACAAGAGACAATTAGAAACAAGGAGCTGTTCACTTCTTCAGGCTACTACGCCGATTTTAATATTTGTCTATACTTTATTTGTAGTGGTGAGTTTCATCGCATTCTACAAAACCAAATATATCGTTTACGATCGTTAATTAATTGGTTCGGATATCTCATTCAGTAATTTTTATCGACCTTCTTATTTAGCAATTTCATGCCAGTTCTTTTTTAACAGTATTCGTCTAACGGTATCCGTGTTACAACTGGGTTTGTTAGTCCTGAAGGGGACCTACAGTTTAACATAGAAACCGAAACACGTCACGGAAGCACTCTGCCGTACTTCACACTACACTGTGCCAGAGGTGAAGATCGGGTTAAGGGCCTTTTGAAAATCGCAGCCGAGACTGGGATACGAACAGGGAACCTTTGATCTCTAGTTAGACGCCCTGACCACTGAGCCACCAGACCACTCGCTAGATGGGTCAATAATTTTCCCGTCTTCAGTCCCTCAACATTATGAGCTGATCTCATCTCCACAAACCCGTTACGAAATAGAGCCTCAGTTATTTTCTTTGTGTACTATAACCTTAATTTTCTTCCATAGTTTTTCCTTTCAACTGTCACCTCTAGTAACAAATAAACAAATCCTGCATGTCTTAAAAATAATCTACTACTATCTCTTAATTTTCATTAGATTCTTGTATACTGATCTTCTACTGTCCGTAATTTCCAGAACACGTTCGTTTCGTACAGTGTTTACACCTTTAATTTTCAATATCCTTTGACAACACGGGATTTCAAATGCTTAAATTTTCTTTCTTGTTGGGACTCGTATAGTTCAGGTTTCTTTTGCAGTAAGTAGTTTGTTCCATTACACAGTTCTAGAAGGTTCTTTTTAAGCAGTAGTCAATATTTCATACCAAATTTTTCTGCTTCTCAAGAAGGATTTTCTAGCTTGGACTAGCCTACTTTTATATCATCCTTCTATACCAACCATTCAGAACTGTTCTCTAAAAATAGATATTTTTAAATTTCTTCTGCTTTGGTTGTTGTTATTTGGATACTTTGTTATCATCATCATCTATACTGCAATTAATTACATTTGTATTTTTTTTAAATTCGTATTTTAGTCCTAATCCCTCTAAAAGTATTTTTGTAATCATGTCATTGGTAACTGCTGCAGGCTCTCTCTCTAATATGCATACTGATTAATTCTGCTTGAGGTCTAATTTGATTTTTGACTCTTCATACGAGCTCATTTGTCAGTGATGAGTCACAGCTTACAGTTTGTAATAACCAATTTTTAACTGACGCTCGCCTCATGAATCTCCACTTAATTATAGCAACCTCATTCTTATACGCATTATATCGTATTCACCTATTCCAATATTTTGGACCTTTTTTTTATTTTCAGTTTTTATTAAATTATTTTGTCCGATTTAACAGTGCTAGAAATCCACGTGCACCTTAAATATCTTGGTTTTATTGATCCGTAGTTCTTATATGAATGTATTACTTCGCTGTTTTCTCTTAACTTAGAAGCGATTTCCATAAGCGCTTTCAATTTCGCTACAACTCATTTCAGTTTTAGCAAATTTCTTTCTGGAGTGTATTAATATTCGTTTAAGGTACCTAATACAATGTGGTAGACATCTCCATGGCACGTTCCTCGGATATTATCTTGAACGGAGTATTCCTGCAGTAATTATATTTCGTGATAGTCACACCATGTAGGCCTAGTTCATCAACTATTTCTTTCATATATACCAAAATTTCCTATCGTATTTCGTTCTGTTAATGCTATTTCAAATGGCTCATGAACATTAGAGTTTCATTCCTTTTAACATTTATAAGTAGACCTTCATCACCTTTAATAGCTTAAGTTATAGTTATTCTTCCTAACCCAGTTCGAAAATCTTATTCGTCTTTCCATTTCTTTCATTCTTGTGATTCGTCAATGAGCGGTCTTCACACACCAAGGTCCAACTGGGGACTATTTTACCTCCGGAATATATTATCTGTGAAGAAATTACTGCAGTTTAATTAAGAAGATTGCAGTCCTTCGTGTCTTAAAGTATCATCGAATCATAAGTCCGAAAATCCTTCTCCGCCATCTGCGTATTGTCAGCGGTGGCGAAAATAAGGAATATGTCAATCCCTTCACGTTTAATATATTTAATTAAAATTGCAATGGAACGCACGCTCCGGTGGCAATTTCCTTCACACCCATCTTCCCCCTTTCCTGCACCCACCTATATTTGCCCTCTACAAATTTTAACTTTAAATTCTTTCAACGTTTTTGGTAAATTATTCATCACTTCTCTTGGTAACTTATTCCATTCCCTGACACCCTTACCTAAAACAGAGAATCTTCCTTCACTCTTGTGCCTGAAATGGAGTGCCAGCTTGTGATTATAGTCATCTTTTTTTTGTATTAGCTGTGCGTTTTAAAAGTGTATATTTATAAAACCTACAGGATTCGGCTAGTATAATGAATTGAGAAAGACCTTAAAGCCGATTTTTATGCCATGGCACTCATCTCTATCTAGGATTTTTTTTTTTTTCAAGTTCGTGCACCTTATTGAAATCGCCTGTGGTTTCCCGGTTATTTGCATGGGATTTTTCCATATGGTTGCCAGAGCTGTTTTCAGTTCAATTGACCTGGAATTCGACAACTTTTTTTACCTGTTTGAAGCCTTTGTGAACAGAGTTAGGAACGCTGATTGTGCGCTTTGACAGTCGTTACCAAATTAGCTACAGTCTCGATACAGGATTCGAGATGCCCCGCATTCAGTACGGCTGTAGAGGTAGTGATGAAAGACGCGCCTGCAGTTCTTTGCTGCTACAAAACAGCAATGGCAAAAAGTCGGTGGTTGGCGACAGAGAAAGATCAGCGTCAACATCTGAGCGCCGGATAAGCAACTGCCACCAACGAGACCACCGGGGTCAGCCACACGAGAATACGAAACTCAAAGGTTATTAGAGGGACGTGATGAGGACAACGTATAGTCCCTCACGGATGGGTACTATTAGCCCAGTCAATAAAGGTTTTGTGTCGGAACTCTTTCTGGTAAAGCTGATTTTTTCAAGGGTGATAGACCTTGATGAGAGTATTATTTTCTGAAAAGTCCCCGAAAATTCCAATGGAGCTTCCCTCCCTACCTCCCCTTTAAGTTTAAAAATGTAGAGTTTTACGCAATCGCATACAACTTTTTAACCAAACGTTTGTTAAGGTTATATTACTTACAGTTTTATTCCCTGATAAATATTCTACAACTTTTATAATAACATAATTTATGATAAGTGCAGCAGTTTTCCCGTAAATTAACGAAATGTTGTAAAAAAAAACAATATTTTTTTGCCACCTATCTACGTTTTTGCAAAACCATACTTTTATTCTTCGCCAAATGAAAAAATGCTTCCAATAAAAGTTGTAGCATATATATTCCTGAGTACATCGGTGTATAAACATATACAGTTATGTGTATTACTCTACTAGTAACATAGAAAACAGTAGCTAGGTTTTGAGCGCGAGAGAGCTCGGGAGTCGGCGGGCGTAGGCGAAAGGCGCCTTATCCTCATATGTCTATTCAATTAGTTAATACTGTAATTTAGTCCAGTCATTATAGTAAGTTCACCTCGGAATTCGAGATACCCAGCTGTAAGTCTGTAAATACTTGTATATTGACACCCTAAAAGTGGTCTCAAAACCTACATATGGTAGGGTGTGCGTAACTATTAAATTTCGAGGTCAAAGGTCACAAAAAATCGTTTTTTTTGCGATTTTTTGTAAATATCTCATTTCCTATGGGTTTTTTGCTATTTGTATTTATTATCAATATTGTAGAATACAAAATTCTCAACAAATTTTGTCTAAAAATTTTTTTTATACGGTGAACCGTTTTCGAGATAGAGGGCGGAGAGCGCGCGGTCACAGCATCACTTCAGGTCAACCGGTGCCTCCGGTCGAAAATGAGCCATATATAGTTGATGAACTATCGATAAATCAATGGTTATAAATATTTGTCAATTTTTATTAACTATTATATTATATTTTATCATTTTTTTCCTAACCTATCCACTTTTTATTCAGTATTAATTTATTTAACAACACTTACCTGCCCATGTAATTGCAGAATTGTTAATGAAAATATAGTAATTATATTTGAATTTTAACCTAATTAATATTAATAACTTCTTACATGATGAAAAAAACCAAATAAATTATTAATTAATCTTTTTATTAAAAAATATCATTCAATACATTTATTTTTATTAAAAGTAAAAAATGGAATAAAGGGTACAAAAACTACAATTTATAATTTTAATCATCTTCTTCCTCTTCTTCGTCGTCTTCCGGCTGCTGGTAAATTTCAAACTGGTCTTCATTATCGTCTTCAACGACATTTGTCTCAACTTCTTCCATGATTTCGGGGTCAAAGGTTCCATCTTCGTTAATGTCGCTCTGATATGGTAGAGCATTGAGACAAGCTTGTCCATTACATTGGCCACAAGCTGAAGAGCATTGCAAGCCCGCTTTCCTGCATCCGCATCGCGAACCACAACCACTCTTGCAGTTGCAGAAAATTGTATTTAGCAAATCTTCTGGAGCAGGTGGTAAAATTGTCATGATAGGCTCCAGAAAATCGTTTCGCATTGCCCAACCCCATACCTGGGGTTCCAAATCATGCCCTAACCAAGTTTGAACTTGATAATATACACGTTTGAAATGTTGATGAGCAGCTGCACTTGTTGGTGGAATATTTGAAAGCTGCACAGGTTTATTAAGTTTTGTAGACTTGACGTAATGCATATAACGAAGATGAAACTTCATACTGCACTGTATTACTATAAGAGGCTGCAAATCCCAAACTAGATAAAATATCCAATAGTCTTTTAGATCCATATCTTCTGTGAAGAAATACAGAAAGTCTCAAAAGTAACTGTGATGAAAAAGAACGTTCCCGTATGGCAGCCATAATTGCATGGCTTATTGAAGTACATTTTGTTTTTAAATGATCAATTTGTCCTTTCCTGTTTTTGACGATGACTTCTTCTAAGAAATGTAATAAAGTTTTTGGAATTTCTTGATTAACATTATCCAACATTTTACTAGGAGGTGGATAAGATTTAGTTTCAACTATAGATGTTCGGATATCTTCTCTAATAATTGCTGCTGCAGCGTCTACAATTCTTAGCCTTTCTGCTTCGGGATCTATTTTTTTACTTTCGTACCAAGCTTTAAATAGAATATTAGCTTGTGCATCACGGAAAGAAATGATTGTGAAAGCTCCAACTTTCTTCGTAATTACGATATCGGTTAAGTACTTCTGTTGTAGTCTTGTAATGATAGTTTTATCTTCTGGCACATACCGTGTCAAGACATCTTTAAGCTCTTTTAGTGTGAATTGAGAATCCTTTTTATTTTCGATGTAATTGAAAATCTCTAACATAGCTTCTGTAACTTGATTATCTTGACGAGGTTTCTCAAGAGGCGATGATGATGATGATTTATTTGAAAAGTTTGTAAAGCAAACAGCATGGTACTTCGTTTCAGCAGCGATCAAATCATACTGTAAAATTATACGACTTTTCACCAATTCTCCGAAATCATCCACACGTTCTTCTGCTTTTTTGATAACAGTATCTTTGAACTCAAGAGTACTCACATTTTTTATCTTCCGCCTGTATTTTTCTCTTTTCTTTTTCTCTGCAGCCTCATCAGCAACTTCACCACAAAATAAACATTGATTCTTAAAATCAAACACTTCACCTCGTTTTTTACGGAGTACTAATGGAGAAGTTATAGTTTCTCCTTCTTGTTTCCGTTTTGCTGCTTCGATACAGTTTTTACTAATGTAAACACTTCGGCACTTTTCGTGCACTTTAACAGAGGTTACTGATTTTAAATAATCAATTTTTCCGTCGTTTCGTTCGACACTTGCAATTCGTAGAGATTTCATACCGCGCACTACTTTAATAAGCGATTCACCTCCCGAATCTGACTTATTACATAGAAAACACAAATCAGCCATAGTTCTTGAAATTGTACGTCCGTAGTTACCAAGATACGATTCAAACTGAAAGAAAGAGAAGACGGTCGTAACTACACAATACAATTGAACATCTGTCCCTACTGGCTATAAATAGAAACGTCCGTAGTGTATAATAGGGGCCCGTATAATTCCCAGGTATAATTTTTGACGTAGTGGAAGGATTTTAAAATTTACAGATTTTAAAGAAGATGCACTTAATTATTTTCTATTTAAAATGTCATTAGTGTAAATGGGAATATAATTATAATATGATTTAAGTTTTTCCCTTAATTATTTTTTAATTTCAGGAAACGGTTATCAGTAGGCTATTATTGAATAGATATAGATTTAATGCATGAAGAAAATGATAAAATATAATATAATAGTTAATAAAAATTGACAAATATTTATAATCATTGATTTATCGATAGTTCATCAACTATATATGGCGCGTTTCGACCGGAGGCACCGTTTGACCTGAAGTGATGCTGTGACCGCGCGCTCTCCGCCCTCTATCTCGAAAACGGTTCACCGTATAAAAAAAAATTTTAGACAAAATTTGTTGAGAATTTTGTATTCTACAATATTGATAATAAATACAAATAGCAAAAAACCCATAGGAAATGAGATATTTACAAAAAATCGCAAAAAAAACGATTTTTTGTGACATTTGACCTCGAAATTTAATAGTTGCGCACACCCTACCATATGTAGGTTTTGAGACCACTTTTAGGGTGTCAATATACAAGTATTTACAGACTTACAGCTGGGTATCTCGAATTCCGAGATTCTTACCTAATTTAAGCTTAAATGACTGGACTATTATAACATCTATTTTTAACATTTATACTCGTACTAGCCCATAGTGTGTCGACCTTTAATTTGTAATTTAGTAAATATTTGTGAATCAAAATAACATTAGAGTGATATGAGAAGTAAAATTTGTTTTTCTGATTGTAACATATTTGAATTAAAGATTTTAATTTTATTCATAATTAATTATTGTACACATTTGTATGCCATTTTTGGTTCGGGGGATTTAACCTAGCCTTGTTATATCAGGCCATTCCATTATCCACCACCTATGGACCCGCCGTGTCCCGGACTGGCTAAACCGGCAGCTGTTTTAAATTACTTGTGTTTTAAAACAGCATCACGGACCTCCCACCCACCACAGATATTATATACACCGATTTAATATTTACAAGTCATGATTATTGTAACTCATAAATAAGTATAGTAGAAGATGAGACAATTGATGGAATTATGTACATCTGAAATAAGAGAAGAACAAGACGAAGGCTCATGAGATTATGAGATTATGAGAGCACTGGTGTAAGAAATTATGAATACGGCACAGCTGAGTGAAACTGATGTTTCGTAATGGAAAAACTGAATCCTGAAAACATCCACTGATAATCATCATATGTCTTAAAACTGAGATCTTAAAATTCGCTTTCAAACTATTCTGTTCCTGTCTGATTCGTAATAATTATATTATATTTTTATGGTTGTACGCCTCGTCGACGTCTAGGTCGTTAGAGGCGGGGACAAGGAACGGGAAGTAATTCAACCTTGGATTTTAGAAGGAAGCATCACGGCATTCGCCTGAAATGATTTGGGAAAATCATGAAAAACCCAAATCTAGATGCCCATACGGGGATTCGAACCCGCATCCTCCCCAATAAGAGGCCAGAGCGTTACCGCTCACCTACCACGCTCGGTCGATTATAACTCAAGATATGTAACAGTATATAAAATAATTCCGATAGATTACTTATGCTAGATAGCTGATGGCAGTGTCTAAATCTCCGGTGATGTAGTAATCTATTTGAATAACCTGTTGTTTCTGCCTCCGTTTGGAGTTCCAGAATAGGCAGTCGTGCTTTTGTAAATTTCTGGAACTTCCACGGTAGCTAAATAAAATATCGCTTCGCGAGCACCTAGCAGAGCTCCTCACAATAATATCGAGAAGTAATTGCAGGATTTTTATATTTGTTTCCAGTAATTACTCAGATAATTTGTTGTTAATATTTTCTTAAATAAATGTGGAATACAGAGTAAATTACAAACTTTATCAATTAGAAAACTGCCTCGTCATTAAAGTTCGAGATATTTAATCATATAGAGAGTAACGAAACTGTAATCTTTAAGATTGTTAAACATCAGCGTATAAGTAATTCCGAGGTTGTTTTTTTTACAATTTCATTCCTCTCAGGTGAAGCTGCTGGAGGGTCTCGGGGACCCTTTTCAGCCTACTAATGTAAAGAGGAGGGAGTGGGGATGGCAGTCGGCCGCGGCCTTGTAGGGAACCATCCCAGCATTCGCCTTGAGTGACTAAGGAAAACCACGGAAAACCCCAGTCAGGATGGCGGAATGGGGTTTGACCCGAATGGCAGGTAGTAGTACGAATTGGCACTACTCCAACCTCGGTCAAGTAATTCCGAGTGATATTACCCGGTTAATTCGTGTCAGGGGCTAACGAGAACAGCCAGCTAGCGAGTTACAAGTATTTCTGATTGATCACGTAACCAGCAGTTCAAAAATCAAATTTAGGCATACGGAGGGGGTAAAACTCAGTAAACCTGGTGCGCGAGCAGTTACTTTAAGGCTTTGCAATCGGGAGGACTTTAAAACGAGTTTTTTTAAAAAAAAAAAAAAAAATAAGCTCTGTTTTTAATAAGGTTAAAAATACTGCAAATATCATTAAAATAATATGTTTATTTTCATATTTTACAAACTTTTATCTACTTTTCTCTATAATTTCCATTATAGTTCAAACAGTTGTCATACCGTTCAACAAGTTTTTTATTTCCGATGTCAAAGAAATCTGCTGCCTGTAAGGATACCCAATCCATGGCTGCAGTTATCACTTCGTCGTCGTCGCTGAACCGTTGGCAATCAAGGTGCACCTTTAAGTACCGAAGAAGGTGAAAATCACTCGGTGCAAGTTCCGGACTGTAAGGTGGATGATCCAATTGTTCCCATTCAAAAGACTTGATTAGACCTGGTGTTTATGCAGAACCATGTGCACTTGCATTGTCATAGAGGAACATCACAATTTTCGATGATTCAATTTCTGAGAAACAAGGTGTCCAGAAATGACCTTGAAACGTTTGGAAAATCAATTGATACTGTGAAATCTGGAATCATCGGTCCTCTCGAATGTTGTTGTCGACATCATGATCCAATCTTCATAAATCAGAGAAGGTAGGCATGGACATGGCTCATCATGCACATTAACCCGATCGAGCGTGGTTGGTGAGCCTTAACGCTCTGGCCTCGAATTCGGGAGGACGTTGGCTCGAATCCCCGTCAGGGCATCCAGATTTGGGTTTTCCATGGTTTACCCAAATCACTCCAGCTGAATGCCGGGATGCTTCTTTTAATTACGTGAGATGAAGTAGGGAGGGAGGGGGTTCGGTGAAATCTCAACAAATTTCACCAAGGGGAGAGGGAGAGAGGTCGATAGAAATCTCACATAATCTTTTTAATTCTTAAAAGAACAATAGAGCTAAAAAAAGGGTCCAGAAATCCTACCAGGTCGTCGGCAGGAGGGGGGTCCCTCAAGATCTCACCTCGCCATTAGGGGGGAGGGATTGTCCCGACAAGATCTCACTAAATATCATCATGGTGGAAGAGGGGGGGACTTGTCCGGATTTCAGAAAAAACACATTCACGTAATTAATGGACGCCCGCTTACGAACTTTACTATCACTCAAAGCATCATCACCGTACACTTAAAAAATTTGATGGTTAATTTCCGTTACTGCCAAATTTCTTGCACTCAAGAATCGAAGTACAGAGCATATCTCATAGTCGGCGGGCGAATCAATTTTCTTCAACATGAACTTGCACTGCTCAGCGCACAGACAATGCGGCTGTAAATGACGTCTAGACGCGCGCAAAGCATGCTGGGAACAGACGTGCATGCGCATTGCGGCGATCGTACTTCATCTCACTCTCATTAACAAACGGACCTTATTTAAAATAATAATAAAATAAAAAACTTTTTAATGTACCATGTTTTTTTAACGGACTAAAAAATATAAAATAATTTCTCTAATACTTATGAAGGATAAAACCATATACTGTACAGATTTCTAACTCCTTCTAAATTGTCCTGAAAATTTATACTCGGAAATTTTTTGATAGCTATTAAAATACTTGTAAGATTAATGACGAAAAACATTGGGTGCATGCAACAGATAATTGATGCATTAATAGCTCTAGTAACAATTTTATTGCACAGCAAATAATGTGAACTGATAAGTTCTTTGATTGATAGCTATTCTCTTCACTTCTTATTCCTTCCGCCCAATGTTTTTCGTCACCAATCTTACAAGTATTTTAATGGCTACCAAAAATTTTAAGGTATAAATTTTCAGGACAATTTAGAAGAAGTTAGAAATCTGTTTGTGGTTTTATCCTTTATAAGAATTAGAGAAATTATTTTATACTTTTTAAACCGTTATAAAATCATGGTACTTTAAAAAGTTTTTTATTTTATTATTATTTTCTGCTTTTTGGGGTTATGTGACCGAAAATTTGTAATTGATTTTAAATACTTTGATGACATAATCACAGAGACATGCTACAAATTCCAGTTTTTTTTTATGTAGAAAACATGTAATTGAGTTATTTCCATCCCGGGAAAATAAGAAACGAAACAAAAAAATAATTATGCATATCCATCATTTGAATCATAAGTTATGGTCTTGAATTCGAACAAAAGTCCAATAGAAAAAAGTACTTTTAGTTCTGCCAGAATTCTTCAGGCAGCATTTCCCATTTTTCCTTCCCTAATAACATTATTCAGACTACTGCAAACATTTTAAAAAATTAGCCTAACTGGTGCCTAGCAAGTGAACTTTCAGTTGTTACTGAATTTTTCTATTTTCCGGGCAACTTTTCCATTTTTCTTTCTCTGAAAAGCTTATTCAGACTATTAAAGACATTTAAAAAAATAGCTAAATTGGTCCTTAGCGAAATGTACTTTCAGTTTTTCCCGAATTTTCCACGCAACTTTTCTTTCTTTAAAAACCTTATTCGGACTATTATGAACATTTAAAAAAATTAGCAAAGTTGGTACACAGAAACAAAGACTTTCAGTTTTCTTCAAATTTTCCAATTTTCAGGCCAACTTTTCATTAACTAAAAACCTTATTCGGTCTATTAAAAACATTTTTTTAAAAATTAGCCAGATGGGTACATAGAAAAGATTGCTTTCAATTTTTCCCGAATTTTCGAATTTTCCGGTCAACTTTTTACATTTTTTCTCATTTTCATGCATTATCATCCAGTTCTGAACTATGGTCAAAATTTCAAGTCTCTAGCTCATCGAGAAGTTAGTTTAAAATCAATTACAAAATTCCACCCGGACAGACAAAGCCCAAAGCAAGTTAATAAAAACAGTTTAATAATAATAAAAATAAAATAGCTCTTATACTATTGCAAATATCTATACTACTGTTTTCCATGCTTTCCCGAAAGTACTCGAGATGAATCGCAGGATGGTAGCCTACTAAAGGTCATGATCATTTTCTCTTCCTTTCCTTGTCAGTAACAGTCTTCGGACCTTAGTGATACAGCTTCCGAATAGCCGCAAGTCCATATTGAAGATAAAATGCTCCGCCATGAAATATCAGGAAAAATGGATTTTTACTATGTTGACGTAGTTTAACAACGCTTTCGGCGTAAAGACCACTTTCAAGCAAAATTTCGGTTCTTAACAACTGGTCCCATATTTAATCTTAAATCGTCAAAGGTATAGATAAACTAAGTGCGTAATAATTTAAAAGCATATTTTGAAACCATCCTAAGAGGTAAGTATCTTTGAGTTTTGTTTTACAACTTTCGCTGTAATCTTAGCACTTCAAGTTATACGAAAATGGCTATAAACGTGTGATACTGATTTGCAGTCGCTCCAAAAATTCCAGGTCCACTTGAATCTCGACCACTCATTTATTTTTGGTATCACTCACTGTTCGTTTTCTACTGGCTAGCTGGCAGCTTCCACATATAATGGTATTTATCGACGCACGACGTACTGCTTGCCGTGACTATAAATCTGATACCTGTTGTTTTTGGTTGGAACGGAAGTTTATGGACAACCGGTCGGTGATAGGACTAATGACTTTCTCTGGAGTTGTGGTCGATACACACGCAGTAAACGTGTCAAACGCGGTCTCACTTAAACAAGGACCTTCAGCTGCCGTGCTGAGAAGTGAATCCATCTGTATCTCCTGACTTTTTTTTACGCGTTCAGTGTTAAGATATTTATAACAGGAATAAAATTTACTTTCTAAGAAGCACTAATT
Source organism: Vandiemenella viatica (assembly GCA_031002005.1). NCBI lineage: Eukaryota > Metazoa > Arthropoda > Insecta > Orthoptera > Morabidae > Vandiemenella > Vandiemenella viatica. Next base: position 136,956,981 of record CM061920.1, on the reverse strand, counting down.
TCGTTTGAGCGGTGTCATTTCCAGCGGAAGCACAGTGATCATTGGTTTTAGCTTAGGTGGGAATATTAGTAAACAGGCTCAAGTAATCAGTGTCATGTTTACGCCAGTTTTACGTACTATGCAAAACTGCGTTTCCCTTATCTTTGAATCAGAAAGTAAACAAGACGGGTTCTGAGAGGATGTTTAAATGACGCCCTCTTGCCCACAACAATTGCTGAATGATATATTATGCATAACAGAACTCTTCTAAAATGTTATTAAATATGAAGAATAGGGAGCTTCAATGGCCAAATGAAATTAATTTAGGCACGATTATGGGCGCTATGACTTTGCAGTAGTTTAGCTTTTCAAGTCTTTTTACAGAACTATAGGACCAGAGAAACAAAATTTTTATTCTCTTTTGGTTTATTACACGTTATTTTACGTTATCACACGTTATTTCAAGTGCTTATGAATATCAAACTTCTCTCCGTAATTTGTTAATTGTTTATTATTGCTGCGATAGCCTTGGGCTGTAAAAAGGTATGTCCAATTATTTGATTCAGTGTAGAGATATTACTAGTATGCAAGCAGATAATCGCAATCACTGCAGAAAAAAAATTAGCCGAAACGGAAGTGAAACTATTTTAGATATCTTTGCTATGAACATAGCTCATTTTATCAACACTGTGAATTATCTGTGCGTTGCTTAACTACTAGCCCATGGTGCACCAAAGGCGTGCAGGTAAAATTCGTATACGGAACGTCCTGTTATGAAAGCAGAGTTCTCTAATTACGTGGAACAACACACCAGCTTTTAGTACCCAGTTAAGCCATCTTGACAGCGAATGTCAGTTAATTCGTTTATTTTCCTCATTGTGATTGTCTTTTTATGCCCATAACAAGATGTTTGCGCTTCATACGGCTTCGTACTAAGGAAAGTGGTTAGTATGGGCTCTGTGCGCATCTGAAAATTCCGCGCAGCTCTCTGTCACCCGCACGCTTGATGAGGCCAAAATTAATGGATCGTGGGTTTCGGTAATGAGAGTACGAACGGGCAGTGATGCACCGCAAAATTAGTTCACTGGATTGCGCGATCATTAATGCAGTAGCGCAATTAACTTGTTTTTTGGAGCTTGTAGAGTCACCGCCGGCGGCCTCGGAACTGCGAAACGAGTGCACGGATATTAAACACGTCCCGGAAAAGAGCTGATTCTGACGTATCGTCCTTTCAGGAAAGATAAGTGAACGGAGACATTATCACGGTTAATTAATGTCGACCTCCCCAGACTGCAGGGCATTGAATTTTACACTTCGTTAATTTTTATTGCCGCGTGTTTGGCCGGTATGTAATTAATCTGCTGGAAGGAGCTGTCGTTTCCTGTAAGTTCCATTTAAGGCAAGATTTATCTCATTTCGTTCCGACATATCGGGGCCAAAGGAACTTACAGATTTTATCCCTGCAACAGCTGTTGGTACAATTACCTCCTGCCGCAGGCGTTTTGCATTGCTAGTTTTGCGATCTATGGCTCTCAGCTTTCGGACATAGATGTTACAGATTACTTGTCTTTACCCATTAATTTTGAATTAGTTGAATCAAGTTATATCAAATACAACTAATCCTTTTTGAAAGGTTCCTAGGTACGACAAACGGGGATGCAGTGGTATATGCCACGCGGTCTACATTTTATCATAACTATAATTTTATAAATAACTCCGTCTACAAGCAACTGTTCTGGTGAATTTTATTTTATTCCCCATACGCGTTTCGCCCTTAGAGTTGTTGTAAAAACACATTTTCAGCTACTGATGATGCCCTACACCACAAGGGCGAAACGCGTCTGGGGAATAATATAAAATAAAATTTACCAAAAAAGTTGTTTGTAGACAGAGTTATTTATAAAATTATTATTCAACAACTGCGGAAATACGGCCTATAACCTGATTAACATGTATCAGAACTGTTTCGTTTTCTGTGTACTTTTATACAAACAGGCAAAAGGTTTTAATCTTGGCCTAGTTTTAATTGTCATTTCGTGAATTTAAAGTTTTAATTGTACACAAGTAACCTAATTTTTAGCGCGATTGACAACCTAAAATGCCAACAACAAAATATATTTTCAGTATTTGATGTTGGAGTGGGTATTCTCACATACTTAGAGAAGAAGAAAACTTCAATACTAGTTGAATTGGAAATTTTATCAGAAATTAGTCCTACGTGATTATGACTAAAAAATAAATCCTCTTGAAAAATCCACGGTTGATAGTTGCAGAAGATGTATGCGCTCTTTAGGCCAAACAGCAAGTGTGTAAGAATTGCTAGAAATAATATGTTGGACCACTGATTGTACATGTAAATACAATGCTATCCACCGCACCTTGTTGGGGTGCTGTTTAAATCTTGGGTAACTAAATTACTCCGGATTAAATGACTCACTTCGATCAGAGACAGATGAAAACATACAAACTGTTTCGCTGGAATTCCAAAATCATGGCTATCCGTTGAAAGGATGAAATTTAGTTTCGAACGATCTCAATACACACTTCATATTATCTCATGAGAGGAAATAATAACATTGTAGCCATCCATCTATACGAAATAATAGTGCAAATCGCACAAGAATCTGGGACTAGGCGAAAACAGGGGGAATGAATATGGATGTTTACTTCATTGTACTTAAACAGGGCCAACGAACATGGATATTTACTACATTGTACTTAAAAACCGAATTTACTGTGGGGATCGAGCATTAATCAGCAGCCAGGTTTTTGGGTTTTTCCAGCTATGTCTTTTTTTTTTTTACGATTCTTCAATTACCACCTGAGACCAATGTTCACTCGAAATTACTAAGGATATAGCACCAGCCCTTTGCAGCATTTTCAGCAAGCAGAGGATCCCAGGAAGGGATTGAGACTAAAAAAAGTGCGACACAGCTGAAATATCCCGAACATAAATGACACCTGAACAACATTACAGTTATGAAAGTTATAGAATCTTAAAAATCAACATTTACTGATATTGGGCACTAAGGCATATTCTTAAATCGTCGGCTCCTGTTCTAGACCCATTTCTAATTCGTCTAGAATTCTGGAGTGGCAGAGACATTCTAATAATCTCTGCTAATTTTGCAAGGTTCTTCAAGCAGGGATTCTAGACAAGATGGTTTTTGATAGTAACAGATTATCGAGCTTCCAGCGGTGTCAAAATGTCGCGCTTCTGTGACGCTTCGGGAGCCCAATTTTTGGAATAACGTATCTGTAATTCACACGAATTGTTTTACGCACCATACATAAAAACGGATGATACGGTTGTTATAATTCTTAATTAATAGTCTAACAGTTTGTTACTGAAGTGAAGTTTGAACTGTTGGTTAGCGTGGGTATGTTAAGTACTCTTTGGTATTCATTATTCTTCATGATATTTGTTTGGATGGTCCTTCTGTTTTATGAAGTGAGGATAGAACTGAACTTCTGGGCACCAACTGAAAACGTAGAAAGGCAGTTATATTTTCGATTTGTACATACCATACTCATTCATTCATCAGGTATAGACTGGTCTGTTGGGAAAGGACAACGTTAATTCGGAGTCTAAGAGCTTTTATATGCTGCTGTTGTGACATAATGTTTACTTTTGTCGACGCGTTCTTATTTACTTCGTAAAAAATAAAGTACTCTTTAATGTGAAATTGATATAAGAAGTGATATAACATTTCTGATTTTTCATTAATGAGAATATCCGATATTCATCTGTTTTCCTTAAATTTAATTGTAGCTTTATCTAATCCTTGAACAACGGCATTTCTCGTGGGTTTATACCGTCCACTAGTTTTTTATAGAAGTTTTTAGGAAGAGTTTATGTGCGAGCTGCGTAAACGCCGGTGTAATTGTGGTTTCAGGCATTCACTCGGTTTGCGTTCCATCAATGTTCGGTATGCTAGCAATGTAATACAGTCAGTGCATTGAAATTGGAGAGAGGTGTGGCGAGGCATTGGCGATGTGATGGGCCATATGTTTAGTTCGCCGCAATGGAACTGATACACTTCGTTTCGTAGCCTGTTCTACGCAGGGGCTGCTTGATAGATAATACAGCGACAAAAACTATGCACACATTTGTTTCAACGCAATATTGTAGCTCATAGTGTAATGATAAAAAGGTATTGGACATCAATTTTGTTAAAATCGTGGGTAACGGTAATAACGAAATGGCAATTGAAATTATGCAGTATAATCTTCGCGGGTTCCGGCAGCGAATCCGCAAAGATTATATACTGCAGCGACACGCCGGGAATGCCTTCGTTCACACAATTGAAATTATTGTACTTATTTGAGTACGCAGTCGCATTATGATTTGATGATTGATCACACTGCGAATAAGCAAGTTGCTTAACAGGCAAATTTACAATCGATAATGTATTCATCTTGAAGTTGGCAATGAAACAAGAACTAGCCGAAGTTCGTAAAACTATTTAGAGGTAATTGATCTGGAGAAATGAAGCCAAAAGCCATTTTAATAATAATAATAATAAAAAAAAAACTGTTTCAACTATGACCTGGAATCACACAGTTTAAAAGCTTATTGGGTCTGACACAATCTCAGCCTTTCACATCACCCTACATGACTTGGTACTGCATCAGAAAATTAAAACGTAATCAAAACATAACAAAAATAAGTATTTAACTTTCAAAATAGCATAGAATTTCTAAAAATAATTGCATTATAAAGTACATATTCAAGTAAACCTAAATTTTATTTCTATTGCTTTTAAAAAGAGACGTTAAAATTTACTTATGATTACTTTCAATGGTACACCATTACAATGAAGAGCGGTTGACTTCGAGATTCCTCTCTAGTGTCTTGTAGCTGCTCTCTGAATATGGAGGCAATTTGTCTCGGCATGGAGCGTCCAAGATACTGGAAGCGTGGGGAAGCAATACGGATTCACGACCCTGGATCAGTCTCCAACAGTTCATGAAGATTTGATAGAGGGAGGTCAGAGTATGTAATATTTCATTCGATGGCGTCCCAGCTATGCTCGGTGGACTGAGGTCGGGTCATCTTGCTGGCGAGGAAAGCAAGTTCAGGTCTGTGGTGTGTTCGTCCAGACATTCGTATAAAATTTGGGAGAAATGGTTTGATGATTGCCATATTGATGAAAGATGTTTCCCGTGGGATGTTGCAGACGATATCGCTCGTAACAGGCGTATCATTTCAGTTCACTTAAATAGTTCCCTGACCAAGATGCCACCTCCACCAGTATGAAGGATACCTGCAGACACGAACAATCTATCGCCTTATAGTATTTATACCCTCCTCTTACCCCATTGGCGACCGAGCGTGGTGGGTGAACGGTTAACGTTATGGCCTCGCATTTGGGTGGACGCGGGTTCGAATCCCCGTCCGGGCATCCAGATTTGGGTTTTCCATGGTTTCCCCAAATCACCCCAGACGAATGCCGGGATGCTTCCTTCAAAAAGGCCATGGCCGAATTCCTACCCGTTCTTTGTCCCCAGTCCCATCCCGCCTCTAAGGGAGCGTGCATAAACCACGTAGCTCCATTTTGGTCTCCTGTGAAGCCCCCCTTACCCCCACGTAGCCCTACCCCTCTCCCCCCCCCCTCCCTCACGTAGCACGTAGCTTTTTTCCCTTTTGATTCCAGAAGACATTTTGTTCTGTTTTCTCTTGGCAGACTATTGTAAATTACATACAGAGATAATTAACTGAGGGAAATAAATATTCACATGCTGTTGTGAGTTCTGTTCCTCATTGTAACTGTGAAAAATGTTATGAAAGGAAAGCTACATGGTCTGGCTCGAAACCTCCCCCCCTCCCCTCACGTAGCCCAGCGTAGCCTTCCAGCCAACCCCCCCCCCCCCTGGATCGAGCCACGTAGTTTGTACACGGTCCCTAATGACCTTATCCGTCGACGAGGCATAAAGTAATAAGTACCCCATTGACGTGCAACAACGTGAATCTCAAATAATTATTTCACGTTTCTGAGGCCCAGTGGCAAAGTTCTTGCGCTTATACTAACCTTTGAGCCCTGTGGTGTGGTCGGTAAAGATACACTGTTGGAGGCTTTTGTATGCCATAGTGAGGAGACAGTTCTGGATGGTGTGGCTGCTTATACGCCGTTTTGCATCTCCGTTAAATTGCTTAGTCGTCAATCCGCTATTACAGTGCGAGCAAGCCTACAAATTATAGTCCCGCTCGTGCACAAGCTGTTATCCACGGTAACTGGCATTGGCAAGACGGTTTTACCGGAATCGATGTACTCACATTACAACCTTGGTACAGTGGCTGATGAAATGTTTACATCTGGAGAAATCTTAGATCATATGAAAGGAAACTGTGCGAGGATAAGGCTTAAAAATTTATTGTTCAGTGCAAAAGTTTTAAAACTGATGTAAAGAAACTTATCTCTGTGACCATTAGCAAGTGGGAATACCTTCTATTTTTTTTTAACTGCTTTACGTCTATTTTTAACATCGAGGTCTTTAGAGACATGGGGGGCAAGGATGGGGGCAAGGAATGGGAAGGAATTCGGCCATGGCCTTTTGAAGGAAGCATCCAGGCATTTGCCTGGAGTGATTTGGGGAAACCATGGAAAACCCAAATCTGGATGGCCGGACGGGGATTCGAACCGCCGTCCTCCCTAATGCGAGGTGAGAACGCTAACCGTTACACCGCCCCGCTCGGTATTACCTTCTAGTTGGTAGTGAAAAATTGAGGATGAAAATTGGGTGTCCAGCCAGCTAAATACATCGTGATGGTTGTAAAACAAAAAGATAGGGGAATGATGAAATTAAGCAAAGAACAGACAGAAAATAAATTACAAAAAATAATCTAACAGGTACATAAGCGACGGTTATGCAAAATGAAAGATAGGTTCTAGCAAGGATTACAATCATACTAGGTAAAAGCAGATTTCGATATCCCGAATAAATATTATCCTCATAGGAGTACAGTCATTCCTTCAAATAGGCCTTAGTTTCAGAGATATTTGCATGCGAAAATCAATTTGCACGTTTAATGCTAGAGAACGTGTATTTAATTAAACGAATGGTAGCGTGATCCAGTCGGCAGGAGTTCAAGTACTGTTTATGTACGACAGGATTGCACAAGTCCGTGATTAGTCGACAAAGTCTTATGCCGTGGAGTCTGCGCCATCTTCAAGTACACATTTGAAAACTTACAGAATTATTATTGATCAGTTGAAACAAGTTATATTTGCTTCTGGTAATAATGGGCCTAATAATTGATACAAGCAATATTCACATTGATCAGTGCTTAATTCTGTAAACCCGCTAAATTCATAACTCACATCATGGATGTTACCATCCATAATGTTAGTAATTTTCCTTTCGGAAAACATCAACGATGACTTCGTCATATGTTTCACGTATAGCCGTTGACCGGATGGTGAATTAATTTATAAATTTGCGTCCGGCATAACCATATTATAATGCAGATAAGCATTGGTCTCTTCTCCTTTAAGCTTCATATTTTCGGTTTTTCTTCACTCATGATACTTTCTTCCATTTCAACAGCAGCACTGAAAGAATGCATATTATCAAGTCGCTTATTGTATATCTTGTCTGTAATGTGTTAAAATATAAAATGCGATAGTGAAAGAAGAAAAAATAATCCGTATTTTGAAAACTCATTGTAATCAGTGAAGAGACGGAGATTTTTTTTTAAAAAAGGAAAGGATTGTGCCCAGACTCAAACCCGCGTCTGAATTGTATTAACAGGGAGACTTGCCGGTTCGACCACTATGCGGCTCGATCATTCGAACACAACATCCCTAATGTTGCTGCAATAATGATACTAAAATATTTGTAACAATTTTTTTTTATCACACATCAAACACGTATTGATTCGCAGTGTTGTATTTTGTAGACCAGAAGACATGCGCCATCCCACATCCATAGTGAATACTAGTCACGGGATCTAAGTATTTCGTTAAATTATCTTCTTTATTCAGACTTGTGCTACTCGGCACCCCAACTATGATGCATTAGATGCATTCATTTCGGAAGTTTCCTCCTTGAACGATTACCACCAGTGGATTTTGATCTAACGTTTTGAGAAAACATTTTTTGAAGTTAAATGCGGAGTTTTTCAATTCTTTTCTAAATCGCCATGCCCATATGAATTCATTGTTATTAGTTCCCAAGCATAAGGGCAGAAGGTTACTGTGCATCACTATTAACTGTTCAATATTATTTGGTGGCAACCTCAGGCAAACAATAGGTATCTCGGTATGCAAGAAACCGCCATAGGGTGCGCTGTGGGAGGAACATGCTCTCTACTGGACGTTTGATTACAATCTGTCAATAAATTTGAGTCCGAACTCTCACCAAGCAGCCAATAATAGCTGAAAATGTAAATTAAATTTAATTGCGATGGAATGCATGCACCGGTGGCAATTTCCCTAGTAATTTATGTATCCCTTTATTATTATTATATACTTTGGGTATAAAACTGTCCCACGCATCTACTTTTGCCATGTACAAATTTTAATTTTAAATTCCTCCATCATTATTCGCTCCATCATTTTCACTATTACTGATATCAAACTAATCGGTCTGAAATTCTCAACTGCCGCTCCTCCTTTATGAACAGGTACTATTATTGCTCCTATCTAGTCCTCAGATAATCAGCAAGACTACAGACTTATTCTAAATAACACATCAAAGTAAGGTATAATACCGCATACCCTCTTTGATACATTTAAATAGGCCCTAACCTACACCAGCCACATGGCGATTTTTTAGTTTTCTTTGTTACCTCAGAATTTCCATATGGTCTGTTTCCAATTGTGGCTTATGCTAATGTTTACTTACATAGAGACGCCCTGGCTTATGCTAATGTTTACTTACATAGAGACGCTCCTTTGATTTACTCCCTCCCATCCTAGAATTATAGTCCGTAATGGTCTAATTAAACCAGTGGTTCAGTATCTCTGCCATTTTTAAATCTTCATTGACTTCTTCTTCATCCTTACCTAAAATTGCATCAATAGCTTCACTTTCCTCAGTTTTCTTATATAGCTATGGAAATTTCTAACTGTACCGTTCAGCGGTTCCCGTGCACCATTACTATTGTTTATGAACCCATTTTAGCTTCCATCTTTGCTGTTTTTAATAGCTTGTTTGGTTGTTTCAAGTATTCCCTCCTGCCTTGATGTCTCTTAACACTGTTGTGTTCTCTTCTCACTAAACTCTTTAACCTCCTCACCTCTCTGTTATAGTATGTAGGTTCTGTATTTCTCTTTATTTTCTGTTTTGGAATGAATATTTCTTCACCATTTTTTTTACTATCTCCTTGAATTCTTACCACTTCGACTCCACTGTACTTGTTCCTTCATTCCATTTGCTGAATCTTCCGCTGAAGTATTTTTGCAATTCTGAAATTCGTGCTTTTTAATAATTGTACATATTTCCCCCTTCAGTTTTGGCCACTGGTTTACTGAATCCTCTAATATCCAACAAAATTGCTTCATAATCACTTAGTTACTTGACACTCCACAAGATTATCATCGGGCTTTATTAGGAATATATGCAACTTGCTTGGTCCCCTTGTGTTCTGCTCAGCAACTGGTGTAAAACCTACCTCACTTACTAAGGTATTTGCGAATCTCTGTTCCCTTGTGTTATTAATCTTATTTCCTATCCACTTGACACCTGGTAAGTTTAAATCCTCACCAATAACGACAATTCTACGCTCACTTCTGATTCCTAAATATGAATTTAGTTTCTACCCAAGATCCTCACCATATAAAAATATGAGGCAGAAAATAATGCACAAAGATCATTTCACGTTTTGCCTATTGCGAAGTGATTATTTTCCAATGATCTATGCAAATTCAGAAAGACTGATTCTTGAACTAGCATTAGATAGACTAATTGTAGAATGGCCTTTGTGACACCGCCTATTTCTACCGAAGGCAACTTGCAGCTCTATAATATTCGTATCAGCATTCGGGAGGATCATTAGGATTTCCGATCCACTCATCCCAATTTTAGTTTGCCCTAATTTGCGGAAATCACTGTAGCCGAATTCCGGGACGATCCCTCTGTGAAAGGACGTGTCCGATTTCCAATCTGTATTTGTCAACAACCCCTTCATGTCTCTAATGAACCTGCTGGAGAGGTCTAAGAAAATCAAAATAGAAATCATCCAACTTAAATCATTTAGGTTATTCCAAATGATTTGTGGACTTTAGTCTCCGACAGACGCAGTAGCAGTACGCGAAACACCTAACTTCTGACCATCTGAGGAGTCAGAGTGGCTCGTTGAGCGTGATAACGGGAGCCCACAACAGGAGGCCTCTGAGCGTTGCCAGCCAGCCGAGACGAGACCGGGCTTCCCACCGCTGAACTCCGCCGGGGTCATGGGAATCGATTTCGGCGTCCGCCATCCAGCCGAGCCGCACATTCATGAAGCGGGCCGCCCGCCACGTACTACGCAATGCAGAGTTGCACAGCCGGACGGCACGCGCATATATTGGGCCCACTTCACGTCCTGCGCGGTCGTTGGCTCTGTCCGGTCCTACCTCCTCCACGCCGAGAGGCCTGACTGCTGCAGCACAGCATCTTGACCTTTGACTCTCCAACAAAAATCGTCAATACCAATGTGTGGACATTACTTCAGCACCTTGCTACAAAAGCTCGATTAACTCGGTGCCTCAATCATCGCGACCGTATGAAAGGCTAGAACGACATTCTTTGACAATCGTGTAATACTTCTTTAAAATTAAAACAATTCCATAGCTAAACTTCATGTCAGTGTATCGGAAAAAGAAAAACACACACATTTAACTACTTCAATCCCTCTTGAGATAAAACCTTTGACTACACGATGGCTACAGAACTTTACTTACCGAGCGGGGCGATGTAACGGTTAGCGTTCTCGCCTCGCATTCGGGAGGGACGGCGGTTCGAATCCCCGTCCGGGCATCCAGATTTGGGTTTTCCATGGTTTCCCCAAATCACTCCAGGCAAATGCCGGGATGCTTCCTTCAAAAGGCCATGGCCAAATTCCTTCCCATTCCTTGCCCCCATCCTTGCCCCCCATCCTTTCCCGTCTCTAAAGACCTCGATGTTAAAAGAGACGTAAAGCAGTTAAAAAAAAAAAAAAAAATAACTTTACTTGTTAAAGTAGAATTACACTATAATTGCCGTTCAGCGTTTGTTATCGTTTCCCTAGAATGAAACTGTGGAGTTTGTTCGCTCGTAGCTGTTTCTTGGGCCTGATTACTATGCGCCCTAAGAAGTACGAGGGTGTTTCAAATGAAAACCTTAAAAGTTAAATAAAATTTCGACAAGTATCGTGATGGAGTTGGTAGGTGGCAGCAGTGTTCCTTGAAGTTCACAAAGTGACCGACAGGCGGCACAGTGATGTTACAACGCTAGAGAAGGTGATGAAATACATAACAAGATGGCCGCCCCGCTGTCAACATGCACCGCGATTGAGCAGCGTTCAGTGATACGTTTCTTGAGTAGTGAAGGGGTCAAACCAATTGAAATTCATCGCAGAATAATAGCACAGTATGGTGATTCGTGTTTGTCGTTGCAGCAAGTGTACGAGTGGTGTAGGAAGTTTAAAAGCGGTGTAACGTCTGTGGAGGATGCCCCAAGACCAGGGCAGGCGAACCGCGTAGTGACGGACGAAAACATTGCGTTAGTGGAGGAGCTTGTAAAGGATAATAGACGCATAACTCTGAACGAAATAGCCACAATTTTGAAGATAAGTATTGGTTCAGCGCATAATATTGTTCACAACGTACTGCACTTCAATAAGGTGTCTGCAAGATGGGTGCCACGTCAGTTGACTGCCGAATTGAAAGCCCGTCGCATTGATGCCTGTGAAGAACTTTTGCGTCGTTTCCACGCCGAAGGTGATGCCTTTCTGAGCAAAATTGTCACAGGTGATGAGACTTGGGTTCACTACCACCAACCAGAAACGAAAAGGTCAAGCAAGGAATGGCGCCACACCTCATCGCCGAAACCAAAAAAATTCCGCACTCAACCGTCTGCAGGAAAAGTCATGCTCACTGTCTTCTGGGATGCAAATGGAATAATTTTGGAGCATTACATGGATAAGGGGTTACGGTAACCAGCAATTCCTATTCAAACATGCTGAAACATCACCTCCGCCCTGCAATCAGGAGTAAACGACGAGGACTTCTGACTTCAGGAGTTTTGCTGCAGCATGACAACGCCCGACCACATACAGCCCGTAGGACAGTTGAGACTATTGAGGAAATTAAATTTGAATGTCTGGTACATCCTCCTTATTCACCAGACCTCGCCCCTAGTGACTTTCACCTGTTTGGTGCACTCAAAGAAGGAATAGGGGGCAGGCATTTCAGAAGTGACGAAGAGGTGAAAGCCGCGGTGCATGACTGGCTACACACACGACCAAAAGAATTCTTCCGTCGTGGTATCTATGCACTCCCGAAGCGATGGAATACATGCATTCAACGTCAAGGAGACTACGTCGAAAAATGACATGTAAGTTTTTTGTTCATTGTCACAATAAAAAATATAGCACTTTTAAGGTTTTCATTTGAAACACCCTCGTACTAAGCGTCTCAAGCGAAAATGTGATTCCGAGTTTTTATCCTAATCTTTCCCATTATAAAACTTCAATTTGTGGAAGAAATTTTAATTTTTTCGCAAATAAATGATACCGATTTAAAACATCCAAATTTGAGAAACACTAATTGTTCAGGTGACTACCTGTTTTTGTAAGAAATAAGTTCGGAAGAAATGTTAATTTTTTCGCAAATAAATGATACCGATTTAAAACATCCAAATTTGAGAAACACTAATTGTTCAGGTGACTACGTGTTTTTGTAAGAAATAAGTTCGGAGTAGACGTTTCAAAACAGTTAATAGTATTGTGTGACACGTGGACAGTTACTGTTATTATTCGTTCTGGTTTACGTTTCTCACATTTGTTCATCCATTTCAACAACCTGGGGATATTTTACGCAGTGCGATGCTGGTAGGTGATAAAAATTTCGTAATTCAGATCCATTACGACAGCAGACTAGTGGGAAAGTCACTTCCTAATTTTATATTTTGTGATATCTCTGGACAGGAGTCAAAAGGCACTTCTGCCTCCCGAAACGAGTTATTGTGGAACATTCTTCAACGATTTAGGCCCTACGCTTTGTTTAAAGTGTAGAACATTCAAGGTTGTTTTAATAGGAGTAGTTCTTTAGAGCGATTTATAACTCTTTTGGTTTAGAAGGAGTAGGAAGTCTGGAAGCTGCAACAATTATCATTTTATTCTCATAAATTTTTTACAAACTTGAAAACTTATTTGAATGGAAGGTCGAGATGTCCGAAGACAAATTATTATCTGAGCGCATTTTTAAGTTTTTTTTTCGTTTTAGCTACAATTTTTCGGCTTCAAATTCAAGAAAATCGACTGTACTTAGAATAAATATCCATCGATATGCGCCAGTGTGGCTCCTTGTGCTGAGGCACCGCACACTGCATCGCAGAGGTTACAACGGGACCGGACACGAGCCCCCCACCCCCCACCCACGTACCTGCCGTCCTTATTGCGTGTTTTAGGCAGTCTCCTGTAATAATCTAGGTGGCACCCAATCTCCGCCTCATAAACTACACATTTCACAAACAAAAAATACTCTTATCATACAGAACGTGGAAAGGCACACGCTCTGCAGGCAGATGGCAACATTACACTTTGCTCCAACAGATTAGTTATGCTGGTCCTAGCAGACCCTGTTTGATTACGGACAGGAACTACGTTCCTACCACCTCCCTCCTCTAATGATTCACACTGGCCACCTGTTCGTTCCACTGAGCGAAGTTTGATTCTGGAGCGCGGGAAGCAAAAATGTCAATATCGATGCTAACATTTGGACTCGAGTCCTGTCACTTTTTCTTTCTTGTGTTGCATCCTGGCATCCAGATTTGAGAGGACGCTGTGTTTTTTCCGACTTGTGAATACTGCACTCTGCACAGCGTGAAGTGTATGTTGGCGTAGACTTGTTGAGCGCGCCCCTGTGATTGGGTGTCGTGATAACGGAAGTGGGTGCGACTGACAGGCCAGCGGGCACCGCCCACGCAACTTCCGCCCGCACAGACGCGTGCCATCGGCTGCGTCATCGCACTGCAGCGCGGAAACTGTCGTGACGCGGACGTCCAGGCGGCCTGATAACCCGTGGTCGCTGTAGCCATGCATGAGTGTTCGCATCTTTGTTGGATTTGTGGACGCTCTATGAACGCTCAATTTCTGATTTTGATGAAATATTTTTTCTTCTACTTCAAGTTGAAGTACTGTTTTTCTTAGACCCTCTGTATAAAACATTATTTTTAATTAATTTAATTGCGATGGGGCGTGTTCCACCTCGCCAGTTCTCACATTAAACGACTTTTTTCTTAAAACTCTTTGTGTACAAATTTCCTGTCCACTTACTTTGCCTTTTTAGAATTTTAATTATAAATACCTTCAGTGTTTTCAGGAAAGTTTTCCGGTAATTTATTCCAGTACCTGTCTCCACTACCTACATTACGCCTAAATCTAGTGTCAACGTGTGGTAATTGCAATCTCTTCCCTTCCACATACCATTACTAATTCGTTTACCGTTCAGTACTCATCAGCCAATGCGATCCCAGCACACTCTTTACCCCCCTCCTATCTTCTATTGACTCCTTACCCTGTTCCTTCATCTTGTCAGTTATTGACTGATTAATTTCCACAGACAAAGATAACTCCCCTCTTTCCTCCTTTACCAGATACTGTTTTTGATATCCGTAATGTGGATTCCTTGCTACACCACCTTAGGGGACGTCCATAAATTACGTGAGGTGTTTTTTCCGGTTTTTCGGACCCCCCACCCTCGGGTGAGATCTGGTCCCGTCATATCCTCCTACATGTCATCTTCGAAACATTTTGAGACCTTTTTTTTTAAGGTCTCACCTCACTTTTCGCCGAAATACTGTCCTAAAATAAATCAACTTTCGCGTCATTTGTAGACTTTTTTTTTTAGCTCTACAGTTCTGCCCAACTTTAAAAAATCTCAAGTGAGATTTCCGTTGACCCCCCCCCCTCCCCTTGGTGAGATTTCGCTCGACCCCCCTCCCCTATCTCTCCTCACGTAATTTATGGATGCCCCCTTACTCATGCAATGGTCTGAAACAACATTTTGTACTCGCAAAATGCTCACCTCGTGTTTATTCCCGCGTCATCCTGTGTAGTAAAAACATAATTTTAAAACATCTCTGTACTAACTGCCTAACGTTTCCTTATTTTATATAGTTTATTATCAAATATTATACCGAGATAGTTACACTTGTCTTTAACTAGCAATTATACCTCCCCCTTATAATCATACCAAACTTATCTCTGAGCGTAATAAGCTGACTGTTTCCCATAACTGGCGAAAATTTAACCAGTTTATACCGAATATGGTACACCAAACATCAATTTATGTGTTAATCTGATAAATATTAGCTAAAGTTTCTGCTTGAATGCTTAGTTTACCGATAAAACTTCTATTGTTTTCATTGTAACATAAAAATTTACACCAACCAAATATTTTAATTTTTCTTGATATTAACTTTTCTTGGTTTGATGCCTTCCCGCATTATAGTGATTTCTGCTATTTTCTCAAATATTTATCAGTGGATTAATTATATCCCGTTGTAATGTAACTGGTGGATTTTGTATTGTAGACCTGTCTCTTACGATCTCGTGATGTTACTCATAGCTTTCAAGGTAGATTAATAGAACTTTTAAACTTGCTGCCTCGACGGTCGCCTAATGGGTGTTACTTCTCACTAGAGTAATTAACTTTCTTAGTCGCGAACATAAGGTTACTTTTAATAAGAAGGCTTACTTAAAATGCATATATCTTTTATGTTTACTGCAGAAATGCCCATCGGAGCATACAGATTTCTGTTTTCCATGATTTACCAAAATCATTCCAAGCAAATTCCGGGATGATCTTCAAGAAGGCGGTAGTCAAATTCCTTCCCATTCCTGGCCCTCAGTCCTTCCTTGCCTCTAATGACTTCGACGTCGACGAGGAGTATAAAGTCCAAACGAAAAAACATTTTTGCCAAAGATTACCAAGATATGCACATTATATAAAAAGTTAACGTACTGTCTCTTATCGGTATTCCAAGTGACTGTGTGGCTGCTGTAAGAGCTACATATTATAAGTCACATAGAAAATTCTCAAAGCAATCAAAGTCGCCGCCTGTCGTTTCCAGAACGCCAAAAAACGGACCAGACAATAGGTCACTATTAAATCAATTAAAATTACTTAAAACTACTTGGAACTAAATGGAAATAATCTCAGAGGAAATTATAAAGAATTTACAAGCTTTTGTCATTGTGCTGAAAAACTTAAACAATTTCAATACGTCGAAATAACTTTCAAATATGGTAACTGGCGCACATAACACATTAATGTCCTTTAAATAAAAAGGTTATGCATCTAAATAAATTTACAAAATTTGCAAAGTCTAATCACTCGTTTAAATCAGTTTCGCATAATATAGAGAACAAAATAGCACACTCACACGAACCCGTCTCACTTAACTATATTAAATGAATTATTTCCTTTGTTTGCAACAAACTAAATTAGTCGACTAAACTAAACTAAGATACAGTAATGTCACACTGTTAGACATCAGTTTCAACACTGGTGTGAACTGATTTCTGAAAAGTTTATAAATTCCAAAAATTGAATGCTTCAGCCAGGATTTCAGGCAGAATTCTTCAAATGTCAAACAGTCTGGCTGTTGCACCACCAAGACTTTACTTTTGAGTAGAATTTGATTTGCTCACCTCTTGAGTGATAGATGGTACTCATATTCGTCCATTTTTATAATCTAACACACACAATGTTTTGTGGAGTCGTGTGAAAGATTGTTAAACGTATAGCGAATAGCTTTAAATTGGCTATTTAGTAGTTTTTCAGTCTATAATCTGTATATAAAATTCGCTTTTCTACTGACATAATTACGTTGACGACGCTCTGAGTTGTTTAACCTTATACTGACATTCTTTCACTAGGTAATTAGTAGGTCTGTGGGAAAGAAGATGTTCTAGGATGATCTGTTGATGAATTTTGTTACCCTCGTTCTGGCAGTTTCATTTGGGTTTAAGTTTTTGCTGTCTTTAATTTTTCTTCATTTTGGATTTTTTTTTTTTTTTTGTTGGCAAGGCAATTAACTTTTCAGGGATTGGGACTGAGTGGTGTGTGAATGGTTAACGTTCTGGTCTCACATTCGGGATGACATGGGTTCGAATCCCCGTCCGGCCATCTAGATTTGAGTTTCCCATTGTTTCCCCAAATCACTCCAGGCGAATGCCGGGATGGTTCCTTTAAAAGACAACGGCCGAATTCCTTCCCGTTTCTTGTCTCCATTCCTATCCCGCATCGAATGACCTCGACGTCGACGAGGCGTAAGCCACAAGCAAATAAAAATGATAATAATAATATTCAGGGGTTGCCGCTTTCTTCCCAAATACTCTTGTTTGTAAGTTGTGAGTTTTATTTAATCACACCCTTCAAACTATAGATCTGTCATATTTTCCAGGTTAAAAATATCGAAACAAGGTTAGTCAACAACCATCAATGCGAAAGTTATATGATCGGTTGAGCGAAATTGTGGGTAAGTTTAAAAGGAGATTTTTCGATAAACTAATCTTAACGCGTGATATAAGAGGAGAAGACACGAAGTGATTAAAACAAAATGTCGCCATCATATCAAGTTAACAGCTTGGTATGACTGCGCTCCATTAAGTCCTCTGATACGATGGACACCTCTTCCTCTGTTGGGAGATCATCTAATAAAATAATGTTTTGATTCATTCCTTTTCTACCAAACATAGGCTACTTTATGTATTACGTACAGTATATTAATGATAAGTGAAACGGTGACTTACGCTATTCATTTCGATCAGTTGTAACATACTGCCTTAGCGACATTTACTACTTCGAAATTTGTTTTAAACACAATGTACCCCATCACGACATTTAAAGCGCAGTTGGGTGAATTGGAAGGTAAAAATCGAATTAGCTTAGCCAGGGGTTTCTGATTCTCGGTTATGTGCTCTTCTCTAATCTTATTTCATCCATTAAGAGTTTAATATGATTTTATTTTAGTTGCTTATGGTCTTACGCCTCGTCGACGTCGAGGTTCTGAGATTCTGAAAATAAATGGAGACCAGGCACGGAAGGGAATTTGGCCATTTTGTTTTGAAGGAACCATCCTGGCGTTAGCGTGGACTGATTTCGGGAAACTATAGAAAACTGAAATCAGGATGGTTTGACGGGGATTCTAACGCGCGTCCTTCCGAATGTGAGGCCAGGGCGTTACGGCTCACCCATCACACTCGGTTTTAATAGGAAAAGTCTGCATCTTACTACATAGCACTGTTGATATGAGCGTTTAAACAAATGAAAACATTCCTTCGGATGCAAGGTACACACTTTATCATTATTCTTGATCGCCGCTGAAAAATTCTATCTCTCTTATCTTGCACAATCCTACATCAATGTCATCCTAAGAAAAAGTAACGCAATACTGGCTCGTCAGTGTGTACATGTCACATGCTAGTGGCTGTCTGAAGAGTTGGCCATTTAATTTCCCGTTTATGAATTACTTTTTGATATAAAATGATCGCGGGCGTAGTTAGTATCAGAACACTAAAAATTTTCCAGTATTTGTTTCTTCATCGGAAGAACTAGGACTGTGGAACTGAATGTCACTTTTTTTCCCTTTTTACCCGACAGCTGTATAAACAAATTCGAACCCGCACACATCACTTCCTTATAATTTTTGATCGTTATTAGTTTTTGTATAGGACTTCTTATTTAAAAGAAATGTAACGAGACTACTGGTGGTTACCGGAACAACAAAACTTGTAACGACTTACATCATGTTGACAGCTGCGATCTGGGACGAAAGGAAGGAACTGATTTCTGAAATCACCCTGATTTTAGTGAGATAATATTCAGTTGTATTCACCTCCTTCGAAACGGCATGTTGAACAAGCTTGCGCTTTTCTTTCTCCTGTTTGCTCACCACTTAATGGGCAGTTTTTGTTGGTAGATATTTTAGGATCGTCTATTTGCTTTCGTTAGTGCCAGCAGAGTGCTGCGTCATTCTTAATTAACAACTCTATTCCGCTGCAAGCAACGAAGCCACTAGTCGTTATCCTTTCGTTTTGCGTCTGACAACCCGTGTAGTTCACTGGTTGTTTATTCCTCCGCGCTTGTAGTTACAGTGAACTCTTGACGGATCATAGAGCTCACGCCCCGATGGCAATTTCCATACACACCTTTTCCCATCTACTTTTACCCTCCACAAAGTTCAACTTTAAATTCTTTCAACGTTTTTGGTAAATTATTCATCATTTCGTTTGGTAGCTTATTCCAATCCCTGACTTCGTTACCTAAGAAAGAAAATTTTTCCACATACTTGTGCCTCCAATCGAGTGCCAGCTTGTGGTCATGGTCGTCTTTTCCCTTCCAAGCATTACTCCTAATTCTTTATATTGTGGAAATGAATTTATTGCAGAATAAAAGGGGTAGTAACGGTAAGAAAGTTCAGTTGGTATTCTCGATAAAAAGAATTAATGTAGTAAACAAAACCATTTTTTTGCTCTGTCGCTGGATGTCTCAGTCCACAGGAATATATTGGACAACCTTGCGTGGGTTAATAATATAAAAAAATTCAAAACTTTGTGTGTTCCACCAGACGGCATTGCATAGGGAATCACTGTGGAAGTGGAATGTAACGCGCGGTAGAATCGGGTTTTGAGACTTTCTTCAAATTTCTCACGAGATGGCTGAATGAGTGAAGATTACAAATTTTAATATTTACTGTAAAAGTGTTAAAACTGAAACTATTTCTGCAGTATTCTTGAAGTAGAATTTTATCATAAGAATCTTTTGTTTTAAATAAAAATAAAACATTTGGGTCAATCTGTTTCCATCATAGCTTTCGATTACAAAACGTGAAATTTACATAGATCAGACTTTGATCTAGCTGTGAAAAATTGAAAGAAAAGTCATCGTTTCAAATCACTTCGAATTATTTGTATTGCTCAGATGTATTTGTATTTTAATATTCACCCTGTTTAAAACGTGTTAACAAGTTAGGCATTATTATTTTGTCATTATTATGACATTACAGTTTACTTCAAAGTTTCCTTAAGTGGTATTGGATATGCTCTTACTATCCCAAACTTCCAACCTTAGAATTTCGTGAACAAATGTTACTAACACATACAAATAGGCAATTGTTGCAGTGGTAATAACAGACTCCTTCACTAGAACTACAGCATCCTTAAAATATTCTTAATTCACAGCTTCCGCACTAGAGAGTATCAGATGACTTCGTCAGTAACGTCTACTTCTCGGTGACCGCTACTATGCAAACCTTGTGTTACGAATCTTCCTTGATAACAGTTCGGGCTTAAAAACGTTATCTTCCTTATTAAAGGCTTTTCGCCCCTTCGGCATCGCGGACATTAGAGGAGGGAAAGGACTGGGGGCAAGGAACTGGAAGGAATTCGGCCATGGCCTTTTGAAGGAAACAACCCTGGCATTCTTGTGTAATGATTTCAGGGAATCCTGAAAAACAGAAATCTGGATGGCCGGACGGGGAATCGATCACGCGTGCTCCCGAATGTTGTGCCAGGCTCAATCACCACGCCCGGTAAAAAAAACCCGTCCCCTATAGGTTATTCGTTCATTCGTCACACATTTTTTTTTATCACTGTGATGTCTCGATAACTTTGTGAATTTTCATAGCTGCGACATCATTTCTCCGTCATCCCTAGTGCAACTAAACCCACTAGACCTACTTCGTTGAGTGCGTCCTTTACGACGTTAAGTATTCCATTATCGACACTAGAAGAAGAAGAAGAAAAAGAAGGTATTCCATTACAACGGATGTTATATTGGTCAAAACCAGTTATTTCTAAATTAATTCTTCAATGAAGAAATTGGAGGTATTTTAGAATTGTCGTTTATTAAAGAGACATTTTTTTTAACCATTCGGGAGGATGCAAGTTCGATTCCCGGTCTGGATTTCGGTTTTCGATGATAATGTCAGGTCACTTCCTTGGTAAAGACTGGAGGCAATTTAGTTTATTGCTCTCATTTCTCTAATGATCTCTACGAAACGCCGAGCCGAAGTACAAAATTAGCTACCGAGTAGCGTTAAAGCAGAACATGATATAACGTACATACGAAATTGCTTCATTTAAGTATACAACAGTAATCAAAGTACAAGCGTTCTCGTTTGTACTGTTGTGTGTGCAGGATACTTGTTATTCATAGTGATGGGAAGTTTAGCCACCATATTTCCTAGAAATGAAGACTCATCGATTGTCAGAGGTGACATTCTCAGAAAACAGAATGTGACTGCATTGCTCGATTCCATAGTTGCCATATTCCACCGTTCAGCTTCTCTACGATTTGGTCGGTGCAAGCTCTTAATTGCACTGCCTTCGGCGGCTATGCTAACAAATACGGTTGCATAGTGTTGGTGCACGAATAGCACGATGTGTTCTGCTTTTTTCTAGAGGTTGCTAACGACGGGTAACTGTTGTTTATAGATCTAACTGTTCGTATACGGCTTTGAACTCGCATTCTTCCAACAAGTACTGTTGTTCGAGACCAAGTGAAGTAGCAGTTTAGAACATTACACACTACACATCTCCCGCGGTGTCTGCTTTTTTACGTGGTGGGTGAACGGTAACGCTCCGGCCTCGCAATCGGGAGGACGCGGGTTCGAATCCCCGTCCAGCCAAACAGATTTAGGTTTTCGATGATTTTTCCCAAATCATGCCGAGATGGTTGATTTAAAAGGTCATGCCGAATTCTTTCCCGTTCCTTTTCTGTCTCTGGTTACCTGACGTCGATAATACTTAGAACCATAAACAAACAAAAATGCTCTTTCCGTCAATCCTTTAGCTCTCTACATCAACAACATTAATTAGATCCTTTGAAGCATTAGACGCACAACCTTCGTTCTCATCTCAATAAAATATCGGCGATCGTGTATCAGGATCTGAGAACCAAGCGAGTTCCGGACCAACATAGGGGATAATTTTTCTTTTTTCACGTTACCGAGCAGTTGAGTGCAGTTCTATACGATTTTGTTCCTAACGAAACATGACCAGCAAAATGTTTTGGCTCTCTTTATTGTTTTGACTATTGTAGTATTGTACAGACAGTATCTCAACGTCACAAAACACTTGACTGAAAAAAGTGAAATGGAACTGGTAGGGTCTAGCCCACTTATAACAGCAGCTTTATCCGCCCTCTGATTCAGCCACCAAAGACCAAACACCTGGTCAGTGTGAATTCTGAGAGAGGGAGGGGAACTAAGTTCGTGCCTAAAGTCTGACAGGGTATGTTAACCTAGGTGTACCTAACTAGGGTTGTCATCTTTGCGGATGTTCAGTGCTTGACATTCGTGTATGCGGAAAAATAAATTTATAATTATTTAGATTTTAATATTTTACTAAAAATAAATTTAAAATAAGTATATACTTTATGCCAAATTCTATCTGTTTTTATAAGTAAATTCTATTTACATATTGCCATATTGATTTATTTTTGCCTCATTTTTCAACAACAAAAAACGTGGAATGAATTCACAGATGAATTAAATTATTTACATAACTACACATGTATCTAAAAACAGTCTTTGTCATATGAACTTTGCAGAGTTCGTGGCTCGACTAATTCAAGCGTCAAACACAGGGCCACGTCACCGCTCGTTTCTTTTTTTTTATGCTTATGACTAAACGCATCGTCGAAGTCGAGGTCATTAGAGGCGGGAAAGGATCGGGGTTAGGAAGGGAAAGGAATTCGGTCATGGCCTTTTAAAGGAATCATTCGCCTGGAGTGATACCTACGAGATCCGATTTTCGATAAAAGTATTCTTGATAGGCCGTGAAAGGGATTACAGGAATACATGTAGGACGTGTTGGATGTTGTTGGGCTTCCAGGCAACCAAAAAGGGTCCTTGCTGTCCAACAAGCTAAGGATATGGGAAGAAGCTATTGAAGGAAACATCCTTCGAGTGCGCGATAAGAACACATGGTGTGCCGCGAGAAAGTATGAGTCGAAAGGATTGCTTGGAACATTTTGTTGGAGCTCTTCTAGTAGCGTGAATGAGTGAGCGAATCTTACGGTAGTTCTACACGGATGTTCTATAAGTTGAAGCATGAATTCTTTACACGCAAATTCAAATTCTTAAATTCGTCGCTTAGGTAATAACACCGTTCAGTTGATTGTTACTTTTATTGCAAGACCGTCAGAAAAAAAAACTTTTTTTGCTATCTAAGCGACGATGGGCAGAATCTCGTATAAAGAGAATAGAATAATATATATTGCAATATAAACAAAACATCCGCTATACATCCGCATAAAAATTGCGGATGCGGATGCGAAAGTGGATGTAGGATTTCACGCGAAAGTTCCGCACTTGCGGATGCGGATATCCGTTACATCCCTATACCTAACCTATTAGAGAAAAATCTGTTTTGCCATCTGGCTGCGAAATGTGCAACTTTGTGTTTTGTTTAAAAAGTGTATTTTTTGTTTGTGAAGTGTGAAGTTTGTGAGACGAAGATTGGGGACCGTCCCAGAATTCGTTTACATAATTGCGGAAAATCGCAGTCAGAATGGCCGGACTCGTGCCTGGTCCCGTTTCACCTCCCCGACCCAGTGTGCAGCGCCTCAACGTACTGAGCCTTTCTGGCGGGCGTATCAGCAGTTTATTTTATCGCTTTAAAATTTATTTGGTCAACGGAGCTATTTCCCATACAGTTCCGTTCTCCTTGTTGCCTGCAAGTTGACTGGCATTTCACGTGTAGTCAGCCTACTTCTCGAATAGTAGTATCACCCTGGAAAATTGATCGACAGTAACATTCGCTTTAGACATTGTGCAGGATCCGGGCTCAATTCTCATTTTTACCATGCAAATTTCAATTTTACGAGATATTCCCATGTCACTGCAGTCGAATACCGTTTACCTTCCATTACCTTTCCACCAATCCTTTCCTTGTTCTAATGACATCACTGTCAACTTTTCGCAGAGCCCTAATCATTAAAGAAGAGCGGTTCGCTTGGAGCATTATATATGATGAGTACATAGAACATACACAGGTTTATTCCAAACTGTTTCCCGGCAATATCCCAGTGGAAATAATCGCTTGGACCAGCGTTTCCAAATGGTGGGTGGCGAATTGGTACCGTGGTTAAAAAAAAATATGCCGAGTCGCCTCTCATTTTCCTCTGTATGTGAACCCAGAAGGTTTTTTTTTATCACTGTTATTTATTACCACAAATAATACAACCTTTTTATGTTTGAAGTAAATATAATTTTTTTGTAGGATCGTTTCTAAGCTGTTTATTATAACGTTTTTTGAAATATTATATTCATCAGTCATCACCAGTTTTGATTGAAAAGATTCTTAGTGAAATTAACCAAGTCAAAAAGTATCGCGCTTTTTTTGGTTTCTCTGCCGAGTTCTTCACTTATTTAGGTTAATCCATACACCGCTCAATACGCGAAGCCCTCGCAGCGCAAGGCATACCAAGCTTTCTGCAGTAATCCTTTGCCAAAGAAAATTCTTCACACTCGTTTTCTTATGAGAGCATCCACGCTTCTCACTCGATTGGAAAAACTTCACCCCGTCGTTTATTATTCTTAGCGCAAAATAATGAGCGACGTCTTTTTCCTTTTAGTTCTGTAATTTTTATTGACGTCATGTGATCTTTTCCAGTGTTTTTGCTGTCGTTAGTACCTGGTTTATAATTGTTAAGATCTTGTCCAGGTGAATCAATCATGGCCTATATAAAGCCGATTGATTATATATTCAGTTTGTATATTTATGTTTACCTCAAATTATTATTTGTACTCGTAAATTAATGTTTGATCAAGATGCTGTTATTTCAGAATTTGATATGTACTTTTCCTATTTTCGGAACTCTAGATTAAATCAATAATGATCGTTTTTATTTAATGAGATCACGGTTATTTTTATAGAAATTATTCAAACCTTCTTTCTGCAGTAGAAATCTGATTTTCTAACTTAAACGCTAAATCTGCAGTTAAGTAGAATTCCACTCATTAACTTAGAAATGAGAGTTATATGACTGAGTTTTCTTCTTTTTATGCGTGACTAGTATGCATTAATTCAAGGAAAAAACAGCAATATGAGTGTCATTCTGGTGACACAATGGAGAGTATAGAATTTCTGTAATGTGTTAATTGAAATTTTAATAGCTAAGGGTCAATTTTTTTAGTACTTCCAAGCCAATGTATGATGTGATGAAATAGAAGCATAATTTATGTTGAGTTAAGGGAAATATGTAATCACAAATGTATTGCTAAACTGAATTTTCTCCTCGTGAACAAATATTGTAATTATTGTTGATTTAAATCAAACTGAAAATATTTTCTAAAAAATCAAAATTGAAATGAAGGGAATATGGATTACGACAGATAAATCGAAATGTAGGCGCAGTAATGTCAAAGACAAATGATTCATTATTGTTGTTGGAGAGGCAAAAATAGTGACCAACATTTTAAAAAGAGTTTAAGCAGTTAGTTTGGGACCTGAAAATACGATACAGAATCGCTGATTAGGCAATTGATGCTACATCAGCCTTACGCAAATTCCTGCTGTTCTTATTACAATTTTAAGTTTTCTTTTACACTATCACTAGGGCAAACCTTTTTTCAACCCAATTACAAATAAAATGTTAAAAATAATTCTACGCACCACTAACTTATATGGACCCAGTTTTTTTCATATTTGTACATATACTGTTAACATTTGGGACGTATTATATAGTGCCATTATAACATAAACCTATAAACATGTTTGAATTCCTACGGAAACACAGTTGAGAAGCTGCAAGTGAACTATTAAGGGGGTGTTAGTTGTTGATAATTTAATATTTATTTAACAAAGGAATAATAATGTTATGCCTGTGGACCTTCTGCACCAACTTGCTGACTTGCGTGAATACTCATTTCACAAATCGACACGAAACTTGCTAAATTAAGCTCCCTCGACTCGCAGATAGATGTCGACACCTGCACCTTTCCCTCTCTTCACGCTTCCCCTCTGTCTTCCTCACCGCAGCGCAAGAATCGGCTACAGCTCACGTACCTACTACCTACCTACCTCTCAGGTTCGCTTCGTTGTTGGTAGTAAAATTTAGTTACCGTTACCGATGCCATAGTAGCGCAAGTTGGAGATTGGTTTTGTGAAATATATTATAAAAGTATCTTTAATTGCAGATATTTCTAGAAAAAACGGACGTCTCTGAAGGCAGAATTTGTATCTATTTCTGCATCACACAACTGAATTGATTTCGATGGCGTCTTTACAGCATAAAGTCAATATTTAATTAAATTGTATTGGAGCGCACGCTCCGGTGGCAATATCCCTACACGTCCATCTTCCCCCTTTCCTGCACCCACATACATTTGCCCTCTACAAATTTTGACTTTAAATTCTTTCAATTTTTTGGTACATAAGTTTCTCTTGGTAACTTATTCCAATCCCTGACGCCCTTACCTAAAAAAGAGAATCTTCCTACACCCTTATTCCTGAAATCGAATACCAGCTTGTGATCTTAGTCATCTTCTCCCTTCTATGCATTACTTTTCATTCTTACACCCAGATCTTACCATTCCTCATCTCCGATATACCACTTGTACACTCCCGTAACCCTGTTCACCCTCCGCCTGTCTTGCAATGAATCCCATTCCGATTCTTTTATCCTATCAGTTACTGATTGCATTCTGCGATAATTTCCAGAAACAAATCTAGCAGCCCTTTTTTTGCACCCTTTCTAACTCCTGTATTTGATACTCAAAATGTGGATCGCATTCCACAGTACCATATTTAAGCAATGGTATGACCAATGTTTTGTAACGCAATACCTTTACATCTCTCGTGCATCCCTACATCACTCTCTCCAACAAGTGCAGAATTTTGAAACCTTTTCCTACCACCTGTCCAATGTGTAAGGAATTCGGCCGATTGCTTAGAAATTCAGAGCGATCTGGATGTTATTTCGGCATGGCAACTTAAACTAAATTGTAAAAAGTGTAAGACAATGTGCATAACTAACAAAAAGAATCCATTTGTTCAGAAATGCTAGGTAAACAGTTCAGTTATTGGTTTCGTCGATTCTGTGAAATATTTGGTAGTAACAGTACAAAGGAACATGAAATGGGACTTACACATTAATTCGTTAGTAGGTAGAGCTAATTCTGGGCTACGATTCCTAGGTCGAATCTTGAAAAATTGTTATGAACAACCAAAGGAGAGAGCGTACAAATCTCTTGTGCGTCCACATTTGGAATACTGTTGTGCCATTTGGGATCCGTTTTGTAAGGGGTTGATTGACAGTATAGAGAAAGTACAGAGAAGAGCCGCTCGAATCGTGACCGCTTGCTACAGTCCTTATGAAAGCGTCACAGAACTGATTAGTAGACTAGGCTGGGAGTCTCTGGAAGATAGACGGCGCACGTTTCGTTTAAACTTATTGGTAAACATGTGTACTCCCACTTACGGGTGTGGTGAAATACTTCGTCCACCAACCTATTTGAGTCGGAACGACAGGAAAGAAAAGCTTAGAGAAATAAGGTGCCGCACTGATTCTTATATGAATTCTTTTTTCCCTCGTACCATTCGGGATTGTTATGCACAGCAAAGAGATTAGTTTTGGTGCTGAGCACCCTCTGCCACCCCTAATTTTGTGAATTTGTGTCCTGCCCAGTTAAGCTTGTTATCAAATGTAAAGCCAAGATATTCACATTGGAAGTCTTCAAAAAGCAATTCTATTCCCACCTTACAATCATAATCAACCTTTAGTTTTTTATTTGTGTATCTAATAAGCTGACTCTTTGCATTTATCTTCATACCATGTTTACCAACCCAACGAGATATCCTGTCCAGATCACCCTGCAACCGTTTACAGTCCTCTACCGTTTTGATCCTTTTATATAGCATTATGTCATCTGAAAATAATCTATTTTCTGATAGTATACGATCAACACAAGTATTCATTAGAATAATGAATAGCAATGGTCCCAATACGCTACCCAGTGGCACTCCCATTTTTACTTCCACTTCTTTTGAAACTGCATTTCCTACCCTAACTTTCTGTTTTCTACCTTTTAAAAATTCTTCTACCCAGCAAATTCTCATCCACTCCAATAGTTTTTACTGTATTTATTACTATTTTATGGCTCACTCGACTTTGGAAAATATAGTGTTACACTATCAATTTGGCCTCCCTTGTCCATTTCTTCTGAAATATCTTGCATATATCCTACCACCTGAGACTCGTATGAATATCCTTGCCTATAGCCATGTTGCCTACTTGAAAACCACTTACACTTCTCACATATATTTCTGATGTGGTTGCATGTCAATGTCTCCATTAATTTACCTACCATTGATGTCAAACTGATTGGCCTATAATTTTCGACTCTATTTCTTACGCCTCCTTTATGTTCCGGCACTACTGTCGAACTTTTCTGACATAAAATGTGAGGTATTTGTTACTTTAGTGACTCCAGTGGCGTAGCGAGGTTAACAAGGGCCCCGGTGCAAAAAAAAATATCTTTGGCCCTCAGGAAAGATGGGCGACTTTTTTTTTTTTTTAGATCTACCAAATCTTGTGAGGTTTGCTGGCAGGTGCTCCCTGAGCTTAGAGAGTCCCCCTGAGCTGAGCTTGGGCCCCCTGAGCTGAGGTTGGGCCCCCTGAGTTGAGGTTGGGCCCCCTGAGCTGCACTTCGGGGCCTCCCGAGCTTGGGGGCACCACCTAGCCCTCCGATAGCTACGTCCCTGAGTGACTGGTTATTGGTTTGCTTAATGGCATCTTATAGTTGGAAGATAAAAGGTTCACGCTATATTTTAATATAATATTTTTCTTCAACTTGATAATGTTATATCTAATTTTTTTGGTCACATATACAGGTCGTCGCCACTGAAGTTAATCTTCAGAAAAGAGTTTAAATATGAATTGTTTTTTACGAATTAAATATGAAGTGTTCTCTGATTGTATCATAGCTGTATTTACACTGTAACAAGATTGTTAGGCAACACTGGAATAAAGTCACTACATCGATTCTGATCGCAAAACAGTACACAAAACTAAGAAGCGTCTTGAATACTTAGTAAAATACTTGTGGTGTCACATTCATATAGAGTCTTCCTAGATCATTCCACAGTAAGCGGATGATATATTACTCCCGACATGAACACTGTAGGTCGGAAAACATCTAACATTTATTGTTGGGCCAACGATGCTGACAGCTCGCAAAAAACCATCTTCGTTCTCTGTTCCTCCAATGAAAATGACTCAAGACAAATATTAAAATAATAAAATTGCGTAACATTGTGAAGTTACTAAGCTGAATATCTTGAAATGACTGGCAGTATTTGCAGTGTTACAGTTACGTGAGTGGCTAGACGCACTCTCACCAGCTTTGTTGAATTAACGGTAGCGTAATTTATAGTCAACATCACGCCACTTTATCTCCACGTGAACCATAGTGAACCTATCAAGATGAAATATTTAATAGTATAAAGTTAACTGTATGAAATAATGAACTGAAAGTTCAAAGAAGAATTTTTAAAAATATTAACTTGATCCAATTTAAATACAAATTATTTAGATTTTGGTTAGTGTCTGGTATAGGTTACTGCTACAGTACTTAATAAAAAAAATAATTGCGATGCAGCTCTAGCTCCGTTGGCAATTTCCCTGCACTTCCACTTTTCCCCTTTACTGTACTCTCCTACTTTTGCACTCTAAAAATTTAAACTTTAAATTATTTCAACGTTTTTGATAAGTTATTCATCATTTCTCTTGGTATCTTAAGGCGGGTTTACACGGTTCACTTTTCGCAATCACTCAGGACGAATCACTCGCAGTGAAAGTGAAGATGAAATCGCGTTTCGTTTACATGTATCATCACAAATGAACCATTCAATTCTCTTCAAAATGGCGACAAACAAACTAGTGCGTGTTGGAGTGGATTTATTTTTCAGAAACCTTGCCTAAGGAATTAAAACTTACATCGTGCAAAAAGTTAATTGAAAAAGGAGAATTTGGTAGGCGAGAAATTGGAGCTTGCGGCGTGGTAGAATGAGTATTGCAGGACAAAATGACATTTAAAAATCATCTTCGACTGTGTGAATCACAAAGAATTGCTATCAAAAACCTTACCGTTAATTACAAGACAGGACACTAATGAGAAAATGACTTCCGGTTAAACTGAAGCTAGAAACTACTCTCAGGTTTCTTGCAACTAGTAAATGCTGTGAAACACATTCACACAGAAGCACTATTTACACATTTTTCTGGTTTTAAGACTTCAGTTAATTCACTAAAACACCTAGTTCGTAAAGTTTTAATTTTGTAGACATTTTTCTGATTTTAAAACTTCAGTTAATTCGCTAAAACACCTGGTTCGTAAAGTTTTAATTTTGTACTTGTCTTCTACTGTCAAAAATGGGAGATTCAATTCTTTAATCGTGTCCTCCGTAGCCCTATCACTTACGTTTTTATTTTTATAACTTTCAAATTCTGTTTTCTATAAACACTGGTTGTAATGGAAAAATTTTAAAAATAAAGAAATGTTTCTTCTTTCCATTTAAAAACAATTATGTGTTCAAAACAAAAACAATCAGAAACAAACAATTGCGTCCGATCCAGGAGGAGGTTTCACTTCGATATTTTGACTTGATGATTCATCCGAGTGAAACACCAAAAGTGAACGAAAAGTTGAACCCGAGGCAACTTCTTTCATCCGTCATCTTGGATGAGCACTATGGATGATTCTCTGTTTACACAGTTCACTTTCCTTTCACTGCGAGTGATTCATCCGGGGTGATTGAGAAAAGTGAACCGTGTAAACCCGCCTTTATTCCAATCTCTGACTCCCTAACCTTGTCATTTGCTGCATTATTTTTCGGTGGAACAGAAAATTAAAATCTGTTGCGTTGGCTATTTGTAGAAATTTGTCGAACTTGAAGAGTCTTTTAAAAAAGAATAACTTGTTTAAATTAACGACTCCGATAAATTTAGTTTCTTTAAATGCCAGTTAAGTTTTCGTCTCGCAGGATTTTGATTTTATTTGGAACATTTTAGTAAAATTATAAATATTTGATATTTTCTCTTGTACCAATCTTGAATTTACGTTTAATCTGTATTTTTTAAGTTGTCAAAAGTCAGTAAAGTCGAAGAGAAAACGTTGGCGATATGTTCTATTTCTCTAAAATTTCAGAGCAATATTTGAATACTATTTCAACAGATGGAAAGAGTTGAGTTGGTTCCTTCGAACTGCAATCATCCTGGTTAATTTTACTCAAAATGTTTACCATATGTAAAAAAAAAAAAAAAAATAAGTTTTAGCAATTACCAACTTTATTATTATTTCCAAAAGTTTATATGACATTATCATGCAATCCGAAAAAAACAATTCAACCCCCTATAGTATTTAGAGATCCATCAAAGTTCTTGGCATAAAATCAATCCAATATACTGGTGTTTTTATATGCTAACTTAAATGCTACGAACATTATACATATTTTTTTATTTTGACAACCCAAACTCAAATGGCTTTTTTTAAGAAAAATATGTAGGACGAAAAACTCCAGTGATTAGATAGGTTAAACTTACTTTCCTCGAATTCGAAGTTTTGAAATAAGAACGAAGTGGTTTTTAGATTGCACTGAAAATGCATTCCGGTGTTAAGATAGAAAGTTAGGTGGTTTCAACGTTTCGAATATACTGTCGGTGTTAGGATTGCGATCAGTTGTTCCCTGAATCTTTTTAAAGGTATGAGTTTCGATGTAGTTAACAGGATTGTGCCGACATAATTGGTAGGCTCCAGTTGCATTAAGTTAATTTTATTTTAAGACGGATACAAATATTTGCCAACGCCAAGAAATGTATCCCGACGGTTGTTTGCACTTCGTTTATTTGATTCCTGCTGTTGCCTGTGAACGTATAACTAAGTGGATGAGGTGGTTTTTCCGATCTGCTTCCGACTACCTGTTGCTCCACCGTGTTTAACGAGGCGTTCGACCTTACACACTGTCTAGTTCGACCGCAGGCATCTCCGTGTCGCGTTGTATGTTCTCCTCCGCTGACAACAACTTCTGATAACCGCATGATGCCTACTTCTTATTATTTGCCGTTTCTTGTAGTTCGTTTGATCGGTGCCGAACGCAGAAGTGTCGGGAATGCAGTATTATTTTTTACTGGTGATTTTAAAGCTGCTGAGCAAACTGGTACTGGTAATTTGATTCGAGCATGTTTACGGTACTTCTGCTGGATTTTAGCGGAGAGGTTTGTGTGTGTTCGAAACGTTTATGTTCCGTGATGAATGTTAAGTTGATGATTTCGTAATTTATTTTTCTTTTCGGCAAGAGTTGCCTGCTCAGGTGTAAGATATCATGATGGGGTTGAGGAGGTCCTCGCTACCCTTAAATGACCTTCTGCTCTGGCAGTGCTCGTCCATAAACCACGTAGCTCCAGTTTGAACTCCTGTGAACTCCCTCTCCTTCCCCCCCCCCCCGACCCCCACGATGTCCAATGTGCCTTTTTCCTTATCCTCCCCTTTTTTTTATCCCCGCGCGTGGCACGTGATCCCCTATTGAATCCAGAAAAAAAAAATTGTATTGTTTTCTCCTATCAGACTATCCTAAATAACATACGGAGATAATTAAATGACGTTATTAAGCATTCATATGCTTTTGTGTATTATGTACCTTATTTTAACTGTGACAAATAATATGAATGAACAGCTACGTGGGCTGGCTCGGAAACCTCCTCTTCCCCCACGTAGCTCAGCGTAATTTTCCAGCCAAACCCCCCCCCCTTTTTAGACCAAGCAACGTATTATATAGACGCTCTCTTGCTGTGAATTTGTGATATTGTCTCTCGTAAGGGAATGAAAGACCTGTATTTGGGCAGAACAGCCCATGCTACAAGAGGTGAAGTGAACACACTGAATGTATCGTACACTCCCGATGGTCTAAATGTGACTACATAGTTTTAAAATAGAGGCTATTAATAATTTAAGAAGATCATTCTCTCTCAGTCTGAAAGTTGTCAACTTTTCTTGCCCATTGTAGCACCTGCTACAATTTTGCACCCTCGAGGAACTTTGTGTCGTAAAATCAGAGTCTGAAGAGATAACGTAAATGAGGGAAACGAAATCGATTTAGTATATGAGGTTGTAGCCAGCCGGTTCCGGCTATTGACTCAGAGAGCCGGTGATTTCTATTAAAATGTACAGTTAACCTCGAGGAGGATAGTTTCCGCGCCGCTGTTAGTAATTATGCGTTGTGGCAGGTCTTATGTTTTGTTAGCAGGTATGCAACATCTTTTGTCTTTTCTGCCTTTGAGTCCTACACAAGTAGATGAAACTAATATTTGCCTCAACATTAACCCTTTGTACATAGCTTATCATGGCCTGAAGCTTTTGGTGCCATAAAGTGATGCCTTCGTCAATACTGTGCCTTGCGTCCTTGTCAGCAACTTAGTTACCTACAACATTTGAAGTCGTTCCACCACTAATCCTTGCATTTCCTTCCCCCTTGATGAATTCCCTGTTTTGGCATCTTCGTTCTGTATGTTTTTCAGCTTTCTGTTCCTAAAGAGAAAGGGGACCTTGCTGCCGTTGCTCCGTGTTCTGTCCGTCTGCCACAGGCCTCTAGCTCTTAATGAAATAACTTTCAGACCTCAGATTTACACATGATATGTGCTCATTTCACCAAAGATCGCATATCATATTTAATATTGTGCAAAATAAAATTCTATGGAGCTAAACAGAAAAAAAGGGGTGAAAAATTCTACCTTAGCATGGGGGGTGCTGATGTTTAGAGCTCGCGAACTAGAAGACTAAGAAACTTCAATTTTATTTTGATTAAAAATTGAAGATATGAGTGCTCGTCAGAGTCTTCAATTTTGGACCATTTTTGTTCTTGAGTCTATTTCAAAAACGCAGTTACCAAGGATTTTTATTTTTTTTATTATTTTTTTACAATATCGTATATATTCCGTATTTAAACGAAAAAATAGAAATCACTTACATCTAGTTTACTTTGTAAGTTTTGTGCAAAATAAGCAAAAGTTATTATTTTGAGATTACATTGCCGCATATTAGTATAATTTTATTTAAAATGTTTTAAATTAAGAGTGAATTGCATTCTAATGTATTTATAATGAATTTTGTGTCGTGAAAGAATACCATTAGTAGCGTACGTCTTGCGACGTTAGAGTGCCGTGGAGCGGAGTCTTCTTGACCCGAAAATTTGTCAGGAAGAATTGATCTTTGTGACAAGCGATCGCCGTCTGACTTAAAAATATGCGAGACATGGGTTTGATCGTTAGAGAACGGAGCTCTAAAACCGCAAGTGTTGAGTAGCACTTGTCTGGTATTTATCTGCCTCTGACCCTTCGTGTTCATCTCTTATCCACGTATTGTACCTCCTATTTGTCGCCCCCAAATTGTTCGTCTGAAAACAGTCTCAGTGTCCATACTATCTTCAGTGTGGTTGTTCATTCTGTCTTTTTCCTGTTAGACGTTATTTAGCTGTTGTATTGGGATATTGAGAGTAGGGATGTCAATCTTCTACAAGGATCTGATGTAGCCAAAACGTCGACAGGAACTACGTAATTAGGAGAGGAATTATCAACAGAGTTCGCATTCATAAGTCCCGTATACCTGGTGTATTAT
Source organism: Vandiemenella viatica (assembly GCA_031002005.1). Taxonomy (NCBI): domain Eukaryota; kingdom Metazoa; phylum Arthropoda; class Insecta; order Orthoptera; family Morabidae; genus Vandiemenella; species Vandiemenella viatica. Next base: position 136,922,193 of record CM061920.1, on the reverse strand, counting down.
ATTGGTAAGCAGCAGTCAGGTTACAGTTTCGAAATGTAGAACAGTACTAAGGTTCAGAGAGAGAGTGAGAAATCGACTACCCAAGTCATATCCAGCAGGAATGACTTTCACCTCAATACTGAACACCTTTGAGACAGCAGTCAGTAGTTTTTATGTCTAGCAAGCAACTGACGTCTTGTAGACAAGCGGGCGGACTCTGCTCTTAGCTATCTTGTATGTCTTATTTGGACAGAGGAAGAGAGGAGTGTCAGTTGTACACAGTGTCGTCTTAATGTGCTTACCCTTTCTTAGACTGTCTGAGAATAAAGAGCAACACGCATCCACTCAATAGTCTTTAAATTAATAACACCTTTAAAATGCAAACCTGTCTTGAGACGGCACGGAACACCCAGTTTTCTTGCTTGCTCACTTGTATAGACTATGAAATGAAACGCTACGAATACAAGTGACCATTTTAATTAGATCCCTTTCCATTTCCAGGGCTCATTTTTTGAGAAAGTACAAACGCCGTTTTTTCATATGGGTCACCTTATTTAGACGGTTTTAAATTAGGTATCTATGTGAATATTGAGATTACCAACTTTTCTATAGTATAAAACTTCTGAGAAACGAAACTAGTATTTTGGCGGGACGCAGGGCGACGTTAACTTACTGTAGGACATGTCTCCCTTAGGCAGCTCAGTTGTTGAAAGAACGTAAGAGTCTGACAAAAAACGAAGATCTTTAATTTCTTATTCTTAATAGAATACTCAAGCAGCAAGTCGATCAAAAGTAAAAAAAAATTCAAGCAAATTTCAAGATCCAGTATCTACCTTACTCTAGGCAAATGTCAACAGAACAACAGCAGGTTATGTTTTTTAGATAAGCTACTTTACTCACCCCGTGAAAAGTTGTATTCTGAGCACAAGCAATTACATGAAAATTATATTGTACCATTTTAATGCGTGAGTCATTTAAAGTGAGTAGAGTTGATTCTGATGATGGATATTGTACAGCCAGGTACCTAGAATTGAAATAATTGTAACATACATCCAAAAGTATCGCACAACTTTATTTCTGTACATTTTTGCAAGCTGACTCGTTTTGTACTCATTTTTTATTACGAAAAAACTTAAAGAGTGATTTTGTTATATTTCCCGACCTTTCCCGGGTCTGATTTCTTGTAGGGTTTTAGTTTAGTGTACTATCTTGGAGTTTCATTGAAAACTAGGTGTCAAAAAGTGCCAAACATCTATTTATTCGAAAAAATTCTAGCTTCTTTAAAATAAAACAAACTTACTTTTTTCTGTCACATTAATTCATCTAAGATTTTCTTTGCTATTGGATCTTCTGATATCAAGCTATTGACCCGAAAAGCTGTTTATGATACGAGTAAACACGAGAAAGGAAATGGTTTCGTGCAAAAGTTGGAATTAGTCGAGGAAAATATTTTAAATCAACCGACATTCACGGCCGAACAAACGCAACAGTTCGATCAAAAGTTTTCAAGGCTTAAATTGCAAATTAAAACAAAATGGCATGCCGCTAAGAGAACTGAGATTGTATTTTTAAAGAAACACCATGATTGTTTACTAGGATGTACCAAAATCCGTATAAAATCCAATCCGTCCAATGCGGGTCGGCCTAGAAAATCTTTCGATGATTCGACTGATTGTAGCAAACGATTTCCGCAGAGATTACAGGTATTAACACAATATTTATTGACAGGTTTTCTACTATTCTATTCGACACAAGATAGATACCAAAAAAAAAAAAATCGCCCCCCTCTGCCACGAAATGGTTAAGATGTACGTTGAACTGTACTCGTGGCATCCAATGTCACCTATACTACACGAAGTATTGATTGAGGGCTCAATTATAATAGAGCATGCACTTTTACTTAAAGACACTCTGTCCGAAGCAACAACAGGAGATAGAACCAAACAATTTTGACAATTTAGGGAGAAAATTTAGCTGTGTTTAGTGCAACTCAGATGTCATTAATAAAGCTTATTAATGACATATTTTATTGATTTCGGATCCGTATTTGAGCTTCATCAAGTAAAAAATAAAGAATAATGTAAATCATTCAAACGAGAAACTATTAAAATATGACTTTAATAGGACCCGAATACTCAAGAAGAGAACGAGCCGTAAGATGAAGGGATGGAACGGTTCGTCAGAATGATATTAATTCAGTGTACATGTATGATTATTGTTTAGGTATTTTGTAAATATTCGCTTAGTATGTAATAAAGTGTGTATTAAAAGTATGTGTTCTTTATGATTACTCCTACTTCATAGTCGTAAGTTCTAATACACAAAAGAATCAAAATAAAAATACAAATTACGTAGAAATAATTTTGATCGACTTTTTGTGTCAAATACCCCTGTGTGACGTCTAGCTTCACGCTTGTTTCATTCAAGCCGACAGTCCTGATTGCGTTCACAGGTAGAATCTCAACTGTTGCCGTGTATGTATCTATAATATTTTATGTTTGTAACAGGACTGTTTCTCTTCGTCTGTTTGTTCCGACAACGCGCAAAAACCGTGAAAAGATTTTGATGAGATCTTCCACAGTCTAAGGCTTAAGTCTGAGGTATGTCTTTATGACACTACTTCACATGGCGCCGGAAAAAGATGTTAAAATAGGTCCTCGACTTCAACCTTTTTTTGCCTATAATCTATCATAACTTGAAATCTACTGCTCCGATTTAGATAATTTTCCCACAGTTTGAACTTAAAATCAGAGCTGCGTTTCATCACGCTACTTGAGCTGGTAATCGAGCGTGGTGGGTGAGTGGTAACGCTCGAGCCTGCCGTTCGAGAGGACCTGGGTTCAAATCTCCATCCGGCCATCGTGATTTCGGTTTTCCATGCTTTCCCAAAATCATTCCAGGCGAATGCCGAGTTGGTTCCTTGAAAAGACCATCGTCAAATTTCTTGCCGTTCCTTGCCCCCACTCAGCTCCCGCTTGAAATGGCCTAGGTGTTGGCTATGCGTAAAGTATTAAGCAAAAAAGAAAAAATCAGGTGATGTAAGAGCATGAAAGTTTAAATCTGTTGGGACATATTTTTTTTTTTTTTTACCTACAATCTGGCATAGCTTAAAAACTACGTAGCACATTTCCAACGAGTTATCGCAGTGTGAAAGCTCAAGGTCTGCATCATCACATTAGCTTTACTCAGGACGGAAGAGAAAATTAATACCTGATGAATACGAATCTCTCGTAGCACCGTCAGTCGGTTCTCTCAGTAAGTGTTGGGTGGGTATTAAGTCTCTAAAACCGACAAGTGGCCGTACCGTACGGAAGCTGCCGAGTTATACTCAGAGAAGATTTAAATGATAAGAATTGTAGAAAAAGAATTTGTAATTTGACCAGCAGTTTTTATAAAGAGTGTCATAGCTATATAAATAAGCATAAAAAGTATTCAAAAAGTGGACATAAATTCACTGTCGACACCGAGTACTGAAAATTGTACTTTGTTATTCATAGTGTATCATTTAATGGACTGGCATCCGTTTTTCAAATTATACTTAACTTTAATGTTTCGCCTTTTTAAAGTTCTGGCCTCGTCATTGGTAGGACGCGTGTTCGATTCCCCGTCCGGATATCCAGATTTCGGTTTTCCATGTTTTCCAGAAATCACTCCAGGCGAATGCTGGGATAGTTCCTTCAAAAGGCGATGGCTGATTATTTTCCCCATTCATTTTCCCAAATTCCTTTTCCTCCTCTAATGATTGCGATGTCGAGGAGGCGTAAAGCCATTAGTAATAAAAAAAAAATTCATCTGTTGCTGGTCCTACGAATAATTTGTATCATGGTACAGGTCTGTGAAGCCTGAATTTTGTGATAATAAGGGCAATATACACATTTGGTCAAACCTGAAATTACGCTAGAAAAGGCAAGAAATTGTATTCCCTATTTTACTTAGTTCCACTCGTTCACCAAGAGACTTGATTCACGCAGACGATAATGATATTTACATTTCATTTATTAAAAGCTTAAGACAGGACTTCAGTCTGTTGCATACTTTCATGTTCTGGTTAATTTGTAATTAGAGAAAGGCTCTTTAAATGTTGCAGCGATTAGGCTCTGTACAGGTAGAATGGTAGAGTGAAGCCAATAAGCGTCCGGCTGGGTGCGGTGTGGCCTTGCGTATCGCATTACGAGCTTCCAGGCAGACCCGTCACCCAGTGCAGTGGCCGCTTTAACGTCATTTCCTGCAACCAGATTACTGCCTGCACTCGTTACCGGCAGATTCGCCGTCCGCTAATCACATCGCGCTCGCGCCAGGTAAAGCGGAGAGCTGAAACTGGCTCCCTGTCGCCGCACAACCTCCGCTCTACAATCGGACGTAGTTCGCTTTGTCCATATGCGTCTCTACCATTATAAACCGAAAGTAACTCTGTTACGGGTTAACGACTAAACTGCTAAACCGATCTAGATGATAGTTGACAAGAAATACTATGTATTATAACGAAGGACACTTTTTTCGGGATAAATAACATAATTTGTCACGAAATTTTGAAAAGTAGTCGAACAGTGATAGACCAACAGTTAGCGTGTGAAAATCTCTGTTATAATATATTGGTCGCTCAGGCTTTATTTCTCTCGCAGTCAGTTTGTGTATGATCCTAACAAACGACAACAAAACCAAAGACGTTGTGTACAAGATGGTATTGACAAATCATGACAGAAAGTGACATAATTTTAAACAACAAACAAAAAATCTGCTGTAGAAACTCTGGAAGGTAATCTTCCATATTTAAAACCTCCCCCCTTAATTTGCCGCTATTTTTAAAGATGTTTCAAACTGGTTCAATTCATGAAACAGGTTTAGTGGTACACTGGTATGGTGATGGCTTCGCCGTCATATAATCCTCCTTTGGAACACCTTCTACCTAACTTACCGCTTCCTATACCCTATTCTAGCAATAAAGTCCACGCGTACGACGTCGGGGTAAGCGGTAATCAGAATGTACGATTATTGAAATCAAACAAAATTTAGATTTAGAGATTTCTCATTATCGTTCATAACCTTCGTATGAATTAATTTTTCTCTTTTATTATGTATCCTCATGCAGTAACTAAAACCGTTTTATCTGAAGAATAATGATATTCAGCTGTCAAGATATCGAGTGTTAGCCTGAGTTATCATCCTGTTTGTAGGCCTTGTTATGTGGGATTTTAAAATATTTTTAAATATAGCTAGAAACGTATATTAAATCTGAAAAAAATAATGTTCAGTAATTTCTTCATTTACACATATACTCTGTAATTCAAGAAATTGTGGATGGATTAGAGTGCTGTTCACCAAAACTAATCTCTAATCTGTGCATTCCAATCCCAAATGGCACGAGGAAAGAAATAATTCATATAAACATCAGTGCGGCATCTTATTTCTCTAATCATATCTCTTTTTTTCATTGCGACCCAAGTGGGTAGGTGAACGAAATATTTCATCGCACTCTTAAATGAAAATGGGCGTACGCATATTTACCAATAATTTCAGATTTAACCTACGTCCTCTGCCTGACAATCCCAGCCCAAACTATAAATTAATTGAGCGACGCTTTCGAAAGAACTATGGCAAACAGTCACGAATCGAAATGGTGTTCTCTGTGCTTTCTCTTTACTGTGAATCAATCCCTTGCTAAAGTGATCGTAAATGGCGAAACAGAAGTCCTGACTAAAGGTACAATGTATGAAATTTCAGATGTTAAAACACTTAAAAGCTAAGTTCCACACTAACTGCGTTACTCATGATGCGACTGGTACTGCTTTCAGCTGACAGCTGCCATAAAACTTTTGTTAGCTGAATTCGTAACGTCACATTTTCAATTTAACAGGCCGTTATTATTTTTGTTATTATTATTGAATAATGTGTGACAGCTGCTGAATTTCAGAACCTGAAGGTTTTACGTTTGAAACGTTTATCCCTGATCAATACCTTGTATAATTTTTTCATATTAGTTTATTTATTTTTAACGACTTGAGCGCCTAGGGCATCGTGTCACAGTACTTTCCAACCTGTCTGTGCTCACAAAACGGAACAGTGGTCGGTACGGATGGTCAGTTGGCAGGAATCTGGTATGTAGAGCGCAGCCAAACTAGTTGCTAAGACCTGCAGGACTTCCGTTAATTTCGGGAAAATAAACCGCATGCGTCCACAGACCTGAAATCTTTCTCTGAACCGGAAGTAGATATCATCTCTATATCATTAATAGCACCGCACAGTACGGATGTTGAAAACATCAAGCTATCGATTTTCGTAGTTGGTCAAAACAAGTTTCACAACGATTTCGCCTCTTATTAAAATTTCCTTACGTAAGTTATTTTTAATATCATCCACATCTTTTCCAATAATATTTATACAATATCCTCAGTATTTAAAATGTTTGCATCCGTCTTGTGAGGGATCCCCCAAAGAATGTGCTGTTAGGTGTTAATAGTCTTTGCCGTGCTGATGTGAAATCGGTGCCCACCTGCTTTTATTCCGGTTAAATGGCTATTCAACGAGGTTCTTCAACCGAGACACACTTCGGACCATTCATCATATCAGTATTAGTAATTTTGTTACTCTTCTTCTACTCGAGTCATCACAGGCCTTTTCGTGTCCAAAAATCAGCCAGGATAATACTTTTTCTTGTTCTAAACTGAAAAGATCATCATGTTTTATTTTTGAACTGATTTGTTAGAAATTAAAAATATGTGGTTGAGACTTCACATCTCGAGATTAGCTTTACTGAGAGTCACTCCAGTGCGATGGTTCCCAAGGGGGTCGGTAACCATCCCACCGGTTGGCGTTGAGGAGAACGCAGGGGCGTTTTAGGTGCAAGGCAAGTTTAGGAGGCGTTGAGGCCTACAAACCGACCTCCTTGTTAGTACTCGCAGGAGTACGCTGCAGAGTTTGATTAACATCAAAAATCACAGAACGCATGTTTTAACAAATAGTTCTGAATGTTTTTTTTTTTTCAAACATGATCAGTCCGTATTAAAAGTAGGCATTGGCTCATTGTTTCTAATACAAGTTATAACTAGCAACTTTTATTTCTATACAGCTTAATAATTTTTTATTTTTTATGCAACACTTTTATTATTATTTTGGGTATGATTTCCATGGTTAGGCGGCAAAATAATTTTAAAAAATCTTGTAAAAATTTAATCTGCTGCAAATTAGGTTCTTCTTGAGGCAACAGTGACAGTAGTACTCACCTAATATGTAATCTAGCCCTATACTTCATCTGAGAGAAGCGTCATCGAATCGGTTGAAAAAATGTGCTGTTACACAGAAAACTGAGCAGTATGGCTTACGTTAATGACTAGAAGAACTGGAATCAGTTTTTTTTGTTTTGGTTTTTTTCGTTTTTTTTTAAAAATTCTGAAAAGCGTAAGTTAGCCAAAAGAATGGTTGGGAATCTATGCTCCAGCTTTCCTTGTTGGAATTCCTCGATGTTTCAGTCTTCGGCGTATCCTCTGGCATTCCCATTCCATCGCTTCAACCCTTGTGAACCTGCACTTGCTGTTAGACAGTCCGTCGTTTTTAAGAAGCTCTTCCTAGATTTGAGCCTTTACATAAGAGTTTCATGCCCGTATAACGCTGTTATTAATTGGAATTGAGGTAGATAATGATTAACGCGTTGAAATTACTAAACGCAGAAAAGATTATGTCAAATTTGCTGCGTCCAGTAATGTTTTTCCACTTTTTTTTTTTTTACAATCCGACAACCAATGAATAGTTCGACGTTTACATAACGCAAGATTAACTGAGCAGTTAACCAAAGATCATCATTGTAACCAGGCCCTCTACGTCTTTGAGAAGGGTCTTGTGCAAATTTCAACGTCTTTCAAGTTTATGATCGCCGGCCTCAGTAGCGTGGGGACTAGAGTGCTAGCTCCGCGTGCCGAAGGTCGCCGGTTCAAATCCGGCCGCGGGCATGGATGTTAAGTGTTGTGTGTCGGTGTGAATGTCCTGTCCGTCCTGTGGTGTCCATACTTAGGAGATACAATATATAAACACTGTATGACGACTGATTGACTGGAAAATATAATAATCACATTGAGCTGGCTCCATGGCCTCAGCTGCCGAAAGCCACAAAAAAAAAGTTTATGATCACGTTATTTAAATGCCTACGGAACTCTCAGATATTACTGATTACTAGATGACACGACATTTTTTTATACACTGTACAAATTCTAAAGAAAATTATAAATTTCTTACATTGACCCAAAAGTTTCGTTAAGAAGTTAACATTCAGTAGTGGCTACGTTTAGAAGAGAAAACCGAAATTCATATCATTATGATGGCACTAATTAGAAATGTTATTTCTTTATTATTCCTCATTTTGGTTAACAAATACAGCATAAATAATTTTCACATGTTACGATGTACATTTCATTATTCGACACGTGAATTTTTTTTTTTGAAACGTCAAACGAAGTACTAACACATATACCGTAGTTTCCTCACACTCTTAATGTTAACTTAACATTTTTAAGGAGTTATAATAAAAGCGACGTGTGTGCCAAGTATTCAGTAGGCTTATTACGTACGTGACGCTGCTGCTTTACTAAATATTTAATTGGAGTTGTGTTAATATTTTTCGATTGTTCATTCCGACGACCCGTCAACATTGGCTGAAATGTTGAACAGTACAACTTTTTACCCTAATTAGATACACACATTTGCTTTACTGAAGTTAATATATGTTTTTAAGGACATAGCAAACGCATTGCGACCTTTACACTGTTGGAACCTTCTTAGGTTTGGCTGTACTCTTGTGAATACTGATCACAAGCGAAAATGCATACAGTAATTAAAATAATCATCAAAAAACTCATAGGATTAACTGTAAAAGCTGATTGCCATCCTAATTTGTTTAAACTGCCTAATGTAAAGCATTAAACACAAACTAACTATTACAACTGTTGTTGTCTTTAAAGCTGAGGAAAAGTTGGATGAGAACTTTATACAGTGCGTTGTGCGCTGTCTCCCTGTCCACTTTGTCAGTGTGACGACAGCAGTGTGTATCCACAAGCATTATTTTTTGAACTCCCTCTAATTGCCAACACGCCGGCGTATTTTCCTCGTTTACTAATTAACTTCCACCGCAGTGTCGCAACTTACTGGACGCGGACGGCAAGCGTAATGGGGACTTCTTCCTCATGCAGACCACGGGGCCGACGTGTCTTCCAGTCCGGAAGAAAAGGTTAGCAACACACATAGCATTTCCTCCAGGGTACTTTTAAAAAAAAAAAAAAAAACCCACCATTCTCGAGTTTAAGAGACCGAGCGTGATGGCGAGTGGTTAACGCTCTGGCCTCGCGTTCGGGAGGACGCGGGTTCGAATCCTCGTCCCTGCATCCAGATTTGGATTTTATGGTTTCCCCAAATCACTCCAGGCGAATTCCGGGATGCTTCCTTCAAAAAGGCCATGGCCGAATTCCTCCCCGTTCCTTGTCCCCAGTCCCATCCCGCCTCTATTGATCTCGACGTCGACGATGCGTAAAGCCATAAGTAAAAAAAAACAACATACATTTAATGCCACTGATGATGCCTCACACCACAAGGGAGAAACGCTTTTGGGGAATAAGATAACATAAAAACCAACAGTTGTTAGTAGAAAGCATTTTATTTACAAAAATCCATAGATCAGCAACTGCATAATATCGCCTACAACTAGATTTGTAATACTTTTGTGCTTTACGCTTAGTCACGTTTTTAGAGGCGGGTGAGGTTTGGGAGTGGGACCGGAAAGGAATTCGCCCATGGTCTTTTGAAGCAATCATCCAGGGCTCTTTACCGGGGATTTTCGGGAAACAATGAAAAACAGAATCTAAACATATCTTTTAGAATCGACGTATTATCAAAATTCGCAGCATGGTGTTTGTATCTCTGTTATATTGTATTTTTGCAAGGATCTAGCGGAAAAAGTACTCATCGTTAGTTAAAGTCGTAGGTAATTTTGGTGAAACCTGGAGATAGTTCAATAGGAAGGGAGCATAATAGAGGAGGAGAATATTGTTAAAGAATGCGGACCGAACAATGACTCTCGAAAGAATTTGGCAAGTGATGGTCAAAACAGTAATTGTCGCAGTTTTATTTATAAAACTTAGTATCCTGTGGGAAATCTATAAAACTGCATTTCTTCCTCTTGCTAGATTGTGTAAACTAGTAATATACGATAGAGTCGTAAGTCTGCATGTTAGGAAATATTTTTCTGTGGAAACCGGAAGGTCAAAAAATTAATCGCTTTTATCTGCTTTTCCCACTTGGCTAACTATGGGGATTTACAAAAGTGGTGGACACGGCTTTCTTGACTTGAAAATATTATAGCTTATAATTATTGGAGTCACTATTTGTTTTAATATAATTATTTATTTGGTGCCATAAACGTACATAGTTTCACAATAACAAACATCAAATTATACTAGACCAAAACTTGAGCGCTTCAAGTGCATTTTCGCTGGTGTGAGAGGATTAGTTAACAGATCATTTTAAAGCTCTTATGTTGTTTGTCCTGAAACTTTGTAACAGTTCATTTTCGAATAAATAACAGGTTTAGTTTTTATCACTGGGTATGAAATAGCTTCGCAGTTATTCACTCAGCGTATTGGAATGCGGTCCCTCAATTTTATTCAAAGCGCCATCGGTCCTTTCTTTTTCTGGTCATATGTTCGTGCCACTGTCAAGAGGACAGGGAGGAAAAAGAAGAGTCAAATAGCATTACAAATTGCTTTTAAAGTAATTAAAACTGGATTACTTTTATGCAAAACTGTTGTAGCAGTCTTATAAATCAACTTTAATTCGTATCGCGACATGAAATAGGTATTATTACAGCGCATTGCTAACAGGACAGTGTCCCGAAATTGATTGAAGGCAGCAATGTCAGAGGACCAGTGACCTCAACTTCCAGTAGAACAAAAGGAAACTTTTGACACACTATATCAGAATAAAATGAAGTATTTTACTATTCAGCTACAGTTTTTAAGTGGTCCATTAATTGTTTACAGAGATTTATTTCAAACTGGGCACAAAAATGTGCAAAATTTGTTGCTTATTTCAGCAGTATTGTACATTTTTCCAAATAATTTTGAGACACAGCTGCAAGAAATACTGATTTCTAATAAGGAACGGAGAGAAAAGATATCGATCGGTTTGAAATCCTGTCACTAGTGGTCCGGCAGATCATATTACGATTTTAGGTCTTTTTCTGCAGATAGGCTATCAGACCAGATTACCGAATCAAAGACGTTCTTACAAGTTTAATTTGAAGGACTTTTGTCACCACCCGGAAGGTGATACTAGAACAGTTTTCGTGAGGTTTGCATAATTTTCTCACCCAGGGGCCAGTTATGCTGCTTCACATAGAATTTCGACATAGCCTCCGACCTACCGCAAGAACAAACATGCAGCAGCCCTTTATATTTGTTACCCGATTAATCATGGTGCATTTACTTATTATTTTACACCTATTCACCGTTAATTAACATATTTACCATATGTAAACATAGCAACATACCAAACACTTAGAGTGACGTTGCTCCCAAACACTTAGCGTCTGTCATGCTTGACTACATCCTTGTTTTAAAAATAATATTGATTTTTTAATTCACCTTCGAATTTGGTGGGTGAGCCATAATATTCAGACCGCAATTGTGGAATAGCTGATTTCCAGGTCCGATCATTCTTACTTCGGTTTTTGATGATACCGCAGAAACCACTCCAAGCTAAAGTAGGAGTAGTTCTGCATAAATGTCTTGACGAATTTTCTTCCCGTTTCTTCTCATTAATTCAGTCAGGCAGTGTGACTTGAAATCAGCCCCTCCATAGTGCATATGGAATGAGTGTGTGAGGGCTACTATCACCACAAGTAAACACAGCTGTGAACATCTAGTAAACGAAGAAAACATAACGAATCGAGCAAAGTACATTCTCAACAAAATTTCATATTTGTATTGGTCTTCGTCGTATGTATTATGCACTGATACATTTCAGTAAGCGCCCTTTGGCTCAATTGGTTGTGGCACAGTGATGGTGTCCGGTGCTGATATGGTGTTAGTGGAGGTGGAAGACATTTTCATCATCAGGATTTGGCCCGCAGGATAGGAGAGGCGATGTTGCACAAATCCTAATCACCAGGGTGTGCATCAGAGTCCTAGGTTAAATCCCAAACCTCTCCATATTGCGTATGAAGGAGGGTATACGTCACTGCTGATTGTAATTTGTCCGTCGGCTGGCGACGTTAAGCCCCATGATCTCTTTCGGAAAAGCAGGCCTGAATTGGCTGCCATTGGGTTTCGCCGTCTCCGTTCTTCATCTCTCACCCACAGAACAAACAACCATATACACAGAACACACACTGTTACAGTAATCCACACTTACTATTACTCTTTTGAACATTGTCACACCGGTTAAGGCCACTGAAAACCAACCCAGTTTATCCACGCAGACTTTACTATTTATAGGTAAACCTACCCAATGGTAACCGCCTATGGTTGGACAGGGGTAAGCGTTCGTGAGAAGAAGAATGACTTATCTAGGTGGCAGGTGACGACAACAAGGACATCATCCTGTCAAACTACTAATCCACTGTTAAAATTGTAGATAGGGACCATCCATAAATTACGTGAGGTGCTTTTCCGGATTTCCTGGTAAGACTTCGTGAGATCTGGCCCGTGAGGACCTCCCCCCCCCCCCTCCTCAGAAATCGGGCTCGCAACTTTTTCAGACCTTTTTTTTAGGTCTCACCCTTCCAAAGCTGGTTACATCATCACTTTAGGATGAAATACCCCCCTAAAATAGACTTTCGCGTCATTTGTAGACCTTTTTTTTTCAGCTCTACAGTCCAACCAAAATTTCGAAAACCTCACGTGAGATTTCCGTTGACCCCTCCCTCCCCTTGGTGAGATTTCGCCTGACCTCCGCCCCCCCATTTCACCTCATGTAATTTATGGACTCCCGCATAGATTGTTTAAAAACAGGCAACGCAGAAATTGTAAATTTTTATTGTAAATTGATGTAAACATGAATATAAAATTTATATGCTGAACTACTGGCAAAAATGCGAAATTTTTGTAAAATTAATTTAAAAAAAGGATTTAAATTATACAAATTTTGTAAATTTCTCATGGGTCGACACTTCAAAATCTTAACATTTAAATTCAGTACATCCAAATTTATATTCGTTACATCAGCAACTAAAGTTTTAATTCACTGTGGGTCGTGCTTGGTCACCGGTTCGATGCCAGACAACGGAATTTTAGTGAAATACCGACATTACGCCATACAACACGCAAAGCTGAGTTGGGTTCATCGTTTACCATAGTTTATCGTAACACAACAAACATGCCCTGATTGAGGATTCAAGTTGTGGTTCACATCTCTAAATAGCTTGGTCGAATTTGGAACATAGCTTATGACGTCAGACGTTACGTGATATAGCATAGCTTGTTACATCAGGCGAATCATTAAATACATAGACAAATTGGGCTTCGATGCCAAGGTCATGACGGCACGTGGTTTTATGAAGTAGTTGATAAGCATAGCCTAGTTGAGCTTCAAGGTCACAGGTTTGAGTTTCAAAGTCATGACATGAACAGAAGTTACGTGTTGGACTAGGGAAAAGGGTCATGCTTTAACCTAACGAAAAGACACAGTAACATCTGAAGACAGGTTGAACGATTTCCCGAAATCACTTCAGGCGAACGCCGGGATGGTTCCTTCAAAAAGCCATTGTCGAATTCTTTCCATTTTCTTGCCCCCAATGATCTTTACATTTACGCAACGTAAAGCCATTAGAACGAAATAAAGAGAGCCATTGAGGCAGATACGATCCTTGAAGTGGATGGAGGTCGGGAATTTTCAGGTTCTTCAATGTGGGATGCCGTCTATTACTGTGGGTGCTCGGTTAATGTAACAACTGATATGTTGACTACAGTGCCACAGTTGCTCTGTGGTAAGAAAAATTGTATGTAGCAGATATAACTCTGCGGCCGCTTCACAACGGAAAAATGTAGAAGGCATCTTATTACTCTCATTCCGTGGAGGAAGCATTTAAGAAATGAAAATAAACGATCGCGTGTTAATCAATAAATTCCATTGCAAGTTACATCCTATCTTTGTCATAGTGTTCAGTCTTACCTGTCACATCACCTATGTTATATTCTCGTAGGGCAGTTGAAACGGGCGACAAAACTTCATATTATCACTCAATTAATTCAATGCGTATCCCATATACTATACGTGCATTTCAAAGTAGCAAATTTCATTTCTTCTCAGTCTCGTCAGGTTTTCCAGTTACCTTATTTTTGAGATTTCTGTCGATATTTATCCCTTAGCTTCATAATTAATTGCAAAATAACTAACGTTTTGTGGCTAAGCATTTAGTAATGACAGCGTTATGCACAGTTCGAATTTCTTTCGTGAAAGAGTGCATGGAATTAATCTAAATTATGGGGGATCTGGTTCCTTAAGAACAAAATTATGTGCCTTGAAGTGAAGGTTGATAATGTAGAAGCTAATGAGAATTGTCGCATCCCTCTGCTTTTAGACATTATCTTGATTGACATTGATTACATTAAAAATATTTCACAATTACGAATTACGTGGACCGCTGATATCTCGAATTTTGATGTCGATTGCTCTTTCACATATAAAAACATTACAAGGAGTTGAAAGGCAAAATAAGTGCCACATACAACATAAGTACACAAACTTGCTGGCTTTAAGTTCTTCGACTATGGTTCTCTGCCTTTTGACCGCAGAATATTGCACACCAGTATGTGAAGCCTCCACTCATGCTAAAAACAAGGACGTGGGGCTCAGTGAGACTGTCAAGTTGGCAACCGGGTGCATGAGACCAATTCTAACACAAAAAAATGTATGCACAAGTGGGAATAGCACCAGCGGATATAAGACGGTAAGTGGCAGCAGAGAAGGAGAAGCTCAAACTAGAGACAGACCCAAAGCACCCAATGTACAATCAAACCATGGCACTACCACGCCTCCGCTCACGAAGAAGTTTCTTAAAAAGAATTAGAGTTCTCGACAAAACACCAGAAGAAAGAAGAATATCCATATGGGAGGAGGTGCTTCCCATGCCTTCAAACTTCAGAGCCCAAGAAGAACTGGCCGCTGGGTGGAATCTTCCGTACCAGAATTGGAAGACTTTGAATAGTCTCAGAACAGGAGTATCAAGATGCAGGAGCACTATGAAAAAGTGGGGATACTCAGACGACGACAAGTGTGATTGCGGCTCCATTCAGTCACCAGAGCAACTACTCGAGTGCAGAGACTTGGGCTTCGTGTGCCAAGCAGAAGACCTGTTCGTAGGCAATGACTAAACTATCCAAGCAGCTAGTTTCTGGAAAGTTGCAATTTGAAACAGTCCGGACACGAAAAGTAACTTATAATGTCGATATGTTGCGTCGGGCCAATTTTTTATGCGATGGCGTAAAGGTAAAGAAAAGAGCATTTTCAGTTCGTAAGCAATTCAGGCAACTGCTTGTCAAGGCCTACTGGCGATTGTGGAGGAACTTTTATATCGATGG
Source organism: Vandiemenella viatica (assembly GCA_031002005.1). Classification (NCBI taxonomy): domain Eukaryota; kingdom Metazoa; phylum Arthropoda; class Insecta; order Orthoptera; family Morabidae; genus Vandiemenella; species Vandiemenella viatica. The sequence continues at coordinate 136,906,657 of CM061920.1, read as the reverse complement.
CTTATCTTTATTTCAATCTCAAGTGTAACTTGTCCACAGTTATATGTTTTGTAATGCGGCACCGACGTATTGGTGGACAATTCCACGGTGCAATCTTTTTGCAGCTCTTCACAAGAGTTAGTTCGACAACCACGGTGCGAATGTATGCGCTTGGGACCGGTTTCACCACACACAGCCCTGTAGCACGTTAACGACCAGCCTTCCGGTGGCAACCAGGCCCCATTATAGCAGAAGTTTTCAACACTTTAAATGACTTTTCCTGACAAATTTTAGAACTTCTTCCGTGAATGACGGTACAATAATTTGGCTTAGCGGAAGTCATAATCAACAACGAAGGGCGCCATATCTACATCTCACTGGCGCAATAATAATGTTATCTGTATCTAGGTAAGCACTTGCAGGTACGACACTTTTGTATTTCAAAGAATCTAAGAGTGATGTTCACTTAAATTTATTTTCGTTGTTCAGCCCAAGGTAAAAGGTAGACTTTTCAGCTGATATGAGGACATGTGATATGATATGTGACAGATGTTTCGTGAAAATAGCATTAATCCGAATTTTAACGTTGATCAAAATAAATATTAATTGACGTCATTAAGGTGTGGTGTCTGGTGGTTAACTCTTGGAATCTCATTCAGCATTTCGGATGACGTCCATTTATGTGAAGGTCCAGTATATAATTACCCGCATCATTTGAGTTGCCGATTCACGTTGAGTGATAGACTTTCGTGATACCCCTGACAATACTTACGAGAAGTGCACTTCTTACCAACCAAACAATACTGAAAAGTAATTCACTTAGTATGTAACTTATGGGTAAATTATCTTCTTTACTAATAAAATTCTAAGCTTGGTCATTGTGTAGCCATGTCTGTAACGCTGTTACCCCACGCAAGCAGTCATCGTTGTTAGATTAACAACGGACAGAGATATTACTACATAGTAGAGGTTGTGAGCTTAATTTAATAACAGTTCAATTTAATTAAGCATCCGCGAAAAAATTGTCAGAACGCTGAAAGGAAAGTATATATATTAAATAACGTATTAATTATTAATTCGTTTTTGTTCATTTATAGTCAGTCGATGTAAGTGTTTTCATATACCCCCTGTCCAGAGATATTGCTGTTACTAAACTAAAAAACAAATTAAATCAGTTTTAAGGATATAACAATTGTATTCAGTTAAGCACCTACGAGGAATTGAACTGCCAGAATACTGCATTCAATACATTATTTTAGACGGGCGTACAAGGTTTTTATGTTCGATGTAAATGTTTCCGTTATATTCTATGTCACTGTTGTGGTAAACTGAAAGAAATTAATCGCCAAAACACTGAGTTAAAGTATATACTAAGTTTAAATTAACATTTTAATTATTAGTTTCTTTTTATTACCAATGCGATTATATAAGCTACAAATATATATATATATATAGTTCCTTTTTTTATCTGCTTTACGTCTCTCTAACAGCGAGGTCTTTAGAGACGGGAAAGGATGGGGGGCAAGGAAGGTAAGGAATTCGGCCAAGGCCTTTTGAAGGAAGCATCCCGACTTTTGCCTGGAGTGATTTGGGAAACCATGGAAAACCCAAATCTGGATGCCCGGACGGGTATTCGAATCGCCGCCCTTCCGAATGCGAGGCCAGAACGCTAACCGTTACACCACCACGCTCGGTATATAGTTCCTATGGGTGAAATTTTTATCGTGATAAGTTGAATGTATTCATACGCGTTGATGTAAGTTATGATTTTCGAACGGCAATATTAGTGGAGTTTTTGGTTAAGGTGTAAAAGTAGCCAAAACCAGAATGACAACCGACACATTTCATTACAGCATAGTTCACTATTAATTTGGTTTTATAAACAATTTAAGTTGCCTTCGTAAGCGCCATGGTACTGAAGTGCGGTTGGAAGTAGTTCCATATTTATCGTCGCCGATTGTGGGCCGAACCAAGAATAAAACTGATATTGAATCTAGGTTATTAGCACTTTATTGTGACAATTATTTACAGTTAATCAACTGCAAAGAAATAAAATCCAACCCGTTATTTTTAACGATCGTAGAAGCTGGTCAGTGTATATATTCTGTGTAAAAAATTCGTGTCGTTTATAAATAATCTCTTTCTTACAGAAAATGTTTCCAGTGGAAGAACGGTTGGGTGACCTGCTGCAAAACTGTAGTTTTAGAAGCGGGGGAAGTTGGGTAGAATTGTATGTTTTCGTGCTGGGTTGTGACCGCATTGCAGAATGTGGGGACCTGCCGCCTCAGCCGCCCGGCCCAGTTGAGTGAAGACGGAACTGCGTATCGATTGCTTCCGCCGGTGTCTCGTCACCGCGTGTTTAATGTTCCGGCACCGACCAGTCTAATGTGAGTCGGCCACTGGGCGGAAATTAACCACCGCACACTGTAACGCCACCCTGCAGGCTGAGGAATCTCGATTAGAGCAATGCCACATCATCCAGAGAACTATTTTATAGTTGTCGCGTCAAGTGCGGAAGTAATTATTTGGACAAAATTATAAGAAGGCAGCATAAAGCACTAAATTACATCCATTAATTATGTAAGGTGTTTTTTTCTGAAATCTGGACCCACCCCCTCCTGTTGAAGATTTAGTGAGATCTGGTGTGACCTCCCCTCTTATGGTTAGGTGAGACTTTGAGAGAACACCTCCCCTATCCCCCCACCCCACCCCCATCACCTCTCCTCCCCTGCTGACGACCTCGTAGGTTCTGAGACCTATTTTTTTAGCTCTACATGAGATTTCCGTCGATTCCCCCCCCCCGCCCCCCTCTTGGTGAGATTTCGCCTTACCCCCAACCTCGCTATTTCATCTCACGTAATTAATGGATGTCCTCATACCTATCTGTAAGCCGGGTTAGTCCCTCAACTGAGCCATGACCCAATTCCTTCCCGATCCTGGTCTCCAGTCTTTTCCCGCATCTAATGACCTCGTTATGGAGGCGTAAGGCCATAGCCAAATATATACAGGGTGATTATAATTAAAGTTTCAAAACGCTCTAAAAAACGAACCACTGATTAGAATGACGTCAAAATTGAACGGCTTATTATTGAAGAAGGGGAATAGAACATGAAAAAAAAATACTTCTAAATTTTAGCAACAGATGGTGCTGTAAGCATCAGAATTTCGTCTACAAATGACAACTGTACTGTTCAGTGTGCATGACTGTACAGGTGTGATACTGTTAGTTATGTAAGCCCATCCACCGCGGCAAGGTCGTATCACAGGTATCTTCTGATGCTTACAAGCGCCATCTGTCACTACAATTTGGAACTTTTTTTTTTTGTACATGTTCTTTCCTCCTTCTTGAATAATACGCTGTTCAATTTTGGCGTCATTCTAATCAGTGGTTCGTTTTTTAGAGCGTTTTGAAACTTAAACTTTAATTATAATCACCCTGTATATACTCATACCTTTATTTTATGATTCAGCTGGTATAAACAGAAATTAGACTCTTGTTACCAATTTCAAATAAAAATATTGCTTCTTTGAGTTGAACATCAAGCATTTATTGCTGTTAATAGTTTTTGCTATCTTTTACTATGATTATCACAAAATTTCCCAAAGATTTTAGTGCCAAATTGATGATGGAATTACTCTGCTGTATTCACCAGGACCGTTTGCTCTGATTAGCATTGTCGAGAATAGGGGCTCAGGTCTTTGTCTAACTATCACAGTCCGAAGTAATTCATTGCAGATACTGCGATTCTGTCTTGGCAAACGCCAATTGACGTTTAGAATATCTGACATCTTCCAGAGAACATACGTAAGATTCAAATCATGTGCGTGAGCTATGCATTAGAAACTGGCATGAAGAAACGGTTTTGGAATCCCGGTTCACTCATATTACAATGTGATAGTCTGGTCTAGAAATGTTTTGAAAAAAAAAATAAATTTTTTTCTTAACATTTTCGATACTTTGCACTGTCAAGAACGATAGAAAAAATCACGCAATAAAACATTAGTCTTGGAACATGCATGGCAGATGATACACTGTTTTTCTGTATGCCATCTTCGTCGCTGCCTACGTCGTTCTGGGCAATAGGAAAAAAAAGTTTATATTTTCTGGTTGAGAATAACTTTCTGAAATAAAACTATTTATTATTCATGTCACAATTATATTATTTCCTACAAAATAAAATTAAGAAATACAAGCATATTTTGGATTAAACTAACCCCTTAAGGTGTTCCCATGCAGGAAGGAAATGTTATACGTTTTTTAAGTAGATACTTATGAGTATGTTGGAATAATCAAATCCTCAATTACCTCATAGTCTCTCTGGGTTTTATTTCAGATTAATATTTAATCATCAGTACTAATAAAAAGTCACTTTGGTCATAATGTCATCGTGTCATGTCATCCATCACGCTGTGGTCATGCATCCGGCCTCCTTTGGCGGGCTATTATATCAAGCTAGGAATTTAGGTTAGTTATTTATGTGTCTATAATGGTTCAACATGTTTTAAATTGCAAAGCAATCATAAGTGAAAGTATGTTTTTCATTGAAACCACGTATTAATTTTTTATTTGTACTCTATCTATGTAGATGTTTTCGTTATGTTCTCTGACCACAGATGGAGCTATTACAGCAAACCGAGCGGGGCGGTGTAACGGTTAACGTTCTCGCCTCGCATTCGGGAGGACGGCGGTTCGAATCCCCGTCCGGGCATCCAGATTTGGGTTTTCCATGGTTTCCCCAAATCACTCCAGGCAAATGCCGGGATGCTTCCTTCAAAAGGCCATGGCCGAATTCCTTCCCATTCCTTGCCCCCATCCTTGCCCCCCATCCTTTCCCGTCTCTAAAGACCTCGATGTTAAAAAGAGACGTAAAGCAGTTACAAAAAAAAAAAAAAAATATTATAGCAAGCTAAGAATTTAGCTTACCGATTTATTTATTTTTTTGCAGTGGTTCAATTTTTTTTTATTTTTATTTTTATTTTTTATTTTAAACCAACAATAAAGTAAGGTTTACCTTTCATTTAAATCTACATCTTAACCATGAAGAAGATTGTACATCAATACGAGGTTGTAGGAAATATTTACAATTTTTTTTTTTTGTGTTTCGATGCTACTACGCCTCTCGCCACTGTAGTTCACCGCCAGCGGAAACCTTAACGATTTTCGGAAAAATCGTTTGTCTTGCTTAACAGCTGCCAATAAACGGCGGACATTTCCAGCCACTAACATCACATATTTTACCGAAACCGACTGCTGGTTAGTTGGAAGATAGAAGACGCCTTTATTTGTCGCCTGCTTTCTCGAATGACGTCTGGAGAGAGACCATTAAGACTAGTCACTCCCGTTGTGTTCTCGTAAACCCAGTCACCTTGAACCGCTGTTCCACTTCCCGTTCTAGGACCGTGCCCGGGAAATACGAATTTCATCTACGTTAGATACAGTAGTAAATTGTTTTAAACTGGTCACCACTTCTTTTAATAAACCTATTTGAATGGTTAATATGATACCAATTCGGGAGGTATTTTAACTAACTAAACTGGGTGGAACATGTGCCTCTGTTTCACCTTAACTTAAACCTTGTTTTCCATATCATGATTTTTTCTTCAGTCTTAACTCTTTGAGTGAAAGTTTATCACCCAACGAGATGCGCCCTTTACAGATTTTGATTTTAAATTTCTTCATTGTTTCCGTAAATTGTTAAGCATTTTACTTTGTAATTTTCTACCAGTAATTGACTCCCTTACATATAAAAGAAAAACTTGCCACTCCCTTAAGCTTGACATGTAGTGCCAGCTTGTGACCATGGTCATCTCTTCCAATCCGTGTACTGCAATTTCCTTTAAGGCTTTATGCCTCGTCGATGTCGAGGTCTTTAGGGGCGGGAAATGGCTGGGGTCAAGGAACAGGAACGAAATCGGCAATAGCTTTTTGAATGAATCATACGCCAGGTGTGATTTCGGCTAACTATGGAAAATTGAAATAAGAATGGTCGGACGTGGATTCGATGCGAGGCCAGACCAGGTTCGGTTTTGTTTTCCTTACTAAGCAAAAGACTTGCGTGCCGACCGTCAATAACGCATGCAAAAACCGAGAATCACGAACAACATCTAATGGAGCGTCCAGTTAGTGCAGTAACATTCCGATTGCTTACTTGTGTACTATCAAATGCGTGATTGACGATGCAGTTCTCCCGGCACCTTCCTCGACAGGCTGCATCCGTTCAATCCTTCAGACGGTTTTACTTAGTGTATTGATCCTCATGGACACAAAGTTGCGGGCATCTTATCAGTTTAAGAACATAAAACGACATATTTTGTGACCGTAACGTTCGTAGGAAAAAAAAGTATTTCTTTAATGTCGAAAAACGTAAGGTATAGCTTTGTATATTACAGCGCGACTAAAAAATAACTGTTCTTATCATGAAGTGAGAAATGTAAATAAGGTTTAAACGGACGTTCCTCACAGTTTTAATGGAAACAAGAGAAAGTTGACAAACGCTTTTAAAGTTAGAGAGGAGACGAGGCTCGAAGGAATTTACGTTTTGTCACAGGAGTGGTTGATGTTGGATGTTGTTCCGTACAGATGAAGCCGGCATTCAGTCGGGAAGATAGATTTACTTAATATAAAACTGAGCACGTCTGATCTTCGTCAGCTCATAAATAACTTCAACTTAAAAAGACGTTAACGATTACTGAATTTTCTGAGTATCCCGCAATGTTTATTTGATAACCTAAGCTTTCGGCTGTCATTGTACAACCTTTATCAGAGATACTATTTATATTGGCGTAGCAATAAGTGCTAAGCATCGCAGAGTTATGGGCCTCTGTCTTCGTTGAAGTGGTTTGTATTTTTTTAAATTTCTGTTGCCTCTTTCACTCGTCGAGGCCACCACTACTGATCTTCTCTCCACAGCAGGCTCGTGTTTTCAAATTCTATTTCGTGCCCGGTGTTGCTTGGCGCTCGTTGCTATGTCAATGTAAGTAGTATCTTTGACGAAGGCTGTAGAAAGGCAGCCGAAAGCTTAGATTATCAAATAAACAACGCGGCATACCCAGAAAATCTAGTAATCATTAACAAGGAGCGACGCAGACGCGTGATAAATCATTAAAAGAACGTATCGATTTTATTATTCAGTGAGCCTTCATACACATAAAAAGATAAGGTCTGTAGCATTCTACGAGAAAACTACACTGGCTCAATCGAGAAAGCTAGGGTGACATGTACTTATTCTTACATTGATATACTACAAAAGTTAATTTACATACAAGCGGTGTGTTAAAAATGTTAGTTTCCTTCTACACATATTGCTAATACAAGAAGACAAAAATTGCTTTGTAGCGTCGGAATGGAATTTAAACCTAAATTCTTAACCAGCTGTACACTTATGAGATCTCGTATTTATCATTTATCGTATGGTTAAGCAACTAAATGAGATGTCGTAATTCAGTTGCAGAGTAATAAGACAAGCCTTATCTCTAATTTGATTTTACCGGAGTGAACGACTAGCGTAGGAAATATAGTATGAACTGCTGTTAGCGTTTTCTGAATTCGTTATGAATCCAACTCGTTGGTTTCGCTATACTGCGGCGATACATCGGGTTTAAAAGTTGAATAGCCGATGCTTACAGAAAGATTCAAACTGTGAAAACCCCGTCAAAATCGTTTCAGTTATTTTCATGTTATCCCAGGTTATATGTAAAAGAAATGTTATGTTCAAAGAAATTTTGGTTTTTTTCTCTGGTACCAGGAGACGTAGCGTGATTGCACATAAACTATGGTTTCAAGTCAGACTCTAATGATTCAGTTAGTGAAAACGACGTCAATACCGCGTCAGTAGTTTCCAAGTTATACCAGATTATATTAAAAAGGTTTGGTATTCAGAACACATGTTAATTTCCCGTTTCGGTGCCAAGTGACGTAACGTCATAACATACGCGAGATCTTAAGTCAGACACTATTCTATCAAATTGTGAAAACTTTACAAAGATCTGTTTCATTAGTTTTTGATGTTGCTGGAGCAAACAAACACACAAAACCTCGTTACAGAGGTATAGTATAGATTAGACACATGTCAACATTTCTGTGTGTTACTAATAGCTTTAAGACCGTTAGCGCGCGAACGATTCGTCCGGCTGTGTCCTCCAAGTGGCAGGACGGCAGTGTCAAGATCCTCACTGGTACCCATGGTCCACAATTGTGTCGACGACAGGAGAACTAATGCTGTGTCTCGTCGAGGTCATTGCGTTGTGAGCTTACATGATTACGTTAAAGGACAGCTTAAGCAGCTAGGCAGCCAATAACAGCAGTGATACCTCATCGCTGTGTAAACAAGAGACTGAAAGCGTTCAGGATGGGATAATCTGTGACAACTGACAAACATCATCTCATTATTCCAAACGACTTTACCAGTTCCGTAACTAGCGAGCCTATCTCCCAGAAGACTGCACTTAGATTACTATTTCGTAATGACCACTGTTCCTCTGTCGCATTCCTGGAATGGAGTCAGGCGACCTTGTCAAGTGCACTTTCTTTTATTGTGAAACGAATGCAGAGATGATTCACGCTATATCTCTAATATTCTTCATCTTTTCTTCGAGACGGTAGTCATTAGCGGCCTACGAGCGCATTATTCCGGGAAGGAATTGAGGAAATTTCTGCTGCAGGATCATTAGTTACGCGAAGTAGAATTGCTATCAAAAATGTTGTATTCATTTTTGCAATCAAGAATTTAATTTTAACTGAGTAAATTAACCGTAACTTTCAGTGCGTCGGATGTGAAGGTTTGAGACAGCCTATAATGGTATTTATTTCACAACTGGTTCGTTGGTATCTCATAGGCTTCGCACAAAAATCACTAATACGATTTTGTGGAGAGATGAAGGTATATGTCACGGAGTTTCTATAATTATTTGCCGCTACCCGTAGAATTCACAGAGGTAGAGCTCCGCATTCCTTTTCACAACCATTGGCACTACAAAGATGTCATGGGGTTATCGCTACGTTCCATCCATTCTTTTCCTTTCCGCGGAATTTCCTCCTCAGTACTCAGTGGACAGCGGGCTGAGTGGGCCTAGGGAGCAGTTCTGGACGTTCATAATAATGTTAATAATGTACTATTGCCAATTGCTGTTTCGATAAGAGGAAGTCATTGCACTTGCGGAGTTACTGCTGCTGCTGAAAAAACTTCGTCCTAGGATCTGTAGAGTTTATAACTAAGAACTCACACCCATAATTAAAAGTCATACGTCCATTCCAGTTGAGCCACTTATTTTTTTTTCCTTCATGGAAACATTATCCCGAATATTTAACAACGGTCACATAGAGCATTAATTTCCTGTTTCCGCATAAGTCTTTGACTCACAAAGCATGAGTTTGCAGTAACCCAGGGCTTAGTTACTATAGGGCTATCCGGTGCAGTGCACCAGGACCCCCACGCTCAGGGGGCCCCAAGTGCAGCCCAGGGGGCCCCCAAGCGCGGCTCAAAGGGCCCACGGGCCTTCAGGGCAAATGGGCGACCCTTTTTTTTTTAGCTTGCCTTGTGAACCTAGATACACTACTGCTTAGGGGCCCCGCTACCACAGCCCAAGGGCCCCCATGATCAGCTCAGGGTGGCCCCTACCAGCAACTTGGCAGAGCTAAAAAAAAAAAGGTCGCCCACTATGCCTGAGGGCCCAAGTTTTTTTTACACCGGGGCCCTTGTTGACCTAGCTACGCTACTGCAGTAACCGCTCGCATTTCTCGCTATCAAGAGTAGTAATTGCGACGATACGAAAAAAAAGGCCTATTTACTTGTAGAGAAAAGTCGCCCCTCCCACCGACCTGTGGAATCGAGGTTCCCTGGCCATAGTCCAAGTTACAGCTGGAGGGTCCTCAGAGTTGCGTCTTGTGTGGCCTTGCCCACCGTTTTCGGGGCGTTCTGCAGTGCCCGTAATTGCAGTTCGCTTTTTGACTGTGTGATTAAACTGCCGCGCAGGTTCCCTCTCAGCAGGTGTTCTCATTAACGCTTTCGTGCGGTTTCCAGAGTTTGCCTAATTGCATCCTTCATTACCCGCCAGGGCAGTCGGGCCGGCTGCCCGTCGAGTGCTCGGCCAGTTGGACAGCCCCGTCAGAGCTTGCGCAACTAATCGCCGCTCTTCGCCAGCTTTGTTTTAATTTTTCTTCTGCCGAAACGTAGTGCCGATCCTCATCGCCACTGTCCATCTTCTTCCTACGCGCGGGCCATTAAGATCATTAGCTAGATTACAACCTCCCTTTTATAGAGATACCGCGCAACCGTGAGGTATTCTGCGCAGCTACACTTTGCAAGGTATTAAAGTTCAGTGACCTCGGTTGCTTGTCCGTGGCTCCATCTTGACTGCCTCAATTAAAGAAGCGACCGTGGAGGAGATAGCCGACGTAGCGCGCAGGTGTTTACCACGGTTGGTCAAAGATGGACACACGAGTAAATGATGTGTGAAAAGTTGCTTTGTGATAGTATCAACACTGCTCAAAGATACTACTGACAACTTCATAGACATGTATGAAGGAAAGATGTGGTTGTAACACGAGGTTAATAACAGTCAGATACCGAGAGTGGTGGGTGAACAGTAACTCTCTGGCCCCGCATTTGGGAAGACACGGGTTTGAATCCCCGCCCAGACATCCATATTTCGGTTCTCCGTGGTTTCCCAAATCACTCCAGGTAAAACCCGGGATATTTCCTTCAAAAGATCATTGCCGAATTCCTTCCCGCTCCTTGCGCCCAGTATTTTCTCGCCTCTAATAAACGCCACGTCGACGAGGCGTAAAGCCGTAAAAAGAAAAAAGAACATTCAGATAGGTATTAGAAGGTAAGGGGGTGACGTAAGGGAATTAGTTGTGTGTGGATATTTGTGATGTTTGGAAATTGTATGAAATGATGAGTCAAAATGAATGAAGGCTGGATTGTATGATGGGGTACAACGTAGAATTTTTGTGAGTCAAAATGATTTTTCAGCGTAGTTACTTATTTTTTTCCTTTAATGTTCTGCAGTATTAATACCAATACACCATCAGCCGAATCTGGTGGATGAGTTAACAGTCGGCACAGGCATTCGGAACGATGAGGGCTTGATCCCCGGAACGGCCATACAGATTTTGATTTCAGTGGCTTCCCAAAATCATTCTAGAATAATACCCTTTCTTGGGTCTAATAATTTCAACGGTCCGTTAAGGCATTAAAAATCGAACCAGAAGAAATCCAGTAGATAGTCGTTACATGTTCTATCTTATATTCAAGATCTCTATCTGACATTAAAGAAGTATCTGTGAGGAAATATTTGCAGTGAAAAGTGCCTACTATACTGGTTAAGATTTTTTTGTGTAATTATCCTCTCCTTACATTTGAACAAATCCCTTCTTGTCCTGAATCATGCGCTTCATTTTTTAAATCTTTGTTTCTATCTATCTCTGATCGTAGCTTAAGGTTTTTACTGTATTCCTAAAAAAAAAATCAGTAAACCACTTGATGATTTAATAAGTTAGCATAAGCCATGACTCAAACGTACACGTCGGGAGAATCGAAAAGAAGAAATAAAAATCGCTGAAAATTTTATCAGAATGGCAGTTCATGTCCTCTCGAATGCCATATTTGAGTGTTAGCGGTTAGCCAATGGTTTCGTAAACTAATTCTATCTGTTACGCTATATATACTGTTCTGGAGAACGAACTCTTAGAAACTAATACAGTAGTACCATTCTCATCAATGCGTGTGGTATATCATAATCAGCATCATCAGCCACTTCAGTTCTGTGATTACGTAGCCTCTTAGATTCCTGAGTCAAAAGCTCAACAATTCTCCAGGTAAAACATTCTTGCTCCATTTTTGTCTCCCAGCTAACTCCAGTCCCCTTTCGCGATAGAAGTAACTAGAGAAATTTTTTATTAAAAAATTCTATATTTTACTGTGGTCTTATCTGTAGAATAGATGTAACGAATACGATAAACGCGTACCACTTCTTTTCCCGTATTAGTCTGTTATCGTCGATATTCTAATCACAAGCCAATTCCCTGCATCATGCATGCTATATTTTTTCAGTTTCACTACAGTTCTTCCATTGAACTGTGCCCACTATTTTTTTCCCTGGATTCCTCAGTGTCCAACGCTCGCTTCTTTCTATGCATTGAGTTGCTGACAGTTCTCGCCAAATCTTAGGACTGTTTCACACTAAATGGTCTTTGTTTCTTAAGGAAGTTTCTATTTCGTAGACTGTTTTATTATAACATTTACGTGAGCCATCGATTATAATGTCGTCCCCAGATGTCAGAATTTTGTTTGTGCAGGCACTGCATTTGTTGTAACTTGGATATTTGGTCTGCTGTTAATGTCTTTACAAAGGCATGCAGTTTTTTCTTGCTTCTGGTTAGTCCTTCACATAATATTTTTGCTTGAAAGTAGTATTCTACCGTCAGGAAGTTGTGTTATGCTGATATTCATTATTCCACACTGAAAATTCTTTTGAAGATTTTTGTTTCCTACCCTTGCAAGTCGAATATCTGGTTGCTTCTTCCTTTTTTAACTGTTGCATCATTATACAGTACAAGGGGAATAGCTTGTGGAACGCACGGAATTCAAACATCCTTACATTTCTTTTGATAGTAAACTTAACGGTGGATACTTTGCGCAGGTGGCACAGTTTGAAAGAACTGCACCTGTCTGAAAGGGCTGCGAGCTGTATACGAGCGTAGTGAGGAAACAGGAATACAAAATTTTGGCTATGCCATTCTTTAATATTATGGGATAGTATGGAATCCATATCATGGGAATCAAATCCATGAGTTCGATCAGTTTGATAGGACGGCAGATATTTTGTTTGTAGGAATCAACGTAAAAACCCTGTAGTCATTGATATGGTACAGGAGTTGTAGTAGAGATAAGAGGTGGCTGAAGAAATAGAACACTGCAGATTTTTTCCAAAATATTTCACTCATGTTTTAGCAATCATTCATAAGGCATTTATTGACGACCCGACCTTGCTGGACATTTGGAAAAGAAATATAGGAAGGAAGAAATCACAATGATCTTGAATGCATATGGTAATGGGAAAGTTTTCATTGTAGAATAGCAGGGTAGGTAGAGACTGGAATAAATTCTTAAGAATGTAGTTAATTAGTTTATCTAAATCACTGAAAGAATTTAAACTATTTTGCCTAAGGTAAAAGTATGTGTGTGGCTCAATCTCATTCGAATTGAAATAATAACATACTGAATACTGACTTTAAGCATAATATTTGAGACAGACGATACACTGTTGGCCAAAAATTTCGTTTTGCTCTTTCTGTGGAAGTGGAATGTGATATTCTCATGAAAATATCTTCGTTGTATCTTCACTACCATAACCTTTTGATTACTTGCAGAAATCGATAAAATCTCCTAGGCGCTTAATATTTTGTTGGAGTTTAAGTCTCCAAAACTCCATTTAAATTCTGACCACGACACGCCTCCACCTTTCAGTTTTTCAGGAACTATAAATTATCCTCCTCAGGTATATTCTAAATTTACACTGAGGTGACAAAAGTCATGGGATACCCTGCTAACAGCGTATCGGTCCTCCGTTTGCCCAGCGAAGTAAAGCAACACGATGTGGCATGGACTCCACGAGTCGTTGGAAGTCCTCTGGAGAAATATTCAGCCATCCAGTCTCTATAGAAGTCCATAATTTCGAAAGAGTTGCCGGTGGAAGATTTTATGCACGAAGTGATCTCTCGATTATGTCCCATAAATGTTCGATGGGAATGTCGGGTGATCGCGGTGGCCAAATCGTCCGCTGGAATTGTCCCGAATGTTCTTCAAACCAATCGCGAACAGTTATGGCCCGGTGACATGGTGCATTTTCATCCTGGGAAATTCCATCGTTGTTTGGGTACATGAAGTCCATGAATGGTAGCAAGTGGTCTCCCAGTAGCTGAACGCCATGTAAACACAGCCCATACCATTATGGAGCCACCACCAGCTTGCACAGTGCCTTGTTGACAACTTGGGTCCATGGCTTCATGGGATCTGCGCCACACTCGTACCCTTCCATCAGCTCTTACCAATTGAAATCGTGACTCATCTGCCCAAGCCACATTTTTCCAGTCATCTACGGTCCAACTGATATGGTCACGAGCCCAGGAGCGCCGCTGCTTGCGATGTCGTGCTGTAATGGGACCCGAGTCGATCTTCTGCTGCCATAGCTCATGAAAGCCAAATTTCGCCGGACTGTCCTAACGGACACGCCCGTCGGACGTCCCACATTCATTCCTGCGGTTAGTTCACGTAGAGTTGCTTGTCTGTTCACACTGACAAGTCTACGCAGACGTCGCTGGTCGCGCTCATTAAGTGCCGGCGGTCGACCACTGTGTTGTCCATGATGGGAGGTTATGCCTGAATTTAAGTATTCTCGGCACACTCTTGACACTGTGGATCTCGGAATGTTGAATTCCTTAACGATTTCCGAAATGGAATGTCCCATGCGTATAGCTCCAACTAGCATACCGCGTTCGAAATCTGTTAATTCTCGTCATGTGGCGATAATCACATAATCAACCTTCTCACACGAAGCATTTGACCACAAATGAAAGTCCTGCCCAGGCACTGACCATTTATACGACTTTTAATTTTTTATTTATTTACTTATGGCTTTACGCCTCGTCGACGGCTAAGGTCATTAGAGGCGGGATGGGACTGGGGACAAGGAACGGGAAGGAATTCGGCCATGGACTTTTTGAAGGAAGCATCCCGGCAATCGCCTGGAGTGATTTGGGGAAACCATGGAAAACCCAAATCTGGATGCCCGGACGGGGATTCGAACCCGCGTCCTCCCGAATGCGAGGCCAGAACGTTAGCCGTTCACCCACCACGCTCGGTACAATTTTTAAGCGACACAACTGCCATCTATATATTTGCATTTTACGATCCCATGACTTTTGTCACCTCAGTGTATTTCTCACATGGTTACTTTCTTACATGATCTTAAATAAAGTTTTCTATCAGCACCTTTGGTTTTAATACCTCTTATTTTCATTTCTCAAAAATTCTGTTTGGTTCTGTTTGCTGCACCTATTCCACCTAGCTTTTTTTCACATTCGTCTTGCAGACGTTATTTTTCGATTTCTTTCCTTTCTAGGTTCTCTATTTTTAAATTTTCCATTTTCATCCCAAGCATATTTATTTCGACTGTGTACCATTAATCCCAGTATTTTCTTTGTGATACTATGTTTTCGGTCTGCTTCTTTTCGTCCGCTGTTAATATACCCCTTTAATTGTCTATCTCATTCTTCGTTTGGCCTGTTTGTTCTCTACCTGGATTATTTTCTCCGTTTTTGTTTATCCCTAGAAATTTCTGTTTCATGTGACGTTGCTTGAGTTTCAGAAATACCAGTCTCTTTGCTTTGTGTCCTCTATCACTCGTGACCCTTATCAGAGCTGCTACGTTTTCCGCCTCTGTCTTGGCTGCGCTATCACTCCAAGACGGAATGTGAACCATGGAGCGTTATGGCGTCAGTGAATCAATACGGCCCTACAAGAACTACAGATTACTTTATAATGAAACGAAGGACAGTGTAGCCAAGTTGGTCTTGGGCGTGCATGATCGCCTCCTGTTCTCCAAGAAGTTGGCTTTACAAGCTTGAGCTGGCAGGCTTGCAGTTGTCGGCCAAGTCGCTGACGAAGAGAAATTGCCGAATCGTGCCCAGAGGAAGCAAGTCGTCTGGAGCGATGGCGGATGGAAATCGATAGTCCTGTGAGCATGTCTTCATCAGAAGCAAGTATTGCTCTGCGTTCAGCTCAGCTAGGAGTGGCAGTTTATGTTGTGTTAGCTTGTGTGTAGATTTCGTGCTTTACCCTAGAGTAGCAGAGGTGTGGGAAAGAGATAACTGAGATCTACGGTTTTGGTGTCTTCATTCTGTTTAGTCACGTGTGACTGTGGTTTCGCGTTCAATCTTTTTTAATGAGATAGCTCAAGACATTGTTGTTTTCTTCGTCGCTACCATGGTAGTTACATTAAACCGAATTCACTTTAGGATGAGCTATGCTATACTGTCCAAGATTTGTTGATTAATATCTCTTGTAAATACAAACAAATCTACTCCATACATTTTATGTATTGTGTATGTAATTTGATTTTACTTTACTTGATAATCAATGATATTTATAAATTGACTTAAAACAAATACAGTATGGTGCTCAAAAAGGAACAAAAAATCTGCGTTCATATTCTTAGATTCGATTAAATGTTTCTCTCCCAGCATTGTGTAACATTTTTTTCTACATGCAAGATAACCAGACTGTGTATGGCGCCTGGAAAAATTGAGTATCAGTATTTGTGCGGTTGAAATCTTTGTCCTAATATCTGTTGTGTCATTCGTTTGGTGAAATGTGCGTTTTTAGGGGCTGCAGTGCGACACCATTCTACCATTTACCTAAAAAAAAACACTAAAGAAATTTAAATAGGACAGTCGGTAAACAGCATTCCATATGTAGATTCTCATTCCATATCGTTCTACGATATGCCGAGAGGAAAGTTAATGTTTGTACGAATCTTCACACATTTGAATTTCCTTGTATAGTGCTCATTGTACTTTGCTATGTAGGATTTATTGTTTTTATTTATAGTAATATTGTTTCTTCCAATGACATTGCACCACTAGGTGAGATATGAACTTTCGTTGAATATTTTCAAAATATCACTAGTAGAAAGAACACTCATTGTGATATCATTCAAGTGGCATGTTTTTTTCGTACATGTGTAAGAGAAAACATATTTGAGTATAGCTGCAAACGGTCATTGCGTTAAAAACTAAAAACTTAGTGTGGGATTGACTTAGTTTTCATAAATCAGAAAAAATTGAAAGTATAAGAGAAGTCTGTTTGAAATCTGTTCTACGCTAGTTCAATAGGTATATAACTGCAGAAGTTGTGTAATAAATCCTGATGAGCGTTCATTCAATTAATAAGACTATTTAATATTAGGTCTATTGTCTGAGTTCTGTACATGATTAGTTCTATCAGATGAAACAAACCTTCTTTTTTACGGCTGTACCTCGTCGACGTCACAGAAAAGGTCTGGATGCAGGGAGGGGAAATATGCCATGACTTTTAGAAGGAACCTTCACAGCATTAGTCTGAAGTGATTTCGGGAAACCATGTAAAAGTGAAATCTGGATCGCCGCAATGGGATTCGAATCCACGTCTTCCGGAATGCGAGGCTAAAAACTTACCGCTCATCTGCTACGCTCGGTAAGAAAACTTACTGGTGAATATGCATGCCCACAGCGGGAAAATGTAGTTAAATGTTCATGTTCAGTGTGTGTCGTCATGTCTATGATACCTCTAGAATGTTTGAAGCTTATTGCTGAATCCTAGAAGTTCCAAATTCAGGCTGTTTTGAGGAGCAAAAGAGGCTGAACGTCCTTGCAGTGATTAAAGTGATCGTAATTGGCGACATCTATGCTGATGAGGTCCACTTGAATTCTTCCAGACTTCATCATATAAAAATTATGCGTCTCGTCATCTTCTCTTGCAAACGTTCAACTCGCATTGCATGTAAAGATTTGGAGCCAGTCAATCAATCCTTCATGTTATCCATCCTGTTTGCACGCACGGGAGACTGAACGATTCAGGTGTAAAGGGTCACCCACTGATTTCCAACGGCCTCCTGAAAATGAGGATGAAGGAGCGAGGAATATTCGAGGCTGTCCTTTTGCCCTTAGGTTTGGTAAAAAGTACTAAATCCGAATGAATCTGAAATGATCATGCAATCCATTACTCATCTCCAATACTTTTCTGATACTACCATGAGACTCTTCAACCACCCATTTCTTCCAGTGACTCCTAACCCGGCTCATTTTATCGTATCAGTTACTGGTTACATTCTGCGGTTATTTCCACAAACGAATCTAGCTGTCCTTCACACATATTCCAACTCTTGGATTTGATACACAGTATGGATCGCATACTAAAGTAACGGCCCAACCAAGGTTTTGTATCTTTGTCACCGCACTTCACCCGCACGTTCCCTTATATCTCATTCCAATAGATGCAGGATTTGGAAACCTTTCCAGAACATGTTCCCTATGTGTATTGCCCAATGTGTTTATCGTGAAAATATGTATGTACATTTTATACTTGTACAATCAATTCATCCTGCACTGTATAATTTTAAAAAAACGTTTAAATATCAATTTTTGAACCTAATAATTTTATGGCATTTATAGCGGTCTGGTGGATCCGTGATTATGGCGTCTGACTGGGGATCGAAAGGTCCCCGCTTCGAGTCCCTAATTCCGTTGGCATTTTCATATAATCTTAACCCGATCTTCACCTCTGGCACAGCTTGCCGGGTAATGTGAATTATGCCTGAACGCTACTGCCGTTCGGATTCCACTTTTTATTTTTTTTTTTTTAAATATAGGTTTATTGAAACCTTACAATATTACAATATTTCTACATTACAACATTACAACTTTACAAGATTAAAGTTTCATAATATATTGTACGTTACATAAACATCATATGAGTTCTGTGGACAAACGAATGGGTTGAATATATTCGTTATCGAAATTGTTTGCAGAGAAGAAGTTCATCCGGATATGATCCGAAGTGGCGTTTGTACCTCGTTGATTTTTAAAAATTCCATAGTGTTATTTTAAGTGTTGATAAATAACCTTCTAGATCATTAGGTTTTTTAATTAGAATATTGTACACTGCTTGTCCTAATACCCAAACCAGTGAGTTATGTTTTTCTGGTGGTATGGTCTTGATGTCTGGTGGTATTAGAATCTCGCGTGTAGCCTCAGATGTAGAAGTTTCTAAAAGAGTTGCCGTTGCATGCTTCGTCCAGTTCCAGATATCTGCAGCCTTTCCACAAGTAAAACGATGAATTAATGTGTCAGTATTCCCACATGTATCACAGCTATCTCTAGATTTTATATAGATTCGAAATAATCTCACATTTGTAGGCTCAATATCATTGACAACTTTGTACCACAGGGCTTGAATTTCGGATGATAGCACTTTAAGAAATATATTAGAACATACGTTTCGCCAATTTGTGTCTACGAATTTTGATTCAACAATATTTTTGCGTCCTCCAGACGTCAAAGTAAACTGTACGTTCCCTGTGCCCAGTAGGATTGCTGGGTTAGGTTAAGGCGGCGACGACAGAAGAGGAATACGCAACCAATAGAAACCCTGCCACCAGGTCGTTACGACCACACGAAATTACTATCATTATTACGGCATTTATGTTCATTTCATGTGTAACAAACCAACCAGATACACAGTCCAGATCCTTCTATTGCAGTAAACAGTCCCCTCTCATTTTAATCCCATTATACAAGGATATGTTGCTTTCACGTGAAATAGTATGCACAAGCCCGCTAACTGGGATTCACGTGAAAAACGTCTCTTATACATACCACGTCGCTGATCCACCTATCATCCATAAGAACAGTAGCACTACAATTACTCGGTTGGTAAATGTGAATTTATTTGTACCCACACTCCCGCAAATTCCAGGTATTGATTATGACCAAGCGACATTTTTTACACGTCCCTATGTTTGAGTTTTTGCTTGTGCGCAATCTATTAGCCCTGAAGTAGTTAGGTCTAGTGAGTTAATAAATACTCTGCACATGGAAGATCCGACTGCCCATCCAGCTTACCATTTTATTCAGTTTACAGCAATCTTCTAGGAAAATTGTATCGTTTTCCCCTCCGCGTCACAAATAAATCTTCACTACAAATTAACATAAAGTTTTTATGGATGTCAAAATATGGCCGTTACAATGATTCGTCTTTAATGAAGTCAGCTGTCAATAGGCAATTAATCGCTATTATTTTTGCCATCTCATGGTGGGAAACATGGCCTAGGCGACTGCATGGCATTCCTTACGCGTTGAAGTTTTCTCGTTGGCCACCACTCAATTAGTTTAAAACTGCGAAAGTAGTCCCATTCGTTTTTTCACCCTTTTGCTATATGCCTCGTCGATATTTGTGTAATTAGAGGTGGGAAAGAACTAGGGATGATAAATAGGAACGAATTAGACCACGGCCTTTTGAAGGAACCAACCTGACTAGCGGGACTGGGATTCGAACCCGCGTCCCACCGATTGCCAAGTCCAAACGTTACCTTCCATACGTATTCACGGATTTGGCGATCTTAAGGTCTCCATCAGTAACGAGCAATTTTCATTTACGGAATAGTAGCTGAGGGATCTTTTCTGTCGGTTGCGTCATATTCCCTTGGATCTGTGGTACTTGTTCTCCACATATGGTTTGTCCAATGTATCTTGCAGCTACTGACGTCCAACGCCCTTCTCGCTGTTGTTTTAACGGTTAAATGATAGAAGGAAAATTATAGGACTATAACGAAACCTGCGCAGTCTGCAAACTGTGTAGTGTGCCATGTTTTGGTCACACGCACAGTGGTGCAATAAGTTACTAACCACGACTGAAAATGGCGATAAACTGCTTAGCGTTAAACTTTGTGTCTGTCACCCTCTACAAACAAACGTAAGTTTCTTTTTTCATTATTCGTATGATTTCAAGGCATAATAAGGTGTAAAATTGAATTTTTCAGGCCATTCTCATTTGTTGGAATCAAGAAGCCGCCAACGAACAGTGGTGTCATTTAAAGGAATTGCCTTAGTTATTTGTGTCGTTTAATTTTGTTTCCCCGCTGTTGGCGACACTGGCTGCCGACAGTCTGCTCCACTCGGCCGTCCGTCTGCTGTCGTCTTAGAGCTCGCTCAGGCGGCTTGCTGTCACCAAGGCGAACCACCCAAGTCCATGACAAGTATTCCGCGATTTGACCGGATTTCGATGGTGTTCCCTGAAAACGTCGGAAGCAGTACTCAAATCTCTTCTCCCTTTAAAACTAAGAGGTGAACGTACAATGAAGGATGTTAGGTTCAAGAAACTAGTCCAAGCTCCTCAAGTTTAATGTCAAAGTTACTTTCACGAGGACACCCAGGAATAAACTTATATATATGAATTAAGCTTTAGAGACATTTTAAAAAACACCAGACGTCAGCTGTATTTCAAGTTATGCAAGCAAATTTCACCGTTCAGACGTCCCTAACTTTTGCGGGTTACTGTTGGCTGCGTACTTGATATCTGTTCCAACAGCTATTTATTTCTCTGTGATGGAAGTGTTGAATACCAATTGAATAAAGAGATATTTTTATATACAACTTCGTAACAACTATTGAGCAGGTGTGTGTACGTAAAGACACACTTTCCTCCATCCACTTTTCTGCTACCCATTCACGGCAGATAGCACTTGGTCTTCTGCTGTTAGTAAGGTAGTTTGGTCGCGGTGGATGGGAGAGGGTGGCAAAAATGTGTAATCTATATATATAAAAATTCAGCCTCCGTTTGTTTGTGCTCTCAAAACTCGAAAATTGACTTGAAATTTTGGAAGAATATGGTGGGTGGCACGGAGAATGTTTTTAAAAACAAAAAATTAAAAACTACCACCTCCCCCTTTACACCCGTTAATTTTAATACAAACACACATAATTTATCCAATTTCGATGGAACTTTGCACACAGACAAAATAATACTGTTAACCTTTGGTTTGCAAAAATTCTTTATGCATTCCCACAGTTTTTGTCTGATGGAACTTTGCACAAATATACCTTAAAACAAACAGAAAAATACTGTCTACATTTGATTTTCAGAAATCCAACCCCTCTCCCTCTTTCAAATCCCCTTAATTTTTGTCAATATTCTTTATACAAAGCTACTGTTTCTATCAGATTTTGAAGAAAATTTGAACAGTTATACTATAAGCAAACAGAAAAATACTTTCTACATTTGGTTTCAAAAACCCCAACTCCTCTTTCCCTTTCCACCCCTTTAATTTTTGTCTGTGTTCGTTGTAAGTACCCACAGTTTTTATCCCATATCGACGGAACTTTGCACACGTATACCTTAAAACAAACAAAAAAATACCGTCTATATTTGGTCACCAGAAATTCACCCCCTTAATTTTTGTCAATGGTCTTTATGCAAACTGCACTGTCTATCCAATTTTCAAGGAACTTTGAACACCTACACTTTAAAATAAGCAGAAAAATAATATCGACATTTGTTTTGGAAAAACCCAATTCACCTCCTCCAATCCAACCCTTAATTTGTGTCAATGTTCATTACACATATCCACAGTTTTTATCCAATATCTCTCGAACTTTGCACACGTATACTTCAAAACAAAAACAAAATTCTGCCTACGTTTCGCTTACAAAAACCCAACCCTTAACTCCATTTAATTTTTGAAAATATTCTTTATACAAAGCTACAGTTCTTATCAGATTTTGATGGAACTTTGCAGACGTATACGTTAAACAAAGAGAAAAACACGTTCTACATTAGGTTTACAAAAAACCACCCACTCTCCCCCCATCATCCTTCTTAAACAAAATTTATATTTGAAACCATTCAGTTTTTTGAAAATGGTAGGAAATGGGGCGAAGTATTCTAGAAAAATACTTTGGAATCTTCTAGAATGTTCTTGAATGTTCTAAACTGTTCTAGATTACGTCACATTTTTCAGTTTTTTTCAGCTATTAAAAATAATATATATGCGATATATTTAGTGTGTGAATCGATTTTGACGGTACTTTCACTGGCGGGTGTCTGATTTGGCAGGGAGTAACATAGGTTACTTTTTATTCTGGAAATATTTAATGTTCTATGAAAAAGCATAAAATCCTTTAAAATACATGACAATCTCGAACGAAGTCGTGGGTACGAGCTTGTAAAGCTATAAAACGAAAGGAAATAGTTAAGAAGACATACGCTATAAATATCTTGGAAAAACTTGGGATAATAAGCGCAACGTGGAAGGACAGATTGGGGAAGTGTTAAAAATCCTGTATTTACTATAGAGAGTGATGAAGCGATGTACCACAGAAGTCAGTGAACTGGGATACAGCCTTGGGTTATATTATTGCTTGAGTGTGCTCGGGTAATATTGGATGCACATTATAGGTTCAAATTCAGGAGTTGTAGGAGTTACAGAAGAGGGTGGCTAGATGTGTTTGTGAAAATTATCGCAACACGATAAAGGAATTCGGTTGCGAGTCGTTGGAAGACTGGAAGAGAGCGCTGGGTGTGGATAAGGTATATACTGTTCTGGGAGTATGTTGGTAGAAGACTTACGATAAAGATGATAAAGACAAATGAGCACTTGATTTCAGGCGTAATTAAATGCTTTAAGTATTACACTGGACTAAATGACGGATTGAAATGCTTAATGGTTTACATAAAAGATTATAAAGAATATAAAATTAAAATTCGTAAAAGACAAAAGTAGTGGGTAAGAAATCCGCTTTCAAAGAATTTAAGAAATGTAAAAAAATAAAATAAAAAAAAAATAAAAAAAATAAATTAGGTTGGAATATTTCCACTGGAGCATTTGCTTCAATGCAATTAAATTAAATTAAAAATTTCCCCTCAATTTTCCATAACACGATTCCTAATTGTAGCTAAGTAAAAAAACTGTTGTAACTTGTTTATGAAAGTGGTAACTATTTATCAGGTGGGATCGGAATCGAAAAAGTAGTTTGTGACTGTTTTTAAAAAGTTTATCCAAATCGACGGTTTCATCATGCAACAATTATGCTTCCCGAATACTATATCAAATAACAAATGGGCTTAATGTTCCCGGGCTTCCAGCGACTCAGAAAATAATAGTTTCTTGGGAAGTTTCAAGGGAAACATTCTCCGCCATTATCTTCAACCAAATACAGTCTCCGTAGTAGTTGTTTGTTTCGACAGTGCCGGGGCAACGGTCGAAGACAATTGCGGAACCTAGATGGTGACGTCATAAACTCTGCCCTTTAGATCGCCCGGTTCAGGTCTCATTGACCTGGTATCCAGTATGTCTGCCGACTAATAAATCAGCTTTTCTGATTTTAATAGCTTCCGAGTTAATGCTGTCCCAAAAAATCGCTGTCACGGGGTAAGATTCTTGTTCCTTAGAATTAAAATGAATGATCCCTTTGGACACTGTGTTTGTTCTACCGCCGCTGATTTTTCTTCCCGTCCCAGGAGAACATTTGTTGCATGCTCTACATACCGGTGAATAACATTCCTCGTAGTGTGTCCAATATAAATCTGCTCACATTCATACGGTATGTAGTAAACATCGGGAGTTCGCAGTCCAAGGTATTTCGAACCAAATTTTTATTTTTTGTGCGCAGTATGAAAAGTGTCTTCATTCCGTGTATGGTCAACAATTATCCTGTTCTTGAACTTAACGCACCCACGGAGGGAATGAAAGAAGACTATTGGTGTCAACACTACCTACCTCTCCGCCGGGCTTCCTTCTTCCGTAACACGCTACTAATTTGCCCCTCGTTGTAACCATGCTTTAAGCTCTAAAACACGTAAATTGTTGACCAAACATGAAGACAATTTTCACGCGACCCGCAAAAATTAAAAAATTGGTTGGCAGCGTGAACTGGGACTACGAATCCCTGGCGTTCACTAAATGCCACGTGAATGTGGGCGGACTTACACCGGACAAACCCATTACTATGCAGTGGTGTATCCAGCACGCAAGAAATGTTCGTTTGCGTCGAGACATTCAGGACCTATGTTTTGTGTGGAAAGTGATATAACTATAATTACTTTATGTACCTAATAATAAAAATGTAGTACTGTAATAACGACCAAGGACTTGGGAGAGAAGTCCATATACTGTTATAGACATAATTGTTATGACTAGAGCTATGTGTGGATAGCTCAGGTAACCGTGGTGATATCAAATACCTAATATAGATATGAAACATTGTAATAACGACCAGGTATTCTTATCTTTATCCTACTCTATCTTCTTTTGTTCAGAGAAATCACAGATTGTGATACAATTATAAATGTCACATAATATCAAGGACCAGTATAATATGTATGTAGCTAGAGACGTAAGACCAACCATATTGAATTCTCATTCCGGTCATTACGCAAAGTAATAGAAACCATGTATATGTGAGAGAGCTTATAATTTGTGTTAAGGCCATAAGCGCCACATATTAATCATGACCAGGTCTTCCCGTGGAAACACAATGTACTGTAATCATAGCTTTAGGTAATTAGAGATATGAAATATTGTAACAATGTCCAAGTAATGTGTAAGAGAAGTCATAATTGTGGCATGTGAGATACAATTCCATGATCAATAATACCTGTAAATAAGTGATGTAACAATTGATATGGCTATATGGCTCACCGGCCCACTGCCAATAATAATAAAAAAAAAAAAAAAAAAAAAAAGGAAAATCAGCAGTGGCGAAAAAATAAGACTCTTAGTTTATGGCAGAGGTTTTATCTTTATCTTGGAAGCTATTGAAATCTGAAAAGCTGCTCTATTAGTCAACAGGAATATTGGATATGGGACGGCCATTAATTACGTGATCTAAAATAGAGAGGGGGGGGGGGGAGATCTGGCAAAGTGTCACCAAATCTCATTTAAAAGGAGGGGTTCAATATAAATCTCATGTCAACTTTTTATATTATTTTTCTCCACTCATTTAACAGAAAAATATGTAGTACGTAGAAGACAACAATATTAACGCTTAAGTATTTGGTGGTATGAAGCAAACTACACGAACATATAAAAAATTAATTTTGTTATTAAATTAAAATTACAAGGTAAATCTCACGTGAGGTGGGAGGGGAGGGCCCCGCCGCAACTTAACAAATCTCACCAAGGGGGGAGGGCGTCCAAATCAAAGAAAAAAACTCCACGTAATTAATGGACGTCCCTGTCCCGGAGCAGTAAGTTAAATCAGCAGCCTGTAAGAGTGTATGACGTCAGCACCTGGGTCGGCATTTACCGTCGACCGCAAACAAACAATTACTACGGCACTGTGATTGTATTTGGTTCGAAATGAGAGCGGATATTGTTTGTGTTCAAACGTTCTGAGAAAGTGACATTTTAGGCTGGATGGAAGCTCGAGAGTATTATAAATAACGCCGTGAAACGCTTCGACCCTACAAGAAATATACAGTCGTGCCCTCTCACGCACAGAAGCTTCTGCATTGTATCAAACCAACGGCTTCTGTAGTGACAGTCGGCTCCATTTGAAACATTTCTCCGGATTCGGACAGTGAAATGATCTGAATTTGATATTTTGGTAGATATTTCCTTTGTAAAGATAGTAAACAAAAGAGTATCTAATTATTGGGTGAGGGCTTTAATTTGCCGTGCAATCTATCTAACTCATCCTCGCATTCTTACTGGACAAAAAACCTTCAGCCTTAAATATAGCCATGTACCGTCCTTGCATACTTGGCATCACAACGAATTCTGTATCAAAGTCAAGGGTCAATTATGAGACTGTGAAAATTTCTCAAACCGGGATGACGATACGATCAACAGGCAGGTAATTCTTTTTAAGTGTTATACGAGGCATAATAAACCAGGTTCGTGGGTACGCTGAATCGACCAGTTGGAGGAACTACGCATTCAGAATCATATCCCCTTAGAATTTCGCTAACTTAACAGAATCGTGTGATATTTGGTTCAATATTACGCTGAACGAACTTACCGTCTAGCTGATCCGATGTTACCGTCCGCCACCAGATATGAATTGATTTTAGCATCTGTTCCGATCCAGCATCTTCCAGAAGAAATACAGTAGGTATAACGATTTCTGTTGAAACTAGATGTTTGAGTCGTAGCGAAAGGGTTTTCTCTAGATCAGCTAGTGTGTTTTGTTCACCTACCGGCCTGTGACACATTCTATAGATCAACTGGATGTGAGGAAGTTAAGAATATTATAGCCATCGTCAACCTAGAGATCATGAGGTGCATAAAAAATACTGAGGGCAAGGAACGGGAAGAAATTTGGCCATGAATGTTTTGAAGGAACTATCCCTGAATTCACCTGGAGTGATTTCGGGAAACCATGGAAAGCTGAAATCTCGATGGCCGAACGGAGACTCGAACCCGCATCCTCTCGAATGTCAGGCAAGAGTGTGACCGCTCAACCACCAGGCCCCGTTAGGAAATTAGGAACCATGGTGGCATTCATCCCGGGGATTACCATCTTTAGGCTATTCTGAGATTTTAACGTGTCTGTTGCTATCCACGCGCCTCCTGCCATATCCTAAATCCCTCCCAAACTATTACCCTTTCGGATAGGTGCAATGCACCCTCCGCCACACACTTTTAGTGAATCGCGGAGTAATAATAAGAAGAAAAATAAACTGCTGCAAAGCACACCAGTCCTGCAGTGTGCCGTGACCTTCAGCTACCACGTTTCCCTTCCGATGGTCTGTACTAGAACGTGCGGTTCAATGGCTTTCCTGCTAGCCATTGACTGAATCCTTCTTGATTGCTTCTTGGGCGGCCAAATGGAAATGATCTTTTACAATATGAACTACCTAGAAACATTCCAGTCAGAAAGCTTTCATTATCCGACGTTTTTCGGGAGTTGCCGAGGCTGATGGAGAGTACGCAGAGAGGTTTTGCGGTGATTCCAATGCCGCACCGAAAATACATTCGACACATTGCTTTTGATGTTTCTTTTAATAAGTTAAAAATTTTGAACATTGGAATACTGAAAAAGTATGTAGTCACGTAGGATTGCCTAGGACGACAGGTGTTACAATTCAGATTCTACTGTTAAGTGAC
The DNA here is from genome assembly GCA_031002005.1 of Vandiemenella viatica. NCBI lineage: Eukaryota > Metazoa > Arthropoda > Insecta > Orthoptera > Morabidae > Vandiemenella > Vandiemenella viatica. The sequence continues at coordinate 136,879,036 of CM061920.1, read as the reverse complement.
ACCTGTATGTGTATATGTATCAGAAATAGTTACGAACTTCTTTCAACTGTTTCTGTTCTCTAAGTGTTTGCTTTCTTGTTTAGTTGAGATTTTTGAAGTCCGGTTATAGGTTATTTTATGTGAAACTCCAGTGGTAAATGATATGTATATTTTAAATTTCGATTAGTTCTCTTTCTTATATTAAACTGTGGTTTCTTCGTTTGCTGTCACTTCTAAAGACTCAAATTGAATCTTCAAATACATCTTATTGTACAGTGGCTAAGATTTTATATTTTTATTATTATTATTATTATTATTATTTCGTACAGAAAACTTGGTAACGAATATCAAAATCTCTCATGCGGTATTTTTGTTGTCAATTCAAGAATTGTGACTAAATGTCAATAGAAATAATTAGATGATAATTTGAAAGACTAAAAATGTCGGAACATTGTAAGACAAATCGGATGCAAATATCTGAACCAGATTATTATTATTCGTTTACTGTTTTACGTCTCGTCGACGTGGAGGTCATTAGAGGCGGGAAGGGACTGGGAGCAAGGATAGGGAAGGAATTCGGTCATACCCTTTTGAAGTAACCATCCCGGTATTCGTCTGGAGTTATTTGGTGAAACCATGGAAAACCGGACCGGAATTCGAACCCGTGTTCATCCAAATGCGAGGCCAAAACAATACCACTAACCCGCCACACTTGGTGGATTATTAAGGTCAGTTCAGTGTATCGTGGACCTGATATACAGTGAACAAGTCAGGTCTGGCATATATTAAAAATAAAAAATGTAAATGTAAATATTAAGAACAATTAATAGTAATAACAGGTAATATGAAATAAGAATATACTGCCTCTATTTAAAGTACAAAGAATAATCAAACTGGTAAATGAAAGAAGGAAATGTTGGAATGAACTCGTAGGGAGAAAGGATGATGCAAGAATGGTTAAAAAGCAAGAGACAATATATCTTTCAATGGGAAGAGATAAAGGCCGTTACGTTACACCGCTGGAAGGTTTGTTTGCAACAATTTCAGAAGACTAGTAACACAGAGTCAAAAAGAAGTATGCTTTAGCCTACCAATAAAATGAGAAGGAGTAAGACAGTAAGAACTGTATAAAGGGTGTTGGTAAAAAGATGATGTAATGTGAGAATTAAGCCTTACGAGGCGTACAGCTGCCGATAATTCTTGTCGGGTGATCATCCAGCTCTATGAATTTTTTGCACTGATTAGACACAGCACAGGACGGACATGATATTCACAGACACAACACTTAAACACCCATTCCCGCAGCGGGACTCGAACCGGCGGCACGCGGGGCCAGTTCTCTAGACCCTACGCTACCGAGGCCGGCCCCACCAGGTAAATTGTACATTTCGACGGTGATGTGTTGTCGCTGTAACCACTTCGAACTACCATTTCACCTGATGAAGACAGCTGTCTGAACGTCGTGCGTGGCAGAACTTACTCGGCTGATCACCAGAAAGGAACCTTTTTAAGATGATGTAATTTCGGATAACGTGAATGGCCATGGTTGCGTGCGTTTCCTCGGGCCTCGTGCTGCGTCGTGCCGGTGCTGGTTGATGGGAGTTTATGTCACCGGCGCCGCTGGAATGCGGCGAGCGTGCAGTAACGGGGCCCCCGTCACGTCACCGCGGCCCGCCTTGCGCTGGTCAGGGGCCGCGGCGGACCGCTGCCACCGCTTCCTGCACAAAACTGCCGTTACTTCCTCCACTTACGGCTAATCACACGCGAGCCAGATTGCCATTGCAACACGTGATCAGATCTTCACGCATTGATGTCTCCAGGGGGCTTTTTCTCATGGTTAGCGTTTTGTATGTTTCTCCGCCGGTAACGGATTACATTTGTCTACAAACTTTTTGTTCAATCACAAGAACAAAATCATGGTATTCTACAAGTATTTTTCATGCTGAATTCAAATATCATTTTTGATTTTCCACATCAGGCAGGAGGTTTTTTGTGGTATTCATTTGATTTTTTAAAATAATTTCTAATTAAAGGAGCGGTCTGATAGCTCATTTGTTAAGGCGATTGCTTTCAAAAAGTTCGCTGCTCCGGTCCCTGGTTCGAAACCCCGTAGGCGCAGGAATTTTTGGGAGTTGTGTTTGATCATATGAGCTACGCCAGGCCACTCCGTGGTTTGGATTCCACGTTAAATTGTAGGTCCTGGAGAAAAGGAACTGGCCATCCTACCTCTGACAAAATGGTTTAGTATTCCTCCTTCGGGAGGATCCAACCAACCATCGGGTTGTGGACTAAGTTAGTTTAGTTTAATTAAATCAGTAACTAACTTTAAATTATATACTACTCAGTTTTACTTGCCGAGAAAGTGGTAGCTAGTGATTTTCGGGCATATTTTGCATCTGGAAACCGAGCGTGGTGGTGTAACGGATAGCGTTCTGGCCTCGCATTCTGGAGGACGGCGGTTCGAATCCCCGTCCGGGCATCCAGATTTGGGTTTTCCAGGGTTTCCCAAATCACTCCAGGCAAATGCCGGGATGCTTCCTTCAAAAGGCCATGGCCGAATTCCTTCCCATTCCTTGCCCCCATCCTTTCCCGTCTCTAAAGACCTCGCTGTTGGGAGACAAAGTAGATTTTAAAAAAATGCATCTGGAACATCTCTCGATTTGGTCCAACTTAAGTCAGCCAGCATATTAGAATCCTACTTGCCTTGGTACCTCTTTTCCATTGTAGAAATTTGCTGACGGAAACGCTCATTGCTCATCACTGACAGCCCCAAGATTTTCCCGGAAGAAGTTTAAGGGAGAGTCCAAAAAGTGAATTTTTAGGGACATGTTGCATCCCAAAGATTTATAAGAATGCAGAAAATCAGCCACTATGTCACGATAGCTTTCTGCTTTATGGTTTCTGAAGAAATTGCAACATTCGTTTTTGAAAGACTGCCAGCCTGCTTTTTCTAGTGGATTTAACAGCGCTTCAAAATGTTCATCGGCCATTATAACAGTATTTATGGTCCTATAAAAATTCCTTCCTTCAGTTTAGCATCACTGACTTTGGGAAATTTCGATTTCAAGTACAAGAATCAATCAGAAAGTTTATCCGTAGCCTTTAAGAAATTTTTCATTAATCGTAATTTAATATGCAGTGGAGGTAAATATATTTTTTCAGGATTCAACACCCTTTCTGAGTCATAGATTAATATTTGAAAATAAAACATTTCTTATTTTCAGGAAGATTTCTTTCTCTATGCTGTTCTGCATCTAACATCATTCTTGCTTCGGTCATCAGTCGTAATTTTACTTCCTGAATAACACAGTTATCTTATTTCAGTACTACCATTTCTGTTATATTTCATTGCTTTTGTCTTGCTTTGATTTATACTTTTTCTTGATCCGCCCTTGTAGTATTAAAATCAGAATTGCTTTTCTTGTACCCCAATCCAAACCTGAGTTTTATCAGATATACCAGGGTAAAGTTGTTACACGGGGAGCGTGAGTGGTGGCTACTGACAAATTTTTAAAGTGCTTACTGACAAGCACCTCATAAATTGTGATAAAGAATACCTTTTTATATAGTAAAATCCTGCTCTGCCCTTTGTTTTTTCCCTACTCCTTCTATACCTGGTTAACAGAATACACAATGTTTAATGCAGACTCACAGTGAGAAGATGAACATCGCATCTTTGCCTGGCACAATAATGGTGTTTTTCTTATCTGTCATCCCTTTTTGGTACCACTAGCATTTACTTCCATAAAGCCCGTCAAAAATGGCTTAAATTTTTATGAAAATAAATTTCTAAGGAAAGCATAATTTAAAAAACTAATAATCATTATTTATTTGTCTGATATATTTCTTCTATGATCCAACGTTTTTGGGTATCATTTTTCCTAATTGTTAAATGTTTATTTAGCAGTTTCAGTGAACTATCTCTTCTGTATATTTCCTCCTTCTTCTTATGTTGAAATACTTTTAGAATTATTTCTGACAACCATGTCTACAATTTCCGTAAATTTTTTAGATTCTTTTAGTTTGTTCACATCAAGTTTGTTCACTTGAAAATAAAGGAAGTAACACCTCTGAGTTTTTCTACTCACTCTTTGATCCATTGGGACCAAACGCTGGGAACAAGTCTCGTACTGGGCATAATGCTATGATGAATCGCGCTGTGATGATCATTAATGGAATTTGTAGTAGAGACCAACTCGGGGCTGTTCGTACATTGTGAGTGTATAGACTTTTACACCAGTTACATCTTATTCATGCAGAAATGTGGTGGTTGTCGGAAGGAACTGATGGAAGAGGTAAAACAGTTTCTGCATGGAGGGGAAATTTTATCCGGCACAGCCTCGGTGAATGAGAAATCGGTGTTTAATCTTGGTTACATTGTTAACAAATTTAAGTTTCTTAACGAACTTAATATTTCTCACCAGGAGTCTTGTGCAACTTTTTTTGCAATAAGAAAAAAATGGATCCGTTAAAAAAGAAGCTAGCTCATTGGTACTGTCGCATACAACAGGAAAATGCAGAAATGTTTCCACTTTTTGGAGAATTTTTGATTGCTGCTGATGTTGATCAGAAACTCGTATGAAAAACAACTAAAATTTATGAGCTTTAACTGAAAACTGCATTAGTTACTTCACTGAAAATGGGGATTACCTTAAAGGTAACTTTTCAGTTAACAATCCCTTCTTGAAAGGCGTGAAACCATAATACTTGATTCTTGTGGAAAATAAAAGTTGATCAGTTTTTGTTGTGGTGTCACTACGGATTTCAGACATAATGCGAAATAATGTACGTCACTCAAGAAACAGTATTTATGTTTTATTTATAAAGCTATCAAATTATTGGTCGTTTTGTCGATTTTCAGTGTCTGAAAAGACATTTTTAGCCTTTGAGAATAAAAATTAGACAGAAAAGGATTAGATGTTAATGCTGCGCTTTGACTCTGAAAAACAAGGATATGGTCACTCATATTAACAAATAAACAGCAGCAAATATCATATTAACCAATAACTGTAACTTTATAACGTTAGCTTTTAATTTCATATAATTCTAAATCATTACTTTTTCTTCTGTACTAGCGAACGGCCTGTAAGGGTTCCAGTATATTCTTGTGGATTTACTCCCTACTGTTTAATTAATATAAATAAGTTGTATTCATGTTTTTTACTTCCAGGTATTGGATTTCTAAGATAGTTCCACATCATTCACACATACGTCCCATTATAGGCTTAGCACAAACGCTATAAATTACCTGAAAATAGTCATCTTAATAGATTATAAGTCAAAATTCCGTCTGGAAACAACTGTTGATGTTAATGTTATTACTTTATTCCCATACGCGTTTCGCCCTTGTGGTGTAGGGCATCGTCAGTGGCTGTGAATTTATTTTACATGTGTTTCATTGCATTTGACATCTTAATATTTCAGTTCACCATTAATCAAACAATCATATATGCTAGATTTATTTGGTTTTCGCAATAAACTGTAATGATTTTATAAACATCAGATCACGTGGTTTATTCAATTTTTTTTGCTTGGGCTTTACGTCTCGTTGATAACAAGGTCATTAGAGGCGGGATGGGATTGGGGCAAGGAACTGGAAGGAATTCTGACTTGGTCTTTTTGAAGGAAGCATCCCGGCATTCTCCTGGAGTGATTTGGGGAAACCATGGAAAACCCAAATCTGGATGCCCGACGGGGATTCGAACCCGCGTCCTCCCGAATGCTAGGCCAGAACGTTAACCGTTCACCCACCACGCTCGGTTTGGTGGTTTATTCAAGTTTTACAATTCGACAACTATTATCGATGACTTATCTTTGTTTGATCTCAATACATCTGTCTTTCGTTACAACATTAACAACAATTTATTCATACAATCGTGCTTCTTCATATCCTCAGGCTTGTACTTTCAAATACTACAACAAGCTACTCCAGTCCACCAAAACCAGTTTTCAGTCATTCCTCCAATATTAGAATGTCCCTATTTCTTTTGTAACTGTCTATATGAAGCAGCAAACAAAAGATTCTCCTTTCCCCCTTTGTTCAACGCTGTTTGTCCCTTTAAAGTGAAATAGCATAATTAATTTGTACAATCACAAGTATTTGATACATATATAAATATGATTTTAAATTGATTTCTATAAATAGTGAGGTCATGTACCTCACAAGTCTTTCCGCGAAACATTTTCCCTGTTTTTGCCTGTCCGCATGTGTGAAAAGGTCGGAGACCTCTGATCTAGACTGTACAGCAGGTGCTTTCGAGACACGGTGCCACTGAAAGCGGTAGAGCAGTAGAGCGCTCACTACTTGCTGTGAAGCACAGCGCGGACCACCTGGGAGGTCGCCAGATGGAGGGAGTAACAAGTGGGAGCTGCGATTATACTCTCTCTGGACACAGATGAGATATCTCTCCACGGGTTCATCATCCAGTATCGAGATTCGCTGACTACTCCGAGAAAAGGGCACTGGGCCAGAATCTAGAAAGAGAGGTCGCAATACCCTACAATAAGTACATTGTATGACTATTCTTCAGTCAGAAGTTACGCATGAGAGTTTTTACCCACAAATGGAAAAATCGGGATTAATTTCCGGTTAGGTTGAGGAACTAAGATGAGAATGATCAGCGTTATACCAATCACTAGTACTTTAATATCTTTGTTTACAATGTTAACTCGAACACATCTTCAACCACTCTCTCGTGAATTCTGAGTGAAATACGTTGGTGTGGGTCAGTGACCTTGTGCATCTAGCGAGCGTGCGAGAGTATAACTTCTCGCTAATGGTCGCCAGCAGGAAGCGAGTCTGTAACTCGTTCATGTTGCGGTCCACTCCGTACCGTTGAGGTGAACGTTCCTCTGCGCAGGTGTGTGGTGACATTCGGGCAAAATTTCGATGTTGATGTATGTTTTCAGTATGGGCTGTAAACTCGTACTGGAAGTAGTCATACTGAAAAAATCGCATTACTCAGTGGAAACATTACTACTCGCCACAAATTCAGTAATCTCGAAACCATACCTTAACAGAAATCGGTCAGTGCCATTATGAATACCTATGGTCTTTATTTTTCGATAGGGTCAGATTTGCTTCCCCTGACGTATGTTTTCCTAAAACGCGGTTGAAACGGGTAATTCTCAGAGTGGCTAATTTCATTTGTAAAAAAAATGAGTTTGGTAAACAGTTAATGATTTACAGAGAATCAAGTTTTTTAAAATTGTTTCTGTCTGATTGAACGCGGTTTTGAATAATATACAGCCTATGATTCCGGGACTAAAGACTGTAATTTTTTTATTTTGATGTGAGGTCCAAGATTTCGATAAATGTGCAAAACTGCTGTTTTGATTTTCCTGTCATGTTAGATAAAACCTCTCGAAGAGTTTGGTAGGAAATTGGAAGCTGTAAGATTAGAATTAATTGCTGTTTGTTCTCTCTGGCCATTATTCAGTGTTACACTGTTTGGGGAAAATTAACGTTCTACGGACACAACGTGTCTCAATGCGTTCATCCGTTGCTTTTAAACAAGCAAGCTATCACACTTTGTGCAAATATGCTAACATTGGGAAGTTGAATGAATATGATTATCATCGAAATTAGAACCACATAATTTTAAGCGCACCAGTAAATTTCTAGAGCTGTTGTTAACATCTATCTGTTTCAAAAATTATCTTTCATATTTTGTGGAGATGCACATAAATGTTATATGATAAAAGGCGTCAAATTAAAACACTTAATATTCCGGTACAAAAACTGAAATAAGATTGTGTGTTGTACCCAACTGCCAATTGACGTGTGGCATGTCGTGCAAATAACTTCATAATTATCCGAGTTACAGCGTTAAGAAAAGTCTGCAACAATTAAAGTAGGAAATAAATATATTTTCTCTGAAACTCGCATGACAGTCCCATCATCGCCATGCACCTTACAGTTAGAGGACATTTTTCTAACCACTGAAATCTGATTATTCTCAAGCGTCAGCACATTCTTATAGATTATACGTGAAAGGAAAAGTCTGAAATGCTGTTGTTTTGTTGTTATATAAAAAGAAAGCTGAAGTGGCGCTGGAAAAGAAAACCGAGTTTTGCGGGTGAGCATTAGGGAGGATGTGGATTGGAACCCCCACTCGGCCATCCGGATTTCCGTTTTCCATGGTTTCCCCAAATCATTCCAGGCGAATGCTGGGATGGTTCCTCCAAAAGGTCATGGCCTAATTCCTTTCTCTAATGAGCGCGATGTCAAAGAGGCGTAAACCTGGAAGCAAAAAATAAATATGATAATAATAATTAATATTGTCTAAAGAAAATAGACTTCAAGGGAGCATATGATTCGTGACAAAATCCGTGCTGTATTGTAATCTATTGTTTTGTGGGAGTTGATCTCTGCACCTCGCTGTTGAGGGTTCACTTTTACCACAGAATATTGCCGTTCTGGAATCTCACTTGACCAACTTGAATTATTCGCATGCCACAGATATGTGATGAATATGGCTTTGAGTAGTAGGAAAACAACATTGCGTAACTAACCGTGAGAAAATTCGTCAAATCTAATTAGTTCCTCTTCATTGAACATTGTAATTGATACCCCCTTCTCTCCTGAGCACATACTCATATCCTTGTGAACCCATTGGGTCTTCACTGCCGTCCCTTTCCCTCCTTGAAATCCACGGGTAAGGCTATATCAGATTCAGGTTAACATTAGCATAACAGCTTTCTTCAAATTGAGAAACCTTTTTACCATCGAATGTTGACATAGAACTCACAAAATAATTTGTTGAAGAAACCCATTACTTACGGGTGATCAGGAGATAACCAGGGGAAACAAGGAAATTGACCTGGAAAAAATTGGTCATACTATTGCTAGAATATGGTGCTGTAGTATAGAATCCACATTTTGAGAATCAAATACAAAACTTGGAGAGGTTGCAAAGGAGGTCAGCTAGTTTTTTTGTGGATTTGACTGCAAAACACAATCAATAATTAATGCGACAAAGGCACTAGATTGGAACTCATTGAAAGATGGGAGGAAGGTGAAGAGAGTGCTGGGAGTGTACAAGACGTACATTGCTGATGAGACTTGGTTGGATACTGGAAGAAGAATTAGGAGTAGCGCATGAAAGGAGGAATATGACCACGACCACACGTTGGCATTCGATTTAAAGCTTAAGGGAGTGGAAAAATTTGCTTTTGTAGGTGAGGAGTCAAGGACTGGAATAAAATTACCGAGGGAAGTAATCAATAATCTACTGAAAACGCTGGAAAAAATAAAATTGAAATTCGCAAAGGATAAAAGTAGGCCAGTGGGGAAATTATACTAAAACAAAAACAAGAAAGCCGAAAAAAAGGTGTACAGGAAAACTGCAATCGGAAACTAAAATGTAGCTTGTACTTACAGAATATCAGAAATAATAATAATAATAATAAAATGCAGGCATTTGAAAACAAAAGCTATCCATTGATACTGAAAATTAAGTATGGGCTAACATACCAAATTATCCCGTTTTGAAAATCACGAATTAGCAATGGAATTATATATAAGAAATTTATGACATGAAGTGACGAAACTTAGGGTTTAAGCTACTACGTTAATAAGAGAAAGGGAAAAATATACTACAGTACAAAGATGAACGTTATGAATAAAATATTGTGGAACATGTGTTGCAGTAGAAATAAAGGTTTTTTGAGGGGGAGGATTTTGCAAAACTATCCGTCAAATTAATGACAAAAGTATTATGTAACAACTCGCAGCAAATTGATCTTTGTAGTGTGCTAGATTCATATGGTCAGCAGCTTTCAAATAAACTGTCTTATTTCAGAAGTTGAAGCTTATTTTAATAACTGTGTTCGTAGGAGTGTGTTTTGTGTCGAGAGGTGGAGATACCGCACGTGCTTGTATACTGCATTGTCCTATCTTAACGAGGCCACGTTTTTTAAGTGCTGCTGATATAGACAGTGCCTCCGCATTGCAGTTTTTAAGGGAAATCTTAAAAGGCTTTCGCACTTCAAACCCTTTTAAGTCTGTCGTAATCATATCCATGATACATACCATAACTGTAATATAAACAAGATTTGGGAATTGCTCAACTGCTTGTATTTCGTACTCGGAAACTTTTACACAACAGAAGGAATTTCTCTAGTCCACATTATAAATCTATTTTTCAAAACTAAATAAAAATATCATTCCTTGTTATTAAGAAATACGGTAACATATTTTCCTTAAATCATCTCCTCAGCCATATACGCTTAAATGAATGCATTTTCGGAAACATTTTTTCAATAATTTCAGGACTCTTCTCAATATCAATATCAGATTATTTCTGTTTGTTTTCAACGAGATTCATTTTGTGCTTGTGTGTACGATACAATTTTTGAAGAATTATTGCATCTCCCAAGGCGAGGTGGTAATTTCAAGAGAAGAACGTCAATCTATCCATCTTGAAAAGGATATTAAACAGGCTCGGACAACCTAGGCCAGCGTAATGCCAAGATATCGCTGTAACGTTGACAACAGAAGAGTTGCTGTTTGAGATACGTCGTCTCTTACGGATATCAGCTCTCAAAGTGAAAATTCTCTTTTGTGAGGACACATTTAGATACACCTCTAGTTAACGTGAAGTGGGTCATCATTGGCCACTCAGAAGTGAGACGTTTAGAATTTTGTGGAAAGAAAAATGTGACCCTCTCTTCTTCCATATTGGTTGTCAAAAGGTTAAAATGAACACCACTGGAAACTTTTGAGACATTAAAGGAGCTATGAAAATAAAGGCCATGTTAAAGACCAAAATTTGTGGTCAGATGTTAGTTGTCATATTCAAAAGAAACAGCATCAGACAGCGAAGCCGAGGATGTCTAACGCCTCGTGGATGTTAGCGCGAGCAAACATAGATTTTACATAAATTTGCTGATAGGGTACTTTAAAGTAGCATTGTTATAAAACTGGACTGTGAAAAATCAATTATAGACGACATGGAGATGAACTGAGGAAAAACGGGACAAACGTCTGTAGGTTTCATTTGTACAGTAATTAAAAGTTTCCAATTTCTTCTTCTGGAGCAGCGAAAAGTAGAATTCGATATCTCCTAAAGGGCATTTGAAACATAAAATAGATTTTTTGCTAACAAGTGCTTAATTGCATCAAATATGCGTCTAACTATGGAATTGTAAGAGGCAAACCTCACAAAAAAATATCCCTGATCTATACAAGTGACCCAGGCTGATAAATAAGATAAGAAGAAATGTGCTGTACAAATTCAAAACAGATTACACGACTTGGAATATGATAGCTGAGATTTTATTGATTTTTAGGAAAACCTCGGTAAAAACATGAAAGAACCTGTTGATGAATCACATCACGTAATAGGAAAGACAGAAAAGGAATAAATTTGCAAAAGAAACGTTATACTTGATAGAGCAAAGGTAACGGAAAAATAAAGCCAGACACTAGATCATAAAAACAGAATATTACATACTAACCATCAAAAAATGAACTGAGACAGGTGAAACTAAAAATGACCAAATTCATGACACATGAATCGTCAATGAAAATTAAATAAGAATTATGAAATAGACTGCTGTGATAAGTTTTTGTAACCACATACCTTGTATCGAAAGAGCTTGCTTTAGACCTTTACTAGCAGCTTTACACCTGTCAGTACAGTATCGTTCCTCATGAGGGTCTTAGTGATAACGAACAAAATATCCAATGAATGCTGGTCTTTATTTCCTCTAAAAATTGCTGCGTGGGAGTTTTATGTCGGCTAGGATGCAATTGGTTTGTTGTCGGATGTTGTTTGCCTGACCGGTTTCCAAGCCCATAACGGCTCGAGAGAAGATATGTATATCAGCCTTGTGGGAATCACTTCAGTGTCATGACAGAGTGGTACTTCCAGCTGACGAAAGGAATACCTCAGTAAAATTACGAACTTATTGTCAGATGATACTTATGTAGCCTTATACAGTAACTCTGTGCCGAAGATGAGAACAGATGTGACTCGCCAAGTTAAACGCTATAAGCGCATGTGGAAGAGCCGAGCAAAAACTGAAAACAGGTAATAGCGTGGTTCTATGGTTTACCTCAGGGGCATATACTGAAGGTTCCCTTACGTCAAATTATGAGCGCAATCGTAGCCAATAAGTTGAAACATTTTATTGAAGATATCACATATGATTCGACGCCGGAGAAGACGGTTGTCATGGTGAGTGTTGATATTGTTTCACTCTTTAATCACGTGCCTGCAGACGAAGCCATGTCGTTAATATGTTCTAAACTTCTTATTCATTGATATTCTCCTGAGGACTGACCGCACGGAATTCTGGTTGAAGCAAACATTTTTTTCAGTGCGTGGATCAGTTATACGCTAAAGTTGAAGGTGCGGCTATGGTGTCATCACTTTCGCCGTTTCATGGAAGCATTTTAAACAAAGGTGCTTAGCAACGCATACCAAAACTTACACTGTAGGTTCGGAGCGTCGATCACACTTTTTAATGTGACCTCGCGGAATGGAGAATTCGTAGGTGTCCTTACATCTTCTTAACAGTGTCCACCCCAGAATTCAATTCACTGTGAAAGTTGAAGAAAATGGACAGTTACCTTTCCCGATGTCCTGGGAAATAAGCAAGATGGTGAACGCCTTTGCCATGCATTCTGCCGCAAGGTGACCCACGCTAATAGGTATTTTCATATTCCAACTCACACCATTAACCGACAACGAAGAGGGGCGTATTGACGTCATTGAGCACAAGCGTAAAGACACAATGTTACTCGGAGAGATTGATGGAGGAAATGGTGACTCTCAGAAGAATATTTTCGGCCAACGCCAACCGTGAAACCGACATCAGAAGACTTTTAAGTAGAAACAAACCCAAGGAGTAAGTAACGTGTCCCATAATATAATCTCTATGACAGTAATTTTTCACGAAAATTCGCCTTGGGAAATTGTTGAAGTAGGAGGAGGTGCCAATAGTTTATTTGGCGCACTGCAAGGTTGGCCAGTCATGGAATGGGGTGAAAACTGTTTACACCCATACTAGCTTGAGGGTGTTTATAAAATTTTCTGCAGTGGAGGTGCTGTTTATATCTGCGAGGAGGGTCGCACTTAACCATTGCCAGCAAAACGACAGCGAAAAATCTATCGTAGCTCGCCGTGCCTTCAACAACGGAAACGCGATAAAATTTGAAAATACAAGGCCCCAATAGAAATAAGAATTACGGCAGTATAGACGAGTGAAAGAGGCATTTTAAATTTTAAAGAACAGCGGACGCTTGCCGCTCTTGGCTTAAAACATGTAAATAAACATAATAACTCTGAAGAAGATTGCAGAATGTAGCCCGAAAACTTATTGAACAAAATAAAAATGCGGCCTTACCCGTATATCCTAGGTACTGTCTTGATTTGGGTTTTTTGGCGGGAATTTCGCAGTTTGCAATCATAAAATACTACTGTTTGTTTTGTTTTGTTTTGTGTTGTTATACAAGTGTATGTACGGCAAAGGGGGAAGGTGGTATAAATGATATTAATCTATGGTTCGGTGTGTTGGTACAAATTGTGTATTTAGTTTGTTTTATGAGTTTTTGTTTGATTTGTTAATTTAATTGTACTTTAAGAACATGTTTTCCTGTGGTTATTCCCTTTTTTATTTGATAGTTTTCTTCAAGAGTTACAATGTTGTATTTGGTGTTGTTGACTGTTAGGATTTTTATGTCGGTATTTATGTTTGAGGATGAATGGTCAATGCCTAAAAGACGTTCAGCAGAAGTGGAGTGGATACTATACTTAAGTGCTCTTAAACACTTTATATCGCGTCTAGAAAAGCCTTCTTATTTGGGCAGTAAATTTCCGGTCTAGATTGCTTGTTTGTGCAAACGAAAACATCCTAGCCGAGTCTGACCAACTCGTGTATTGTTGTATTGAATATGGCTCCTGCAGTTTAGGAAAAACGTAAATATTATTTTACACACCTCATACTTTAAAATCTGAGAAGTAGTGAGTCGAGGAGGGGGCAGTGGAGATTATATTAAAGATGTTCCCACAAAAACCTTAGCGCTAAATTAAAACACATTTTTGTTTAATAGCTTCGACGTTCAAATACTCATGGTGTGTTCGATGGAACCCTTGTGGTAATGCCCTCCCGCTCCATGCAGCCACCGCGGCACGAGATTATAAGCGGGGCAGGCCTTTGCACTCGTTCGGCATACTAATACAGGTCGACCGTTTAACGCAACTTTGTATACTAAACAGGATCGCTGGTTAATGCGGTTTTCAGGTTAGTTCGAAACTGTACGCGTGTGTTGGCATAAATTTACAAATGTCAGCCAAATACGACCTTCTCCTTGAACAAAGCACAATATTTACTGTATGTGTTCCACACTTTTATCTCTCCTTCTCGTATCTCAAATAAGCCTGAATTGCTGTATCACTGTTTTAAGTACTCATAAATCTCATTTGGTCTTTGAATTTCTAAATTTCTTTCACTTTTTCGTTGTCTGGTCTTATAAAAATTCAGTGATCAACAATTTACATATTAAGCAGCAATTTATTTGTTGTAGTAGTTATATTGATACACGTTTGGAACTGAAAATCATTCAGTTGGTTCTAGTTGTTTTGACATCCAACTGTTGTCAAATAACTACCATACAATCTACGTTTCGATCCTGACGAATACAGTTTTGTGTGGTTTGCTTCTGCCTCAGAACTGAAAATACTTCTGCTAATCCTGTTGTCTATGTTAATCTGTTTAAAAGTAGATAACAGAAACCCAACCATGTTTACATTTTAGAAGTGAAAAAAATTGAGTTTTATAATTCCGAAAAATTAAAAATTGGGCGTGGGGATGCCAGTCATATGAAATAAATCCTGTCTGAAGATATACCCTGTTGCTTCTGTCTCATGTATTTCTTCACACATGCACTTCCCGTGTATAGAGGCAAAATTTACGTTTTATTGTCCCATTTACGAGGCTGTGGCGTGCCTTGAAAAGAATACAAGTGGTTTGTTTTACTCAGAACAAGAATTTTTTGAATTGTGATTTCAGTATAAATTTATTTAGAGCAGAAGACAGAGGGTATAGAAAGCTAACTGTTTATTATCAAAGTGTTTTTGCTATCTGAGTGTGATTTCAGTATTCAACTAACTCCCTTTTTTCTTTGTTTCAGGTAAGTGAAACGCGATATTGAACTTTATATGTAAGTATACTGAACTTGTTTATTTAAATCAAAACTATTATTACTACATGCGTGGAGGATACATTACATGGTTTGTGTTGGTTGGTAGAGGTTTATCACTTGTCATGTCGTTTTGTATATATGCATTCAGGGGGCAGCATAGGGATACGTCATTTTTTTTAGATCTCCAGTTTTCAAAAGCTGTTATACCCGCCCCCGCCCCCCCTAACGTTGGGATTGGCATTTTTTGTAAACCTTCTTTTTTCAGCTCTGCTGTTCTTTAAGGAACTGGAAAGATGACGTCAGATTCCTAACCACCTCCCCCCTCCCCTTGGTGAGATTAAGCCGGACCCTCCCCCCCCCATTTCACCTCACGTAATTGATGGACGCCCCCACACGCAGGAATAGGTAGGAATTCGGCCATGGCCCTTTGAAGGCACCATTCTCGAATTCCCCTGCAGTGATTTGGGGGAACCAAATCTGGATGGCCGGACGGGGATTCGAACCCATGTCGTCCGGAATGTGAGACCAGAGCGTTACCTCTGACCCGCCCTGTTCAGTTATCGCCATTCTCATATTATTATTGAAGAAAAAATAGTCGGGATTTAAACCATTACCTCGATTTCATCCAGAAATCCTGTGCAGTGGTTGGTGTCACTCCATTGATCACAGTTGTTCAGTGCCTGGAGAGAAAAATCTTGCTAGAACAATACAATTTTCTACGTGGGGGAACACCTTCTCACAGACTACTTATGCTATCCGCTCTCGGAAGAACATCAAAATTTCCAGCGGTCAAATCAAATTCTTGCTGCTCCATGTTCGCGCGGATGGCTGCAGTGTAGTGTTGTAAGTGCAGTCGGTGTGTTACAAAGGAGCGTCTCGTAGCCGAGTAGCAGCTGCACGCTGCCACAGTCTGCGGCCAAGGACGATTGCGACAGAGGAGACGTTGGATTGCGGCATCGGCGGAGCCAACCGACTGGAGACACTGGACCTGGCGACCCGCCGACACTTTTTCAAACAGCTCTCATCGCTACCGAGCGCTTTGTCAGCGTTACAGCGCAACACGAATGATACGGGTATCGCTTAGTACACTCAAAACTTCCAAACACCTTTTCTCTCTCAACAAGTAACGTTTTCTCTATCGATAAGTATTTTTTTAGTGTTTTTGCTGCAGTGTGATATTTGAAAGGTGTGACGGAAGAGATATGTAATTCTGTTGGAGAGATTGTTTTGCTTAAAGGAAGAGGGCATAGGATTTTTCTATGGACCTATTTTGAGGAACCATTCCAACATTTTTCTGGAATGGTCTGCAGCAGTGGTTCCCAACATTGGCGGTACCTCCCACTGGTGGGCATTGAAGAGATCATAAGGGGCGTTTCTGGTCCAAGACAAATTTAGGGGGCGTTAAGGACTAGTTGCCACCCCCTGCTTGCCTGTATTATACCCGGCTTTAAGGGTTGCATCAAAGAAGTTTTTGATTGCATTATCATAGTAAAAAGAGGAACTCGCCTAGTCAACAATTTATTTGCTAAGATAAGAAACATAATGTTAATAGTGGAAAATGTCGATTTGAGATTGCAGACGACAAATAAGCACCAAATATGAAAAAATTAGTGTCACTACACCAAGATCATCCCTCTAATTAATAATTTTTCATAATATGTATTTGTTAATCAAATTGTGAAACGGAAAGCTACTTCACTGGTTTCATATTCTTGATTGAGTGCGACCTGACAATTTCATTCTGTCAATAAAACAATCAGTCTCTGCGAAACCGCAGATTATTAAAGTTCACACAGGAAGTCCTTTGACATTTTGTGTTCACTTCCTTATGCGTAACAAGTATATTAATTTGCTTGAAATGAGGATGAATCAAATGTCAGTATGGCTTGATTTTCATGATCCAATAACGGTGTGGTGGTTGTTCGTATAATCTGCAGTAGCTAAAGATCAAACCGGTATGCTGATGAAAACATTGCATTGGTCAATAGTGGTAACAATGGAACAAGTCCTGGAATTTGTGTCATGTAGATAGGATAACGTCTTGCAGTTATGAACTATTGACCGAGCGTGGTGGTGAGCGGTTAATGTTTTGACCTCGCATTCGGGAGGACGTCCGTTCGAATCCCCGTCCGGCAATCCAGATTTGGGTTTTCCATTGTTTCCCCAAATCAGTCAAGGCGAATGCCGGGATGCTTCCTTCAAAAGGCCATGGCCGAATTCCTTCCCGTTCCTTTTCCTCAGTCCCATCCCCCTCGACGTCGACGAGGCGTAAAGCAGTAAGTTGTAAAAAAGGGCTATTGGCTATTGAAAAGTTGTCTGGGAAGGAGAATTTTATGAACTAGACCTTTATTAAATTTAACCAACTAGTTTTCTAAACGATATTATTCTTGTGTATTTGGCACACTTTTCCCGACAGC
Source organism: Vandiemenella viatica (assembly GCA_031002005.1). NCBI lineage: Eukaryota > Metazoa > Arthropoda > Insecta > Orthoptera > Morabidae > Vandiemenella > Vandiemenella viatica. Next base: position 136,861,489 of record CM061920.1, on the reverse strand, counting down.
AGACAAACTTGTAGGGAAATTTAAAAATAATTTTAACATGATCGTTAATAGTATCGTAATTCAATAATAGATCGCCGTTCTTTCTTATGTACTGATCGTCACATTGCTAACATGTAGCATTGGGCAGGTATCGGAAAATAACCACTATACAGTCAGAAAAGATGCAGATATCGGTAGTAAGAAAAACTTTTAGTTCTGTCTAGTTCATAAGATTAACCGGCATGAAAATTCAAGCTTTATAGAGTTACTGGTCGATTAAGCGAGTTAGGAAGGCGTTTTTGACACAGAATGAATATGCATAGAAGTGATAGTTTAATAGGCTGAAAGAGATCAAAAGTTTTTCTTTCGTGGATTTTGATTGGATATGATGTCCTAAGTGCAAAATATTCATTTCGGTTTGTGTGATCTACCAGTGAAAGATTTGCATGGTTTATATCAGTGGGGAAATAAGTGAAGCAAATGAAATTCACTTCCAAAATTCTTCACAGAAGACAATGAAACCAGTTTGGTGGAGTCAAAAAAGTGCAGGTTCGACAAGAGAAAACAGTAAATATTAGTAAAGAGAAGTGTATATAAAGGTTGCAGTTAAAATTTTAAATTTCGGAATTGAATACCAGTCCAAAAAAGTACAGAAGTATATTAACATCTGGTAGCTACCACTATTTTTCCACTGACGATGCCCACACCAAAAGAGTGAAACACGTCTGTCGAAACATTAATAAAACACTTATTAATAGAAGGTGTTTTATATAAAACATTTATGTAACAACTGTGGAAAATGGCCAGTTACAAAGCTATCATATGCAGTACCTAAGCAATGCCTTGCGAATAAATGCCATTTGGAGGTTATAAAGCTCCTTGTCTAGACATTTGGAAGCTGCAGCGCATTTCTGTGGGGGCAGATTAATTGCTTACCTTGCATAATTTAAATCGTCACCTTCCACTACCTTCTGTAAAGCATATATATTAATTTCAGGAAATAGAGGTGAAACCATTACTTCTGTTATTAGTATTTGAAAAGGTCCTAAAATTATTGTTTATTTTGTACTCATGAATGCTTACAGACAGAGGTATATTTATCATTAATCTTAAACATCTGTCTGTGCAAAATATAATTCAAAGCAATACCTCGTATTACAGATGCGAAATAGCAAACAAACAATTATTGTTATTTGGAGCTAAGAAGTTGCAATACATGTACATTAGAAAGAGTTACAAATTCCATTTGCAACTGAAGCAAAAACTCTCTTATGCACATTGAGAGCGATTCTTGTATTACAATAATAACAAGCAAACATCAGATTTAACTGGATTACATAGGGTGCCAGGGAGTTAATTTGTTCCCACAAATAATAGTTATTGAAAGTTTCCAAACATGGAAGTCGGTCTTTCAATTCAAACTGGATAGTAACAACCAAAAAGCACTCGGCTTTTAGACACAACTAGCTCAGGAATTAATGTCCGTTGGCATAAGAACTCTCACTCATAAGACCGTTAAAGGGCTGTCTCAATGATTCGTCTGAGTACACACTGTTTATGGAGGTATAATTACTGTATCTGTCTGGCTGCACGAAGCGTCGCAACAAGAGCGCTATCGTCTCTCAAACAGCGCACCTGTCCAGGTATTGCTAGGCACTTGTCACGTCAACCAGCACAAGTGACAACCTCGACCGGACTAGGCGCTCAGTCATCGAAGCCTCCAGAACTAAATCATCCGCAGTCCTCTGGCAGGCAGTTGCCAGCGATCGTTCTGGACGGAGTGACCTCTTCTCGCCTCCCAGAGCTCGTCTCTCCTCTTCTCCTCGGCGAGTATCATGGAAACACAAAATTTGTAAATTTCCAATCACGTGAGGAAATAATCACATCGGATTGGCTTCGCAAAAGTATCCCCTCTCGCCGGCTAATACATTGCCTCTCATTTGCTAAGAGTCTTCGGGTTTTGTCGGGATTGTCGGGAGGATATGTCGGAATAATTTTCCCTCGACACCGAGCGAACACCCATTCAAGGTTTCTATCAGCAAAATTCCCAGCATCCAGCCTTTCTCAACGGTATCAGCGTCAACTTGCCAGAGATAATCCCCTCATTGTCTCGACCTACCGGACATTTCCGGCTTAAGCCAGATTGTCGCTCACGCTACACAGCTCTTACCTAGACGCGGATTTCTGTCTAGAGACGGGTAGGTCCGGATGGATGCAGTTCCGCGGACCCGTATCACTTGCGCGAGGGATGGATGTACATCCGAGCGCTTGTCGGATCTGCTTCCAGCCGGACCTGTAACAGCGCCACAGTTCTCGCGTGGCCGGAGGTTGAACCACGGCCGGACCTGCAACGCGGAGCTGGAATGCAATTTTTCATTACAGTTTCGATTTGAAATGTATGTTTTGAAGAGTTTAATGTCATTTACTGTACGATTGGATTACAGTTCTGTTTAAAGACGAGATTATAAATGAAAAAACTATTTCTTAATGTCTGACTGCTAGTAGATAATTACAATAACTATTAAATGTCAATGGGTAGCTAAAACCCGGTAGTACTTTATTGGTCGGGTTCATGCTTCTAAGGTGAGGAATGTTTTACGTGCTAAATAAGAACTGACTTATAATTTAACTTGTAATTTTAATGCGTTGTAGTATTATTTAACTTTTAACGTTCAGTTTGATTGATCACAAAGTCTCTAGAATTTTTAACTTTCTGAATTCTGATGGCTTAAGGACAAATCAGATAATACATTTAACATCTCTTTATTGCAGCAACACGGTTCGTAGGGTTTCCAAGGAACGTTATACATATCTATACAAATATTATAAATGCGAAAGTAACTCTGTCTGTCTTTTTGTCTGTTTGTTACGTTCCTTGGGCTAAACGGATACTCCGATCGTGATGAAATTTGACAGGAAGATGCTGTTGACATTAGGATCGAGATGGGATACTATATTATGTATAAATAAGAACATATTGTCATTAAATTATGAAAACTATCTCAACTGTAAAAGACAATGTAACGCGCACGTAACTTAAGCAATGTTAGAGTGGCGTAATGGCAACGAGTTTGCTTCTTATTAATCCTTCAGCGTTGCTTCGGGATCTAATACCATTGGGTACAAATATTTTTATGAATTGTTTTTCATAGTTTGAGCTAAGCCTAGGATTTTATAGTAAGGATACCATGTTCTGGCAAATCTTTGGCTGTAGAAAGCGTTAACTTTATTCACGGTATACTGGTTCCACAGGTACTTTTTGTGTGATCTAAACTAATAATATTGTGTATGCGAAAGTGAGTCTCCATCTTGTTTTTTACGTTTTGATGAATATATGTGTATACCGATGACAAGGAAATACTTTGTATATTTGGGAACGAAATAGGATACTTTTTCCGATATGAATAACAGTTTTAGTCATGAGACAAGTTCGAAGGTAGAATGGTATATCGATGGCGTTCCCGTCATATTATGCCGACTCAGTGTTGTTTGGGACATCTTAGATAATTTTCAGCTTTGTATATCCAATTCTAGCAATCAAATTCTAAATCCACGCGTACGAAGTCGCGGGTAACAGCTAGTAATATATATAAATGATTATGTGACATTATTGCGAGCTACTCTGCTGGCCGCTTTTACAGAAATATTTTATAATCCAGCCGTTTCTAGAACGTCTAACAATGGCTCAAACAATCGGTTATTATTACTAAGAATTAAATCTTGCTTAAAAATACTTACAACTAAATTGGAAATAATTTTAAATAAAATTACAAAGAAATTAAAAGTTTCTGAAATTGCACAAAATAAAATAAAGATTTTGAAAGCACCAAAAACACTTTATGGTAGCTGGCAAAACGTAAATATTACTGTTTGATTAAAATGCATTGTATCGCACTCGATTTAGCATTCACGACAACGTTTTATTCACTCAATCAAAACAGTTTCATATAGTATACAGAGAAAAACACTATACATAATATAAGAACAAATCTCACGTAATTTCTCGCTCACAATTTAAAATAAGTTATATACTTGCAATTTTGTTTTTTGTTCATTTATAATAAACTGTTTCTTAAGCTGGTATATTGTGGAAAGGCAATATTTATCTAAAAATGTTGACTCTTGAATAATTTCATTTTTAGTAAAAAAAAAAAAAAAAAAAAAAAAACTAACAGTTAACAAAGACTTTCGATTTTTTTAGCAGTACTTAAACATTATTAAGAAACGATTTAATTTTATTCTTATAGAAGCCCACAGAAATTTTACTTTTATCATTATCAAGTCTGATTATGCTGTGATTTTCTAACATTACGTACAATTGTGAGTTTCAGACAAAAATAAAACAAAATTATCAGAATTAATATTCTTTCATTTCATAAATTAATGGATAAACACGATATAACTCATACTGCAGTTCTCCTTGGTAGGATTTGTATCCACCATATGCTCGATTGTAGGTTCGGACCCATACAGGTCCGCCGGACACGTATTTGGATGTAGGTCCCTACACATCCAGTTCCGCCATACACTCCGCCCTCCCGATTGTAGAGCCGGACCCATACAGGTCCGCCGGACACGGAACCTGGATGCAGGTCCGCAGCGCTGGATGTACATCCGGACCCGACTCCTTTAAAATCTCGGACCTACCCATCTCTATTTCTGTCTCCAGCTCAAAACAGAATATCCATTTATTTCTAATGTTTATTATCAAACAATAATTAATTTAAATTGTACGAGATGACCCATCTAGTCATCTTGTTACAAAGCAAATTCATGTCTTTCGTTGTTAAACATCTTTTACTAGTAATTCTGCCGAATTTTTCCCTGATAGAGCTAAATGCGGATTTGTTTCCAGCTTCTTGGTAACGCTTCTCCTACATTCCATGACTAATCGCTGATTCAAACATCATCAATTCCAATCATTCAGAACAGCTCATTGAATACGCAAAGCTTTGACAAGGGAAAATTCACATGCCCTAGCAACTTCTGAAGGCGTATTTTTCTGAAGTTCTGTGACACAGCATGTTTCTCGTAAGGCTTGCAGAGCAGCTCGTAGACCGTCAAAAAACAAGCGAGGAACATCTGATATGTTTCAAGTTTCACGTGATTATTCGTGGCCAGAACCCAAGTTGTATATCTTCCGCTCGTTTCCTTTTATTTTGTGACCAGCGGTAAAGATTTATTTGTGGCGAAACGTTAGGTTCTCACGAAAGAAGTGGACCGCAAACAGTTTACTTCTTGCGGCGGTCGTGTGCACGGGAGAGCCATTTCCGGCCGAGTGCGGCATTCCGCCCGCACAAAAACCCGCCGCCATACTTTCTGGAGGGTCAGCGTCCCCTTTCGGCCGTCGCCTCCAATTAGAAGCCCCTCTGCTAGGCGACATATGGTGCTCCGCGCTGCTCTAGCGTCATGCTCCACAGTCCGCACCGCAGAGAACTGCGATCCACACAGAAGCGTCGAGTAGTTGACAGACGCCAGAAGGCATGAGTCAGCATGTTCGTAGATAATAGCTCTGCCGTAGGCTTCTCTCCTCGTCAAGTGCTCAGAAATTGGTATGCTGTAATTAACTGTTAATAGGATTGCAGGCGGTATATGCATTACTGTCGCTTCCGTCTCATTTATTTCCACAATTAGAACACGTAATATACACTTTTATGTCTTCACGCATGCCGTCTGCACCTCATACTTATGTGCATGAAACCTCGTTACACAAATGTGATCCCCGTTCCTCCTGATGTGCTATTAATTATGTGGTTGTCTCCAATTTATCAAAATATACTGTCACCCTTAAGTTGAATTTCGACACTTAACGTTTTTAACGCAATTCGTTTATACCATGCAGAGGGCTCTCTTTAATTCGTGCTAACGAGAGTGGTGGGTTAGCAGTAACGCTGTGGCCTCGCATTTGGGAATACACGAGTTCGAATCCCCGCCCGGCCATCCAGATTGGTCTCCCCAAATCACCCCAGGCGAATGTCAGGATGATTACTTCAAAAGGCCATGGGTGAATTCCTTTCCATTCCTTACCCCAGTCCTTTCCCACCTTAAATACCACGACGTTGACGATTCGTAAAGCCATAAGCAAAAAAAAAAAAAAAAAAAAACACACACACACACATTCGTGTTTCTCCCGCTGATTTTGTTGCTCGTAATACGCAGTTATCAATCGCACACTTACTGCTGCCGCCTCTAATGACCAAAACGTCGATGAGACGTAAAGCCAAAAACCTTACTGCTGGTGTTAAATGACGAGCAGACATTTGGATGAATTAATACACTTTGTATTCATGCTTACAAGAGTGAAGTCATCGATCACTGAATAACTTTGCTTAGCTTATGTAGTGCTCGAATACTAATATCGCTGAAACTTAAAAATAGGTGCAGGAATGGGGGAATATAGGTGTGAAGGGAAATTGCCACCGGAGCGTACTCTCCATTGCAATTTAATTAAATATTATTATATTATGTATATAAAACATGAAAAGTTCTTAACTAATAGTATTAAATCATTGCATTTCTGACAATTTACTCGTCTTCGGCTATCATCTTGCATATTTTATTGAATTCAGGCGTCTTTTTAGCACAAACAGAAAGACGAAATCGCAAATAGTTACAGCCATTAATTTCTTGTATCGTTTCTTCGACAATATGTACGCAGTGTAATAGTTAATACTAATAATTTACATTTTTGCGTAATTATTGACGGTTCATTATAATTAATTCAAAAATGCTTCAAGTACTGTTAGACATAACTTTTATTACTCTTGTATTAACTTAAATACTATTATAGTTTCTTACACTTGTCATAACTATTCATAAGTATTTTTCTCTGCACCCTGCTCAAATCTATACGTTGCAGAAAAATCGGTTACTTCAAAGTCGGACGTGTGGAGGCACTGATTTTATTGCACTTGTAACATATCCGAAGAAAAAAATGTTCTGCAGTTGGTTGTTTTTATTATATTGGTGAAAACTAGATAATTGTGTGGCATTAATATGACGGTACAGAAAAATATTATAATTCATGTTTAATTACCAGCAAAAACATTGCATTAATTCATGTTTATTTAGATGTACTAGTATTTTGTATCAGAAAAAAATTCATTTAGCTGGCCATGTGAGGTGTCACTACCAATATTTACCGAAAGTCAATTACTTGCATATAATTATCGTGTGCTTTCGTTGTTCGTCGTAAGGCTATTAATCTGATCAACTGGGATGCATAAATTAACCTTTTATTCAAGTTAAAAATACGTAAAAATAATTGCATTCAGTTTTCTCCTTTAAATGAAAAATTAATTTAATGTCTGTGGCGCTAAGTTTCCGTCTTGAACTGTACTAGCTTTGTTTTTTTATTTATTTTAATGTTTGTTACATTGATCTGTACAGAGCAAGTATCTCCGGAATGAATAATAATCACAGTGAAAAACTGTTATACATTATAAATAGACAAGGCTTTAAAATGTACAACTGAATTTTGTAAAAGTCATATGAGATGCACTAAATTATTTTATACAAATTCTTGATGGGGTAGAAAGAGTTGCCAGCCAATAAGATAATCTTTCAGTTTTTTTTTTAATCACAACTTTGCAATCTATAAATTGTTTTATACTTTTAGGAAATTTACTGAACAAATGTGTTCCATTTCACTTTGTACTAATGATAATTAAGTTTGACTTCTGTGCCAGTTATTTTCGTTTCCTGTATTGAAATTTTTTACCTTGAAATTCGATGTAAACAAGTTAAAATGTTCTATAACAAACCACAAGAGAGAATATATATATATTAAGAGTCATTGTAAGAATATTGAGATTTTTAAAGGGTTGTCGGCAGAATGTTCTTTGGTGTAAATGAAATTGAGATATAAGTAAACTTATTTCATAAATTCCAGATCTGCTGTTATATACTTAAAGTGATGCTATTGCAAATATGCCACTGAGCCCCCCCTCTCCAGTATTAACGTGGTATGATCTTGCCAATTGTGCTTCTCGTCCATCTGAATACTCTTTTTTTCCGAAAAGTGAGTTATTTCTATAATTCATACTTAAATCCTACTGCGCTTAACGTTTTGTTTTATGCATGTGTTTTTATCAAAATTTAATTACACCAGTTTGCTATTTCACTGAGTACTTCATTTACATTTAATTCTAGATTACTGTATTAAACCAGTTTGCTATTTCACTGAGTACTTCATTTACATTTAATTCTAGATATTTTTTAGGATCATGTTAGAGTCGTCTGCAAATAAAACGCTCTTAGTCTTGTCGGATAAGTTTCCAGGAAGATAATTGATCTACAATAAAAACATAAGGAGTCCTAGGACAGAGCTCCTAGGAATACAATTTTGTGTTCTCTTCTAGTCTGATGAACCATTTTCATTGATTCCACATGCGAATTAAAACACTTACTTGGGGTTCCACGCATATCATACTATTGAAGTTATTAAATATTATTTGTGGTTAATACGTCCAGATGATTTTGCAAGATCACATTTCATTATTCAGTTCCACAAATGTATTATTTTTTAACAAATAAAAAAAATATATAATCATGTCTGTGGATGACTCTTTGTGTAAAAGACTGCTGTCAAAAGCTTTTATTTTCGTACTAAAGAATTAATTATTTCCTTCATTAAAAACTCTACACTTTAGATAACCTGTCCCCATTTTTAAATCACTTCGGTTCCTATTAAATTTTAAAACCGCCGGAACAAACAACTTAAGACAGACAGTTCACTTGATTCAAAGTTCGCTTGTGCCCGACTTAAGATTGAAACAAAAATACCGAGCGTGGCTGGTGAAGGGTCTGCTCTGGTCTTACATTCGGGTTGACGTGCGTTCGAATCCCTGTCCGGACATCCCGATTTGGGTATTCCATGGTTTTCCGAAATCACTCCAGGCGAATTCCAACATGGTTCCTTCAAATGGCCTTGCCGAATTGCTTCCCGTTCCGTGTTCCCAGTCCCTTCCCATCTCGTAATTATCTCAATATTAACTGGGCGTAAACTAACGAAAATAAAAACAAAAAAATTCGTCGCCAGCGAGAATTGCTGTGCACACGCTTGTTATATTACTTGGCGTTGCTTCTTTCTTCCAGCAGCTTACCGACGGCTGCCGCCTTGTAATTTAGTGGAATAGGGAGAATTTTGTCTTCCAGCAGACAACTAACCTCTTTGAATCTTAGAAAGTCTCGGCCGTTACAAAAGGCGTAGCCGCACTTTTTCGGAATAGTGAAAAGTTTTGGTACGGCAAGTGTCTGCAGAACTGGTCCTCCCCGGCAGCCGTATCTGTTCATCGGAGCGGAGCGAGGAAGTTGTTCCGTTCGCAGCACTTCCGCCAGAAGCACCTCCTGGCTGTACAGCTAAAGAAAAAATAATGCACACTTCATTTTATTCCGTGGTTTGCTGGAAAGACGATTGAATTAACTGACGGTAAGGTTTACACACAACTAATTCTCAGGCATGATTCTAAATCCAACTAATTATAAATCATTGTTGTTGTTGGCCTTTATTTCCGAAATTAAGTACTTAATTAATTGGTAATAAAGAACACTATTGCAGCTGTTTACTGTTTGTTTATTGCTGCAATCGTTTTGCCTCTCAACGAGACATCATCATCGATGAAATTAACACTGACTGAGTAATTACATCCTGTTAAATCGTTACAAAACTGTTTGTAGGTCATATTCCACGATTGCTGATCAATAGATTTTTATAAATTATCACAATACCGGCGAAACGCGTGTGGTGAATAACAACACTCACAACAATAGTTGTTTGTAGATGGCATTTTATTTATAAAAAAATCTATTGTTAAATCGTGTTTAAGGTAATCTTAAAATTGTAACAATTGCTGGTCGCGTATTACTTCCTGTTTACATTAGTGTTACTGAGGTTGTTAGTTTCACATATCTGCATTTTCCGGAAAGTGTGTTCAATTCGAATCGTCTGAAGAAAATACTGCCAGCTAGTTGGAATACATTGCACCTATTCACAATTCAGAAAACTTTGTTTGCTGTGGTCATCTTGTTTGTAGGGCAGACACGAAGACTGTTCAAATCCAGATATTAAGAACATATGAGAGCACCAAAGTGCTATTCCACATTCGCTGAAATTCTCGTAGAAACTGATCATTCACTAATAGTTATTAACACAGATATTTAAATACAATCAACAACAGCATCGCTCATTAAAAACCAGTGGTAAACAAGCATTTAACGACAGTAAACAAACCAAACCCATTTCAAGCTAATAAACAGACGGTAACCCGACAAACACATAAATACAATAAACTCAAGATCATTTAAACCCACACACTCAAGCAACACACAAAGTTCAAAGAAAGATTACGAAAAACGTTACCCGTTCACACTCTGGCACTGTCAATGCAACCGTGACAGCCACGGCAGGCATATTGTCTTGGCACTAATCGGAATACATTTTGTGAAAAAAACTAGCTACCAACACTAATGTAAATAGTAAGTAATCAAAACCAGCAAATTTTATAATTTTTGAATTACGTCAAACTCGATTGTAAACACAATATGCAAATTTCAGTGCCTCGATGTGAGGAGAAACGCTTACGACATTTGACAAATTAAAAAAGTTGCATTTTTCCGTCTTTATTAACATTCAGTCATGAATCATCTAACTTTGTGAAACTTGCATGTTCCAAATGAAGACTCAATCCTTAACGGTTAATTTTCTACGATACGAGAATATGGGTTTATTTTCAGTGGATTATATTGTTCTTTAAATCTATCTTCTAAGAAATTTCTAGAACGTATTTCTAAAACGAAACTGTGAAGTGGCGATTGTAGCAACACCAGAGATTCCCATTATAAAGCTAGTTACTAAACTGAATTATTACTCAACTGAAGCACCAACTTAGCATAATATTTAGAAACGTTGTTCACAGCTTAACGACAAGGATGTTACTTATTGACTGTTTTAAAGACATTAACCACTCACTTTGCAACCATGTATTATGTATAAATGTTATATTCTAACATACTGAAACGAATATTGTAACGCTTAGCGTCGCTTGTCGTTGATTTGATTGATTATAATTATGAACAACTCAATTCTTTAGATCCAAATATATCGTTTATTTTATATCATTCGGATCTACTAGGAATTACAATGGAATTGGTTATTCTCAGAAGATGCAGGTTTGTTTTTAGGCAATGTTTTTCTCGAGCATTCAATCTACTAGTCTACTCTGATAACTATCATCTCACAGGTCCTAATCTCCATAGCAACTTACAACTCATTGCTTTTTCTCTCTAAGAGTATATATATTATTGGTTTTTTTTGTCTACTCTCAGAGATCAAAAATATAATTTTCTTATGTAAATATTTCTGTTCTGTCACATGCCTCCTCTAGTTTATCATGTCTTTACTTAAAAAGACATTGATAAACTTCTAAGAATAACCTTGCATATCAATCTTCTGAGATCCCCATCTCTCTTATTCCTAGTAGAATTGTTACAAAGCATTTTACAACACATTCTCTTCTTAATACTAATAAAATAATGAAATGAACCATAAAACATGTCTGAATATTCACAAAAATTCAAGTCCTGTCGCGGTAGTATCGTGAAATATCTCATGATGTAAACATACATTCATACAACAATTAACAAAATTCTAGTTTTACATCACATCACTATGACATCTTAGTAAAATATAGCTGACCACAATTTTTTTCATTCAAAGCTACACTTTCTGGTCTAACTAACAACAGAGTAGATACCTGGAAACAGTTACAGTACTTGCAAGTAAAAAAGGTATCTGGACCAAATTTTTTTATATTAAACTAGTTGTCATGTTTCATTTCCTTAAAAGGTTTAAGTGCAGTCACATGATAGTTGCCTTTCAATGTCTTACTGCCTGGGACAATTAAGGTATACGAATTAAAATTGGTCCTATTAAAAATCTGGTATGGGCCTTTATACAAAAAATGAATTTTTTTTATTTCCTTGTCAACAGCAGAGGATTTGTGTTTGTACTAAAACTAACTGACCAACATCATACACCATAGGTTTAAGATTACTTTGTCTTTCTCTTCTCCTTTTTGCATGTTTATGGAGTTCATCTAGTGCGATTTTGAGTTTATGTACATAATTAGATTGGATCGGTGGAAACCGAATATATTCATGCACCATTCTAGGTGGTTTCTTAAGGAACATCAACTCATACGGACAAAATGAAGTGGATTTATGCGAGATACTATTTAATACATCTTCAATATTGTTTATTTCCAACGCCCAGCTTTGGCGACTAGTGTTGCAAAAGGTTCGAAACCATCTGCCTAGTTCTTTCATGACACGTTCTACAACGTTCCCCTGGGGATGGTAAAAAGAGGTTTTTATCATTTCAATATTTAATTGTTTCATGCATTGTGTCCAAACCTTACCTGAAAATTGAGGTCCATTGTCTGTAAGGACTTTAAGCGGTTTACCATTTTTGGGAATGTAATCATTGATGATTTTTGTACAAATGGTTTTGGCTGTGGCTCGTTTAATGGGATAAAGTTTAACATACTTAGTGAATACATCCAGCAGAACACAGATTTGAGTAACTCCACCCCTTGACATTGGTAAAGGTCCATAAATATCTATGGATATCATTTCATTTGGTTTATTAGGTATAATACTCTGCATTTTTCCTGCTCTTTTCTTATTGTCTGATTTCGTTCTTTGGCACAAAATGCAAAGAAGCGATAATATCTCTTATTCTTCTATACATGTTGGAAATAGAAACTCTCAAATGTTATTTTGTAACACAATAGTTACTCCAAAGTGTCCATAACTTAAGTGATGATGAGTGACAAAAATTTCAATCCATTTCTCTGGAATCCATAATTTCCAATCTTCTCTTTCTTCATTGTTTTTCCTAAATAGAATTCCACCTTCTATACAACAATAATTTAATAATTTGGTAGGAGCATCCTTTGTACGCAACTTAATTATTACCTCCTTTATTACAGGGTCTTCATATTGCTCTTACTTCATATTTTTTAAACAAGTAGTGACTTCCTTTTCACCCTGGACTCGTCTTAAATAAAGAAGTTTCGGTTGTTGGAGGGAAACACCTGAGTTATGTTTATCCTCCATCCCTATCGGCAATCGGGACAATTTTGTTCTTTCCTTGAATGTATCTAATTTCATACTGGAATTCCTGCAATAGGAGTGCCCACCTGGTTAATTGACCATGTACTAATCTGCACTTGCCCAGAAAAGAAAGGGCCTTATGGTCGGTATACACTATAATTTTCCTTCCCAGCAACAAATAGCGGAATTTTTGGAACACCCAAATGATAGCCAGTGCTTCACGTTGTATAATGCAATAATTACGTTCAGCACTGCTTAATAATCTACTGGCAGAGGCAATGGATTTCTTTTCAACCTGATTATTTACCGTAACTTCTTGGAAAATTTCTGCCCCAAGTCCATATTCACAACAATCTGTAGATACACAAATATCCAAGCTCCAATCTGGTGGGTGTAATACCGTGTGTTGCAACAGTTCATTTTTCACTTGCATAAAGTCATCTGTGCACTCCTCAGTCCACTTCCATACAGAATTTTGTTTCTTTAATTTCTCAAAATGTGGGCTATTGAGGATCTGACCCTTCACATAATCCCTATAATAGTTACACAATCCAAGAAAACTCAGTAACTGTTTTTTTATTTTGTGGTATTGGGAAATCCCGAATGGCCCGGAGTTTATCTTCACTAGGAGCAATTCCCGTAGGAGTTATTGTGTGTCCCAAGAATTCTAATTTGTCTGTTAAGAATACAGTTTTTTTTAAATTTGACAGTCATTCCTCCTTTATGTAATGCTGATAATACTTGTCTTAATATTTCCCAATGTTCTTCGATGGTATCAGTTGCAATCGGGATATCGTCAACGTAGACATATACTTTCTTAAACAATTCTGGCCCTAAAACCATGTCTAGTGCTCTGATGAAATTGGCAACAGCATTGTTTAATCCGAATGGCAAGACCTTAAAATGGTACGATCTACCTTGATAAAGAAAAGCGGTATATTTCCTAGAATCATTTGCAATCTTTACTTGCCAATACGAAGATGAGAGATCAATGGATGAAAGGAATTTCTTACCATGAAAATGGTGTAGAATTTCATGAATTGGTGGAGGTTGGTCCCTCTCGGTGACCAATACTTTATTGAGCGCTCTGGCATCCAAAACTAACCGGACTGATTGATCTGCTTTCGTTGCAACAACAAGAGTGTTATTAAATGGGCTGTTGGATCTTTCTATTATTCCCCATTTCAACATTTTGTTAATTTCTTCGTCAACTTGATCTCTTTTAGCCATTGGGACTGGGTAGGGTTTTATAAAGAAAGGTGACGTGCAATTTACGGTAAAATTACATTCATAATTGTGGATGGGACCAGGCTTATCAGAGAACACCTCTGTAAATTCGTCTCCAATGCTCATTAAGTCACTTTGATATTTAATGTCGACCTTTCACACTATTTTTTCCCATTTACTATGGTAGGTTGTACTCTTAATTGTAGCCATAAAGAATTTAACCAACTTCTTATAATAGTTTACTTCAATTCCTCTTCCTACTCCTTCTCGTATGAATACCTTAATTGATTCTGTCGTTGTTTCTCTCCAGATTTGTTTAGTGGTAGTTGTAATCCATTTACCCCCTACTTAAAATTTCACAGATCCATGTCCACAATCTAATATAGCCTTTACAGAATGTAGCCAGTCGATGCCAAAAATGCAATCTGGAGTTAATCCAGGTACTACAAATACTTCTACTTCAAAATGTAAGATTTGAATAGTTGCTTTCAACAACGCTTGTAATCTGATTAATTTACTTTTCCCACCAGTGGCTGTGATAGCCGTCATTCCAGTAACTGGTAAGGATGGTATATTTTCTCCCGATGGGTCCAAATCATGGAACAATGACTCTGAAACACATGAAATCTCTGCCCCTGTGTCCAATAATACTTCAATAATTTGTCCACGAATGAGAACAGCAATAACTGGGATACGCACGAAAGGTCTAGTAGGCAATGGGTCTTCATGTAGGAGGTCTTCTCTAGGGTTATGTTGATAAATACTATCTATTGTCGTAAATGTATTAGGTCCTGTGCTCTTATCTGCCTCAGTGTGGACCATCACATCGGCAGATATCAGTTTTTTTGTTGTATATTGTCTATCTAGTTACTAGTACCAGGAGAAGGTGACCTATCAGGCTGAGAAAATGTTTTATTGTTTTGATAGTTCCTATTGTTCCTTTTACCACCTTTTCCCCTGCTAATGAATCGTATATTAGGTTCCTGTCTCCTTGATTGTGCTAGATTTGTAAATTCTTGGTAGTCAGACACATATCTTTGAGCATTTCTTTGAAAATTGTATGGTTGTCGTTGTTGCATATTGTGTATGTTTTGTGAATGGCGTAGATTTGTCTGGTCCATGTGGCAGTCTTCTGGGTCTCTATCCTGTTGTACAATATCCAACCTATACAATAGTGTTTCAGCATCTTTGACTGTTCTAATGTTGTTGAGTGTGAATTCTGTTCTCACCCACTTGGGCATTCTGCTGACAATGTCTCTGACTATTTCGGTTTCAGATACAGGAATCTTCTCGTGCAAAAAATTCTTGTAAAGTCTCTTTATGTGCTTGGTACCTGAAACCCGTGCTTAAGCTGCGTCTGTCATCATATCTGTCTGTAGACCAAAAGTTATGGAAGAAATTGTCCTTGAGCTCTCCATATGTAGAACAGGCTATGATTTGTTTTTCTCCCCATGCTTTTGCTGTTCCCCTGAGGTGTTGATAAACACAATTTATTTTTTCCCTATCATTCATACAGTTAAAGGAGGAGTATATCTCAAAACTATTAATGAAACTAACTGGATGTACTTCACTAGTACCATTAAAAGTTGAGACATAAAATCTTTCTGGAGCTGCTAACCAAAAGTTATGGAAGAAATTGTCCTTGAGCTCTCCATATGTAGAACAGGCTATGATTTGTTTTTCTCCCCATGCTTTTGCTGTTCCCCTGAGGTGTTGATAAACACAATTTATTTTTTCCCTATCATTCATACAGTTAAAGGAGGAGTATATCTCAAAACTATTAATGAAACTAACTGGATGTACTTCACTAGTACCATTAAAAGTTGAGACATAAAATCTTTCTGGAGCTGCTAAAATTATTTTTTCTTGTGAAATGGAAATATTATGGTTTTGAATTGACTCAAGCTTGTTCTTTATCTCTTGTACTGCAGTGCCTTGAGTATGTGTAATCTGTGTTAATTTGTTCACTTCCGCTCCTATGTCTTGTACTGTAACGGTTAGTTCAGTTTGGAAACTCTGAAATTCAGATTTAATTTCTCGGGTTTGCAGTTGCAAAGTCTCCTGACATTCCCTAATTTGTTCATTGTTTGTACTACAGACGTTCTGTAAACCTGAATTCATTTCTGTTCTAGTTTTGAGTGAACATTATCACACAGGGAAATGTGTGTGTTAACTTTGTTATCAATGGTGGAAATGTTTGAGACCATTTAGCTTCTACACCGGTAATACTCTGTGAGAGGGTGTATGATTGTTGATTTATTTTTTCCTCAAAGGAACCTAACTTGTTGTTTATTTCTTGTATGATAACCTGAGATTGGAATAATTTATTATTTAATTGTTCCTCAAAGGAGTTTTGTAATTCCGAAATCTGTGCATTTTGACTATCTTTTAATTCCAAAATTTGACTAGCTAGTTTGGAAGTTTGGTCCTTTATCTGTGCAATCAATAGGACAAGGAGCTCTTCTGTGGAAGGTTTGGTGGTATGTGTGCGGTTAAAGGGTGTTTGTTCCATCCTTTCATTTGGCTGAGATTGATTTGAAAACCCCAGAAAATCTTCGCCAAGAGTGGATGTAGAAAATTGAGTCATGTTCAAAGAATCCCTATCCGGACTATTCAGCATAGTGCTGTTGGTGGGAAGGCTGATATCTGACATTGTGTTAGTAGGAACATTGGATTCTGCATGTGAAATAACCTCTTCTACCGGCGATAATTCATCAGTTAATTCTCTCTCCATGTTGAAGAACCAGAGAGACAACGAGATTAATATTTAGGAACTGAGAAAAGTTCCTGCGAAAAAATAAATAATAATCCTCGTAATTACGACAACAAGATAGTCAGCAAAATACAAGGTTAGTAGGAGAACGCCACACCATTTGATCAATACTGCTCTGTGAATAAGGCACGCGAGGGTTCAGTATAATTAAAACATACCAAACAAACAGGAAATGAAATGATTCAAAAAGTTCTGGGCAACTCCAAAGTTCGTTTGTACAAAAGGAATTTTCCGATTTCAAAAGTTCGTAACCATGAAATTAACTACAAAGCTTCTTTTTGAAAGTGAGGTTACAGTCATTTACGTTAGGACGCTCCACTGGTAACCCCTAATTAACATATACTTAACTTAAAAATTTGTAAACAAATCTCGCCGACCGCAGACAAATGTTTACTGCAAAGATAGTAGCGTACTCGTAGTCAAAGACAATGTAACAGGTCGTCGTCGTTTCCGCTACCAGCTACTATATGTTCGCCGAACATATGTTCCAACAGCCAGGGATGAAAAGAATTATATCAGTTGCTCTCGTCGTCCGTGGCGTTATCAACTGGTGGACTCTGCTGAAGGCGTTGTCGACTTATGGATTTCTGCGACTTTGCTAACGGCGAGTCGTAATTTCGTCGCAACTGTGAAATATTCTTTCTTCTTTCGGAGATTATTTGTTTTAGTGAACACTGTTTTCATTGCTGAGTCTTCGCGATCGCCATGTAACGCTTAGCGTCGCTTGTCGTTGATTTTATTGATTATAATTATGAATAACACAATTCTTTAGATCCAAAATATATCGTTTATTTTATATCATTCGGATCTACTAGGAATTGCAATGGAATTGGTTATTCTCAGAAGATGCAGGTTCGTTTTTAGGCACTGTTTTTCTCGAGCATTCAATCTACTAGTCTACTCTGATAACTATCATCTCACAAGTCCTAATCTCCATAGCAACTTACAACTCATTGCTTTTTCTCTCTAAGAGTATATATATTATTAGTTTTTTATCTACTCTCAGAGATCAAAAATATAATTTTCTTATGCAAATATTTCTGTTCTGTCACAATATTCGAGAAGTTGGTTGATCTGCTGAAAACATCAGTTCAGCGATGTCTAACGAAGACTAAGAACTCAACGGAACTGTTGTTGGCATAGTGATCTCTGCTGTGGGGTTGATATAAGAAACATCTCAAAGTATCAATTCTGTTTCCATCCGTAACGCTTCCATTTACACCGGCTGTTCTTCTTATCGAAATTATATACCGTCGCAACCATTTCGCAGGATCTGTTTCCGAAATATCGACATTGTTGTGTCGTGTTTTATTGGTTTAAAATAAATAAGACGTAAAAAAGTGGGGCCACTAAGTTAACATCATTATTCTTTTTCTGCTGTTTTTCAATCATTTTTTGTTGCTGCTTAGTGTACCATAAGCCACAGAGAACTTAGTTGCGAGTACGTAAGCGCAGATTTTCCATTTGAATCTGTTGCTCGGGCATATGACGGAACCAATTGATCCAGACGCTTGCTCCAGAAATCTTCAAGAAATAGTAGCGAGTGTTGGCGTGTATCTGCGAACCATGTCATTTTTCTACAAATTCGCATTTCCGGTTATTTTCTTTGTGTAACGTCTAGCTTTTGTTGCGGAAAGTGGCGGAAAAATTTAAAAATCAGATTGGACGATACATTTGCTGCAGTTATTTCATAGGATTAAATTACTCGGCATCACATAGGTCAAAGTGGCCTAGGAAACCCCAGATATGACATTTCAAACACTGACTGTTGAACGCCATCAGCAACGACTTCAGTTTGGGAGTAAATAACTTATGCTCTTGTTTTATGCTACAACATAAAAACTGTTGCTGTTTAGGCCTATCAAAATTTCATTAATATATAGTATATGCGTTTGCGTCTTGTGATGAAAGCCTTTAATTTGAAAGAAGTAATTCTTCTCTACGCAGAAGATCTAAGCCCTCTTAAATCAATGTAAGGGTCACAGAAGTACCAGTATCCGTTCAGATCACTTCATAAAATGAGCGGTTCTGGTAGCTCAATAGTTATGGCATCTGACTGGAGACCGAAAGGTCCTCGGTTCATATCCGTGTCTCGGCTGGGATTTTCAAAGGCACTTAACCCGACATGCATCTTTGGCTCGGCTAGCTGTGCAATGTGAAGTACGCTTCCGTGGTTCGGATTGCACGTTAAACTGTAGGTCCCCTACAGGTCAAGGCAAGCTACGACCAAGGCGGAATGCGCAGCCAGTAAAAACCCTGTCACAAGGTCATTACGACCACACGAGCCTTCACCTTCACCCCATAAAACATTACGGTGCGCAGCTCACGTGGAATCAAATCCTAGACGTAACAAATATGTGTCACTTACATCAGAAATTGTAGTTCAGTGATCGACTTCGCCGTACTAGTTCATATTCAATAGTGTGAGTACGGCCTAAGTTCTGGTACTGCAACTACCACATTTCTGAACCGTATAAGAACATCTCTCAAACTCAGTTTGAATTCGGTGATTCGGTGTACGCGTTTGTATTTCAACTGCGTCTTTTGTGAATGTGTCGTTGTCTTCAATGTGTGGACCACTTTACGCATAGAAATTGTAGCTGTTCCATATTTACACCTGCAGCTGGCTGCACGAGCTTTAATTCCAGATATTGTAGTCGTATAGAAAATCACTGGAGTCTAATCGAATTGGACAGAATGCTTTCAGTTTTCCATCCATTTTGCTTTAGTACAAAGTTATGTTGTCCTGACCTTTGGTCACAGATATTTGCAAACTTCGTGGCGCAACGTTCGTGGTATCTAGTGGAATTCGAACGAAAATGTTATCAGCCATTTGGCTACCCATTGTTTGTCTTGAAACAGCAGTCCTATCAAACAGTTTAATAGCACATTACCGGCTGTCCTTTTCCCTCGTTCCTTCTATCCACTGTTTCCTCTCTCACTCTGAGAAACGTAATGTCCTCATTACTTAGGTTTGCATGCATCACGACACAATTTTCCTCAGCATCTTTTCTGTTCTGTTCCTGCTAAGTAAATTGAAACGTCCGGAATCTATCAACAACGTGGTAGTAAGAGACGGCATTAACGTGGGCCGCGTTTAGCCTCCCCTTCCTCATCTAAGTGCTATAAGTGTATGAGCAATTATTTTTAGTTATGTAGAGTGTTAAGCAGTTACATAATTGTCGCTATATAACAAGCTTGACAACGTAATTAGGACTACTGATCTTGCAATTATTATAATTACTATTTACTCTGTTATACTGCTTATAGGAATTCAGTGGTTACTCTAAGTTCCAGTTATGTGATTGATACGAATAACATACTCGCGACATGTAAGCCCGTTGGATCAAACATGTAAAATGCTGGGGATTTATCAAAGGCAAGTTGTTAACAAAAGAATGATATGGTGATAGACCTTACAAATCCATAAATCGATATGATCAGTGGATTTTTTGTTTATATCTTTACGCCTTGTTGACGTCGAGGCCATTAGAGGCTGAGGCAAGTAACTGAAAGGAATTCTACCATGGTATTTTGAAGGAACCATCCCTGGAGTTATTTGGGGAGACCGTGGTAAAATCAATTATGGATGGCCGGACGGGGATTCGACCTGAGTCCTTCGGAATGTGAGCGTTACCGTTCACCCATCATCCTCAGTCTAATCACATGGAGACAGCGCAACGCTAGCTTCTATGTGCGACTCCATTTGAAACCTATCGTTATTCCTGGAGCCCTCGTGTTTAAAAAATTATGTTGCAAATATTGGTCAGAAAATATCATGGACCATCTGGAACGTAAATATCAAAACCAAATTTTCAAGTGACACAGTACTTCTGTTACTGATGTTTGTGAGAACATTTATGATTATTTAGTACTCTCATTTCAGTGTCCAGCCGAAAATACTACCCGCAGAAAAGAAAGTGAAACTAATAACATGTTACTCTTCATCATGATTTGATGCATTTGGTTGCAAGACTTTCCAGTTTATAACGTGCTGTTTCTCTGTGGTTACCTGTGCTTGGAAATTAGGCATGGGCTAATACTGACGAACTCCATATACGATAGCAAAGCTAATGTATCCTGTGCTGACGCCAAGAAACAAGCAGTGGGAACCTAAGACGTTGTCATTCAGCAATAGACCTTTATGAGATCTGTATTTTATAAAAGTGTCTGTAACTAAAGAATTTCGTTGCATGCAGCCTACATGTCTGCGATAGTACGTAATTAGCGCGCAAGTTTATCAGTGTCATGCAACATAGTCACGTGGAGTGTCTAAAGCGGTCGGTGTACCACACTATAATTTTTCCTCCTTCAATTCCAACCGCTGATAGTACAAGGAAGGAAACAGCTTCTGTATGATATTTTATTCCTCAGAGTTTGTTTTCCTGCCCTTCTGTCCTATTTATTCTTATTCGTTATATACGTCGAAAACACTGTTTGCTGTGCACTTACCCATTACTGCTTTAGGTAGCATAAGGCTTCGACCGAAATATGCAACACATCTAACATCCTCAAATAACTTTTTAATATTAGAAGAATTGCGCGCTCCGCGAGCTCTTTCAGTAATGGCATTGTTAAAAACTGAAGTTGTGACCAAGGAAGAAAAAGATGAAGTATACATTTCCAACATAGAATAATAATAATTTAAAGGTAAAGTGTAACTGATGTCATAGTTTTCCAAAAGATAAATACAACACAGATACATTTTAATATAAAGTTATTTTTTCTACATACTTATGTGTTCATATGTAACCTTGTCTGAATCTTTTAATTTGCCTTTGTGCTTGTTGAAACTAATTTCGAAGTTCTGTTAAAAACAGGTTGTGGCATAGTTATTAACAGTAATAATTAACCATCAGAGTATCATCAGACGGCTTAATGCAACAATGTGGGATGCTCCAACAATTTTTCACTGAATTTGTTACAACAGTAGAGCGACGCACAGTTTACAGTAAACTAGTAGCCACATTTTAGAGCAACTTATTACAGCAGTATATTACAATAAAGGCGTACGAATATCTAGAGACATTATTATAGCCCATATCTTCAAACCGCTGGTTGGCATCGTCGCAAAACCTTCTAAAGCTCAGGTTGCACTAACCTACAAAAATCCCACAGTACTTAATAATTTTCATCAATGGAAGCTTTGTATAGTGCAGGGTTGTTTGTCCCAAGTTTCTCGTCACACAACATCCTACTTACACATGGGTTTGAAGACGCCCATGCACCACGTCCATTAGTGCTAAAGCGTTGCCGGTGCAGAACCTTGTGCACGAACTGGCTTTTCGGTTACGCCCCAGTTATGTTCGACTGGATTTATGTCAGACGATCTTGGTGGCCAAATCATTCTTTTGAACTACCCAGAATGTTTCTCACGCCAATGGTTAACGATTTTGGTGCGGTGGCATGGCGCATTGTCAAAGCCCATCGTTGTTCGGGAACATGTAGGACATGAATGGCTGCAAATGGTTTTCCAGTAGCTGAAGATAACCATTTCCAGTCAACGGTCGGTCCCAGTTCATACCGTGTGAACACAACCCATACTAGCAGGGGCTCGTACAATGCCTTCCTGGCAACCTGGGTCCGCGGGCTCGTGACTCATCTTGACCACGCCACCTTTTACCAGTCATCTAGGGTCCAACTGATTAGTTCACGATGTCAAATTTCGCTGCACTGTCTGCAGGTCCACGTCTGTCGTATATCCCACGTTGAGTGTTGCTGTACTCTGACGCCTGTCTGTCAACACTGACACCTCGACAAAGACGCCGCTGGCCTCGACCATAAAGTAGACATGGTCGACCACTGCGTTGTCCATGGCGGGAGGAAATGCCAGAAATTACATATTCACGACACTTTCTTGGAATGTTGAATTCACGAACAATTTCTGAAACGGAATACCCCACATCTCTAGCCTCAGCTACCATTCAGTCTGTTAATTCATGTCGTGCAGCCAGAATCACGTCAGAAAATCAGAACTGCCGAGAGTATAAATAAAACTGGGGCACATTTATATGTTTCCTTCGCGGTGTAACCACAATCTAGATATTTACATTTAACTCTCCCATGACTCTGGCACTTCAGTGATGTAAACAATGTTGCACCTACAAACGGCAGCAGTAGAGTTCGGTCGAACGTCATCATGCAGAATCATTACGACGTGGATTCGACTCATTCGTCTTTTGGAGCGATAGATTTCTCATCTCAAGACTTCACGATATTATACAGCGTTGCATGTTTGTGGTTTAAGGAAAAAAAAATCCAAGTCGTACTCAACACCTTTAGGTTTATTAGAACCTTGCCAGCGTGTTTTCCCCATTATGGGAACTGCTTCCCTTTTGCGTGCCATTCCATTCTCGACAGCTTTGTTTCAGGAGTATATTAGTGTACCCATGATTCATCAAACAGGAATGTGCATCAAAAATTAGTAAAGCGCTTCAAAAGCCCCTGAGAAACCTGTGCCGTTACAACCTTCTGAATAGGAATCAGAATTGTAGACAACGACCTTGAAGAGGTTTTTCGTAAATAAAACTCCTTTTTAATGATTGTAATTTCGTGAATAAATTGTCGAAAGTTATCTGCTAGTTGTGGGACTGTGTCGTTGGATGAGATGACTAACTACTGTCCCACATTCACCGGATAACTTAAGCATCCTGTGGCCTCAATAGTGTGTTATTAAGCACTCATCCGACGCAACATTTTAACACCATGCACCAGAAACATTGAGGAAACTTGTATTTACTCACAGGGATAATAAGTTAACGGACCGCTGTAGAAACAAGGATCTGGCGTACCAATGTAGTCATACCACTTACGCACTGTAGGGAGATAAGAGACGTTGCAGTCTGCCTTCCAATTTTCAAAGTTGGTCTTCCAAATTTCATAAAGTTAAAATCTTTTAAACTGTATAATGTGTAGGATGAACGTTATTGAACAGAATTGTAATGAAAACGGATTCATAATTCAGCGAATTATAATGTGCAAGGAATATTGCAAAGGAAAAAAAAAAAATCCTCTTTCAATGTTATGATCAATATTTATGACCCTTAGTCACTAGTATAACTCATGAATGTTTTTCAGATTTTAAGAAATGCTTTAATTCGAATACACTGGATAAAACTTTTGGAGGGATGAAAAAAAAACAAAAACAAAAACAGATCCACATCTTGATCTGGGCGCACACGCCGTTATAATGACTGTTTTTGGTGGTGTTAAATAATGATTTTAAATGAATGCTTGTGTTGCCCCTTCCTTCCGCTTCAAAAATTACCATCGTTGCACCAAAATGCTTTTGCTTAGGCTGATAACGCTGGAAACATCGGTCATTTGCGTTAGATGGCCGGTGGGTAATAGACAGGATATACGTGTAATTCCAGTAAAACGATTAAAGTGGGAAGCATAGTCGGTTTTACTTCACGATAGAAAAGCAGTTTAATTCCCTTCTTTAATATTGCTACGTACACATACATTGACAGAGAGAGAAGAACAAGAGAGAGATGGAAAGAAAGACTTCCTGAACACAGTGAATAGTCGGAGCTTCTTGTGCGGGACCTGGTGGGTACCTGAAACGCCAGTTGGCTCAGGCGCGTGACATATGGCGCATGTGTTCAGCCCCGACCGTGCTCGATGGTTCCGCATTCCTCGGACGTCGCGCCTCCGGGTTTGACTCCCGACCTGTACAGTACCGTACCCTCACCACCCTTGAAACAGGTTAGCGGCAGGTTGTCTTGCCTGGACAAATACTGTCTCTCTCTAATGGTACCTTACCAAAACAAATTGATCGCATTTAAGAACGCGGGTTAACCCCCCTGTTCTGCGACAAGGGTCTTCAGGATAAAAGTACATCCACTTTTTTCAATCTAGTGGTCTGTTTACTAATAAAAGAAGCAATCACAGTTGTATGATTCAAATTGAAAATATGTACTACGTGATAATAACTTCAAAACACGAACAAATCTCTTGCATTTAATATTTTTTTAATGGCATTTGGAAACTAAAGCCATACAGCCAGCTCAGTATGATTATCACGACTCCTCCAGTGTATCAGCCTCTCCAGTACGTTAGTCGGCAGAGATACTGAATACCAGGTCAATGAGGCCTGAACCGGGCGATCTAAGGGGCAGAGTTTATGACGTCACCAACTAGGTTTTTTTTTTTTTTTTTTTTTTTTTTTTTTTTTTTTTTTTTTTTTTTTTTGCATTCGGCAATTAAGAGCAAACATCCAGCTCAATATGAATCAGTTTCTCCAGTGTATTTTTACTTCTAAGTATGGAGTCCACAGGGCGGACACGATATTAACATACACAACACTTACACACCCATGCCCACGGCCGACTCGAACCGGCGACCTTCGGCACGCGAGGCCAGTACGGTACTCTAATTATATAAAGAACGATTACATGACTTTTATTTCAGGAAGTCTGAACTTTTCTCATTTTAGGACTCTGTACCAAAAGGGATACTAGGCCACAAGGCTTCATAGTTCGGATTCCATTGTAAGCTGTAGTTCTTGGAGAAAAAGAAGTGGCCGTACTGACTTATAATGGCTGCTTCTGGAAAATCTGACCAACTGTGGGGTTGTGGACTAATTCAAGTCACCTAAAGCTGCGTATCCACTACGCGCGGCAAACCCTCGAACATTGGCTCGCGCGGCAGCCGCGCATAATGCATACGCTGTTGCCACGCGAGCCAGCTCGAACATTGGCGCGGTCGAACATGCCGCGCAGCGAGCCATTCCCTGTCGGTCTTTAGGCGCGCGGCAAGGGCACCCAACTAATTTACTCGCGCGCAGTTGGGACGGCGGTGTCTTTCTTTGAGTTGGCTCGCGCGACACAGCGACAGTTTACTGCCATGAACAACGAAAAGTGTCGATTTCTAATACAGCTGTATGGCGCGAAAGTATTTTTGTGGAGTAGTAAATGTGCAGATTACCACAACAAAACGCTGAGGGACGATGCATGGAACGAGATAAGTTCAGAAAATAGATTGTTTCGACACTCGAAAAAGGTATTGCAGGCTAGTATATGAGTGTCCAGTTGCTAGAAATCTTAAAGTTATTGCTAGATTTTCGGTAACTGAAATCGCGTCTCGAAACTTAGTGTTCACTTTATTCACACTCGGCTCAATCAATGATATTAAGAACTCGAACTCTACAATAATCACTCTTGTGAAATTTTTTATTGTGTCTTCAATGGCTTCATTTCTCATATCTTCCATTAATCTCACACTATATTGCTTTCTATTAACGTGCAATTTCCTCGTCCACCAACGCATTTTTCGTTTCGATTTCTTGTGTATTATGTGATGCATCACAATGAAGGCGGCAGCTACTCGTGCACGTGAAACGTCCACGGTCGCGAAAACTGACTGTGCCTGCATTGCTTGCCGCGCAACTCTGGCTGGGTTGCGTTGCCGCGCGCGGCAGCGCGCTTGTCAACAGAAACCCACGAACACTGGCTCGCGCGGCGATACCTGTCTTGGTGCCAGCCAGGTACCGCCGCGCGAGCCAGTGTTCGAGGGTTTGCCGCGCATAGTGGATACGCAGCCTTAAGGTTGTCACTACGCTGTCTATCCGTTCTTACGTCTTTCATAGGGTTCTAGCTACTAAAGTAAATGCGTATTAGATTTCAAATTAGCACATATTATGTGTTTTGATGACCCAAAAAACGCACATCATATTTAAAATTTTCTGAAATTATTTCGTATGGGATTATATAAAACTGAAGGGCAGAAAAAAATCTGTTTCTTCCACTGCATGCTGTGGGGTATAGATTTTAAGAGCTCATCAATTAAAGGGTTAAGTTAATTTTTTTATCGGTTTTTGTGCAGAAAAATAAAGACGTGATTGAAAGTCAAAATCGTCAGTTATAAACAATTTTTGTTACCAGATTTGTCTTAAAAATTGTATTTCCTAGGTACTTGAAATTTGTCCTCAATATTGACAATTATTTATATCATATGGTATATAATTTTTAGGTTTTGAGCAATAGAAGCTAAAGTATTTATTTTGATGTTAATTTGCCACGTATTATAGTTATTATTTTTTTGTCAGAGTGCTTTTCATATAGAGTAAAATGAATCACAGTGCGAATATAATGAATTTGATTGTAAATGTCCGACAATATTAACTGTTGGAGAGTCAATTAGACGCCGGTTTTTTGTGATAAGCAACTCTCATCTGACTTAACAAATGCCAGATGTGTGATGAGCTCATTAGAATGCTGAAACCTGATTTAGCCAGGCTCGACCAGCATGGCCCGGTTCTTCTATTTCTTAGTAAACATTATAAGACGCTTTTCATGACGTACGATCCTCTGTATTCATACGTTTGAAAACTTTTAATTAATTTACAATTGAGCCGTTTGCTGATTTAATTTTATTTTATGACCGTTATTACAAAAGATCCAGATTTGAAGGTATTATCAAGCAAAGTAGTTGAGTCACCGGCTTTTCTAGTCCATCGTTTTAATTTTGCAATAACACCACTGAACTACTTTTTTTTCTCGATCCTGCCGTATAAGAACCACGTTCAACCGCCCGGTGTTTTGTAATGGTGGCCAGTGTTAAGCACGAGTGTGTCCTACCCACATTAAATCGTGTTTGAGTTTGTTAGACCCGGAACGAGCGTGGTGGGTGAGCGGTTAACGCTCTGGCCCCGCATTCGGGAGGACGGTGGTTCGAATCCCCGTCCGGGCATCCAGAATTGGGTTTTCCATGGTTTCTTCAAATCACTCCAGGCGAATGCCAGGATGCTTCCTACAAAAAAGCCATGGCCGAATTCCTTCCCTTTCCTTGTCCCCAGTCCCATCCCGCCTCTAATGACCTCGACGTCGACGAGGCGTAAAACCATAAGTTAAAAAAAATTGTTATACCCGGCGGACTTAACCTATAGAAGGAAAGTTTTTGTTGCCATCTCTCTGCGAAACTTGTATCTTTTTATGTTCTGTGCGATAAGTATATTTTTTGTGATAATGGAGCGTCCATAAACCACGTAGCTCCATTTTGGTCTCCTGTGAACCCTCCTCCCCCCTCCCCCACGTAGCACGTAGCTTTTTTCCCTTTTGATTCCAGAAGACATTTTGTACTGTTTTCTCTTGTCATACTATTGTAAATTACATACAGAGATAGTTAAATGAATAAATATTCATACGGTGTTGTATGTTCTGTACCTCATATTAATTGTAAAAAATGATATTAAGGGAAAGCTACGTGGCCTGGCTCGGAAAACCCTCCCCCCTTACCCACGTAGTGCAGCGTAGCCTTCCAGCCAACCACTTCCCTCCCCTAGACCGAGCCACGTAGTTTATGGACGTTCCCTAATGTATAATATGAGTTGGAGATTGGGGATCATCCCAGCATTGATTGCGGAAAACGCCTGAAAACTGCGTTCAGGATGGCCTAGGCTCGTGCCAGGTCTCATTGTGCCTCTCCGATTCAGTGCGCGTCGCCTGAATGCACTGAGCCATGCTGGCGGGTTTTTGCCATTTATGAATTTAAATCTTTCAGTTATTTTTAGTAACTTGTTTATCATTTCACTGTTACTGACTCATTTAACTACAAAATAAAGTTTTCCCACTCTCCTTCTCCTGAAATCATCCCTTCCAATTGCTACTCTTAATTCTTTCTACCAGTATCAAGCAAACCTCATCACCAGTATACACCTTACACATTCCCAGCATTCTTTTCATGTCTCATGTCTACCACCGAGTTCCATCCCAGTTCCCGTATCATATCAGTTACCGATTGTGTTCTGCGGTTATTTGCACCAACAAATCTAGCTGTGCTTCTTTACATCCGCTGCAACTCCTGTATTTGATACAAGAAATGTAGCTCCCACATGACTCCACCATATTCAAGTAATAGTCTGACCAAAGTCTTGTAACCCAATTCCCTCACTTCTCTATTACTTTCCCTCATTTCGCTCTGCAATAAATGAAACCTTTCCCTATCTCCTGCCCAAATATGTTCACTATAAATTGTTATGCCAAGATACGCTGTTGGCAAGTGTTGTAAGACGAAAGTTTATTATTCACTGTTGAATGTATCAACTGAAGTAAAAGTGAAATTCATCGTCCTGCAGGCTATGATGCCTCTAGGGATTTAGTCATTGTAATAAGTGATTCTTTAAATAGATTTATTACAGTAAGTTTCGTGTATTGCGCGCGTGGCGAAATGTCAGAATTCGCACCTAGGATAAATTGTTTCAAAAGACATGCTCCTTGCAGGAACTACACCTCGAAAACGCGTCAAGGGATTGCGCGAGACGTTTCGGAGAAGGTAGATATATATAGAAGCGCGGAGCAAGATCGGGATCTTTTCATCAGTTATCCGTCGTGGGTGTGCGCTCGCTTGGTAGCAAGACCTCATCTGTAAGAGCATGGAGAAGAGAGTTTGCGTATGACTTTGGGCTAAATCATCTAAGTTTGTCAATTTGAAGAAGCTGTTTGGTAGAAAATATTGACCTTTCGCTCTTTCTTCTTCGGAAGTAAGGATTTTGCTATAGAGGCTTGAGTTTAAGTTTCTTCAGTCGAGGTAAAATAGTGAGCCAAGTTTATTTAAGTGCGGCATGAAGAGGCCATTCGTCAGGTTAAGGAAGTGAAAGTGCCGTCGTGTCCCGCAGAGCTGAAAATCCCAACAATAGCACGCTGTATATACAAAGTTATCGTGTTATCTGGCCAAGCTGGAGGGCAGTCTATGGGTTACTAAATATTTTAGAAGAAAGTATACTATTTCGTCATGGTGAAACATATGCAGTGGAGGTTAGGAATTTTTATTCAGGAAAGGCGCATGATAATAATCATTGCGCAACAGAACATGTGACTGAAAGATGTTCGGGATAGAAAGGAGATTATCCAAGAAGCTTGAAGCTATATTTTTTGGTCGTAAAAGAAGTTTTTGTTAAAGAAAAATAATTGCCTGATATAATTTTGATGTGATGAAATCTGCTGGTTGAAATGTATTATCATACCGGTTGGTGGGCTATGTAAGAAGAAACTGTGCATTAAACTTTAAATGATGATAGCTTATCTCTAACTAATTGTTTTCATTAATTTGTTTTGAGAGCCTTCTGGAAATTTCAGAGGAACTTCGGGGGAAAAAAATGTATATAAAAAGGGGTAAATTGATGACTGAGGGAATTACCACCTGAGTGTTAGCTGCATCGCAATTAAATTAGTAATAAAAAAGAGAAATCACCTGTACTTTATTCTCAGCTTAGGCTCTCCAGCAGTTGCGTGAGTGAGTCCACTTCAATAACAGCCATTCTAAGTGAGATGTTTGTGATGCTATTTAAACAGTACTAGCTTACCCGGCAATGCTTCATTATTGCTGGACTTGAGTAGGCACATAGATTAAATGAAAAAATATTTACATATAAATTTTAAACTGCTGTTTCATTCATTTTCAGTTGGAAAGGGTGAGAGGGGATGCGCTATGGAAAACATATGCAGGCAGTAAATTTCTGTTTGTTTCAAAGTATAAGTGTGCAAATTCCCATTGAAATCTGATGAAATATGTGGTTTTGTCTAAATTATGGGGAGGAGGGTTGGGTTTTTAATTATTTTTTACAGGAACCTTCTCTGTCATCCCGTCGACAACTCACCAAAGTTTCACCGTAATCGGACGAAAGGTTTGCGGGTTTGTTTAAATTATGGGGTGTTATGGGGAAGAGGGGGTAATTAAGGTGGTGGAAAGAGAGGAGAGGGATTGGGTTTTTGTGAAATTAATGTGTACAGTATTTCTCTCTCTTTTTTAAAGTATAAGTGTACAAATTCTTATGTAAATCGGATAAAATATGTGGTTTGCCTAAATTATGGGGTGAAAACGTAATGGGGTTGGAAATGGGGAGAGGGGATGAATATTCGGAAACCATACGTAGGATGTATTTTTCTGTTTGTTTTAAAGTATAAGTGTACAAATTCCTATCTAAATCGGATAAAAAATGTGGTATTGCCTAAATTATGGGGTAAAAACGTAAGGGGGTTGGAAAGGGGGAGAGGGGATGAATATTCGGAAACCATACGTAGGCAGTATTTTTCTGTTTGTTTTAAAGTATAAGTGTACAAATTCCAATCTAAAGCGGATAAAAAATGTGGTATTGCCTAAGTTATAGGGTAATGGGGGTGGAAAGGGGGAGAGGGGATGAATATTCGGAAACCGTATGTAGGCAGTATATTTATGTTTGTTTTAAAGTATAAGTGTACAAATTCCTATCTAAATAGGATAAAAAATGTGGTTTTGCTTAAATTATGGGGTGTTATGGGGAATAGGGGGTGACTTTTTTAATTTT
The DNA here is from genome assembly GCA_031002005.1 of Vandiemenella viatica. NCBI lineage: Eukaryota > Metazoa > Arthropoda > Insecta > Orthoptera > Morabidae > Vandiemenella > Vandiemenella viatica. The sequence goes on along the minus strand of CM061920.1, from coordinate 136,830,113 downwards.
TTTTTCACAGGAACCTTCGCAGACGCTCACTCGAAAACTCTCCAAAGTTTCATTGCAATCTGATAAATGGTATAGGAATGCATAGAAGACGAACAAACCCACAAACAAACATTGATTTTTATATATAAGATTGTAGTTTCACATAGTTCCAAGTGGGTTTGTAAAGTATTGATGTTATCAGAAGGCCCGCTTGGCCTCTGCATTGTGATTCGAGGAGGTAGAGCTCCGTATTTGATTTCCTGATATTTGGTACTGTGTGGTGCTTTACGCTGTTCCCCCTAGCAGTTACTCCTCGTTGGACAGCTAGTTGAGTGAGCATGGATGGACCGTTCAGTTTCGAAGGAAATTATCGGTTTTGTCAGTGATTGAATCGCTGCCGTCAGGGCTGACGCTGAAATGAATCGCGCCGAACAACTTGTGAAGGGAATAACCTTTACTAACTTTGTCAATAACTAGTTTCGAGCAGAATGATGCAGTAGAGTTTTTCAGCATGGCGGTTAAAACATAAGAGTATTTACTGTTACAGTACTTTTTTTCTATTTTTATTTTTTAACTTTCGGCATCTGAGGCCATACAGCCAACTCAACAGTGACTATGTGTGATGCAGTGCTTTCAGTTTGATCCAGTATGTATTTTCCAACAAGATATACACACCACAGAACGGACATTCCCGCGGCCGGACTCGAACCGGCGACCTTCGGCCCCTACACTATCGAGGCCGGCTACGCTAAACTTCATTAACGAAATTACTTTAGAAGCTACATTATATTCATTAAACTATCAAAAAATATATATACTGTATTTTGCTCTAAGTGAATAATTTCTCATCCACCAATCTGGTTCGTCAAAAATTTTATCCGGCATATAAATGCAATTTTTAATTAATTATTTATTACGTAAAGAAGTTATTCTAGGATCACAAGTTTACAGAATTTCGGTGTGGTTACAAGTGGTATAAACATGATGTTAACATATATTTTTGTACTAAGTTATTTGCAATATGTCTAGAAAAGAATTATGTAACAGAGCGCCTCACGCTGGTGGTTGATTCTTTATCGGGAAGTCTTACATGTTATCGTCGTCATCTATCAGAAAGTTTAGAGGAAGCTGAGTGCTTCTACGTGTCTGCGTTCACTACCACATGTCTACTTAAACAATTGGCCAGTTTCTGTATATTCAAATTGTATTTTAAAAAGGTGATTCTGCGCATAGAATACAAGATGGTGAGCTGCTTGTCTTCGCGGCTGTATCGTCTCTAAACAAAAAGCTGGTTTTCCCTGTAAACGATTTTATTTCTGCTGAATCAGAGGCGTCCAAGGTATTCCGTGGAATAATGCCGAAATACAGTCTTAAGTTACTAGATGATTAACTCAGTAGCTAACAATGTAATGATTTACCGTTTCCTTGGTAAATTGTAACCGTGGAAAGCTGTTTGACATTATAATATTTAAACTACCACATATAAATTTACATACTAACTAAAGTACTTGAAACAATTTAAAGAAACGCTTTTATTTTGGAAAACGAAAATGTGAACTAGGTAGTCATTGAACTGTGCATTCGCGTCTTCAAGGTTTTATTGCTCTTGGCAGGAAATAGAACTTATGTCAAAATAGTTGCGTCATTTACTTGTGTTGAAATACTAGGAACGATCTACAGTAGTGTGATATTCGATATTGATGCAACGTAAACATTGCGAAATGGCTTTTTTTCCTCCCTATTGTAGGAATGCTTATTATTTTCCCCTGGAGTAAAGCGAAAGAGTCGATGAAGTATTCTTGCAACATTTTTAGATGCTACAGATCTTTAGGTTTTGTGGTCTGCTAAGTGCATTTTGGCTGTTTTAAATTTGTTTATTGTGGGTAGTATGCTACTCGAGTGAAAATAATTGCATATTTCAAATTCCCCTATAGACGATCACAGATATGAATTTTGCTTGAGATAATGTTATTACAGCACTTTCAATTTAGCATCTGCTACTGAGGAAGTTTGCTTTTGGTAAACCTTCAGAAATTTTCTTGAGAAATGTAAGTAACGCTGCCACATATTGTGTTTGTCTGTTACAGATTTTATTTTTTGATGTCGGGATGAGAGCCGACAGTTATTAAATTTCAGACAAAATCTCGTAGTCACGAGTTTTTTATTTCATTCATTATTGTTTTTTACCTGATTTTTTTTTTAATTTATCTTTAAATCTGTTGTGTATATCGGTAACTGGTAACCCGATGTGAACAAGATGTCAGGTTTTTTAATGCTCTACTTGGTATATATGTAACAATTCAGTCTGATTATTACTGCTAGGTATTTATAGCCCGGTAGATAGTGAAGAGCATTTCCGCCGCTTAGATCATGGGGCTTTCAAGTGTTTACGCGATCCGCTTCCAATATGGCTCTTTATTAATCCAACCGTTAATCTTAGAAGGTGAAGGTCACCATGAACATGGACTCTTCTAGATTGCTTGCGATATATAAAGAAAATTGTGGCAGAGGCGAAGTACAAGTCCTATGTCAGACATGTTACCACAGAACCTTCAGACTGCTGCTATTCGTTACGGACGCGTTATTTAGTTGCATGTGAACACAAACATTCAGCCTTAAGATGTCAACGACCTCGATGTTGTATGAGTTGCGACCGTATCAGTATTGTCGCTTTCTAATTTTGTCGTTAGTGTTAGAGAAATAAATTTGTTTCTAGAATAACGAGATTCGTTGTAAAAACGATGCTTATAATACAGATTTTTCATTTGTGAAAGTGGTTACTAGTAAGCTCGCCACGAAGGCGTTTCTCATGTGGTAGAGGCTGCGACTGGTCGCATTACTCCAGGTGAGTTCGGATGGCTTTTCCGGCTGGCGAGGCAAATCTGTTTACTTCCACGATCAACTTAATGGAACGCACGTGAGCCGCTCCGGTAGCATGCTGAATTAACCCAGGCCACTGCTACTCACGTGATGTAATCTCAAATGGAGGCTATGCAACTTGAGGCATATTAAACTTCTATTTTGGAAATAAGTCCAAAATACTTTTTATGATTTATTGAAAAATGTTTCCTTAAGCAAACTTGTCTCGATCTTTAAGTGATGTACTCTTCTGCTAATATAGTTAAATAAAACGCTTTCCAAGTAGTTCTTGTTGTTTTTATTATTACTAGACGACCCGTGTGAAAATTTCGCGAATAAAATGCGATGAATAGTGCGGTTGAATGCTTGTAATATAATTAAAAATAGAACGGTATTTTTGTAGCAATTTTTTATTTTTTATTTATTTTTTTTTTTATTTTTTTTTTTTTTTTTTTTTTTTTTTTTTTAGTGTAATAGGTACGCATCAAAATACTCGCAACATATTACGAAACAGTTAGGAAAATTTAAAACACTCTGTATTGATGACAAACTGTCACTGACCTTAACAGAATAAAACCAACCTGAACAAAATGCACACAACATATCAATATCTCTGAAATATTTGTTGCTGTGCCAATAAAATGTTTATATTGGAATTGTACAGCAAAACGACAGTGTTTCGTAACAGAACAAGAAAAAAATATTCGAAAAGCTACTTATTACATAAAAAAGTTTATTAACATCTCTGTGATATCCGCTGCTGCAATCTAGAGACTTGGCTCTGAACAGTCTCATACGCGCCACAACTTTAAGCTCCGAAGTTCGAAAAATTCTTTCTTAATTTATGATTTTACATAGCTGGAGACCTAAATTTTTAAAAACGATCTGTCATTTATCGATTTCGTCTAGGTATCGAAGAAGATAAATGGCTTGTAATAATAATAAAAAAAAGTTGTATAAATAATATAGATACTTTTTCCCTTTAAGAGTCGAATTCCAAAAAAAAAAATCCTTTTATAAAGTGTGGTGTGACCAAAGCAGCCACCTTGGTCTTTAAAATGATGCCTCATTTATCGATTTCGATTAGTTATCAAGCGAGGTTAAAAAAAAAAAAGTTTTGAGAAATGATATCTTTGCTCCTTACGGGTTGAATTTGGTCAAAGTTTTTTCTTAAAATATGATATGACCATAGCGGATAATTTAATATTTAAATCGATACCTCATTCATTGATTTCGGTTAGGTATCAAGGGAAGTAAATAGTTGGTGACAGAAAAATGCGTAGTAAAAATATTAATACTTTTTCCCTCTAGGGGTTAGAATTTTTAAAAATTTCTTTCTTAAAATGTGGTAATGGAACCGAAGACATTACGGAGACCTCAATCTTTTAAATGATACCTCGTTTATCAATTTTGTTTAATTGTCAAGGGAGATGAATGCTCGAGATACAAAAAACGCATTTTAGACAAATTGACATTTTGCCCTTTAAGGTTCGAAATACGAATAATTCCTTTCTTGAAATATAATGTTACCACGACGGAGACCTTAGTCTTTAATATGATATATCATTTATCTATATCGGATAGATATCAAGGGAGATAAATGGCTCGTGACACAAAAATGCGTTGTAGAAACATTTATACTTTTTCCCTTTAAGGGTTGAATTCCAAAAACATTCTTTCTTAAAATATAATGTCACAAAGCAGAGACATTACTCCTCATAATTCTAGCTCATTTATCGATTTTGGTTAGATATCCAGGGAGATAAATGGCTCGAGATACAAAAAACGCATTTTCGAAAAATTGACATTTGCGCCATTTAAGGGTCGAATTACGAAAAATTCCTTTCTTAAAATATAATGTTACCACGGCGGAGACCTTATTCTTTAATATGGTACCTCATTTATCTATATCGGTTAGATATTAAGGGAGATAAATCGCTCGTGACACAAAAACGCATTGCAAAAATATTGATACTTTTGCCCTTTAAGTGTTGAATTCCGAAAAATTTATGTCTTAATATATGACGTCACTAAAGCGGAGATCTTAATCTTTAAAATGATACTTCATTAAACGATTTCAGATAGGTATCAAGGGAAATAAATGACTCGCAACACAGAAAACTGAATTTTAGAAATATTGACATTTTTGCCCTTTAAGGGTCGAATTCCGAAAACTTCATTTCTTAAAATATGATGTGACCAAAGTGGAGACCGTATGCTTTAAAATGACACCTCATTCATTGGTTTCGGTTAAGTATGAAGGAAGATACAGGCTTGTGACAAAAAAATACCTTATAGAAATAATATATATGACTAGACGACCCATGCGAAAATTTCGCGAATAAAATTCGATGAATAGTGAGGTTGAATATAATGTTACCAAGTTCAGTCATTACACTTCATACTCCTACTTCATTTATCGATTTTGGTTAGAAATCCAGGGAGATAAATGTCTCGAAACACAAAAAAAGTATTTTAGAAATATTAAAATTTTGGCGCTTTATGGGTCGAATTACGAAAAATTCCTTTCTTAGAATATAATGTTACTACGGCGGAAACCTTAGTCTTTAATACGATATGTCATTTATCTATATCGATTAGATATCAAGGGAAATATAAGGCTCGTGACACAAAAATACGTTGTAGAACAATTTATACTTTTTCCCTTTAATAGTTGAATTCCCAACACTTCTTTCTTAAAATATGATGTCAGCAAAGCTGAGACATTATTCCTCACAATCGTACTTGATTTATCGATTTTGGATAGATATCAAAGGAGAAAAGTGGCTCGAGACACAAAAAACACATTTTAGAAAAATTTACTTTTTTGCTTTTTATGGGTCGAATTACGAAAAATTCATTTCTTAAAATATAATGTTACCACGGCAGAGACCTTATTCTTTAATATGATACCTCATTTATCTATATCGGTTAGATATCAAGGGAGATAAATCGCTCGTGACACAAAAATCGGTTATAGAAAAATTTATACTTTTTTCTTTAACGGTTGAATTCCAAAAACATTCTTTCTTAAAATATGATTTCACAAAGCTGATACATTACTCCTTATATTCCTACTTCATTTATCGATTTTGGTTAGATATCCAAGGAGATAAATGGCTCGAGATACCAAAAAACGCTTTTTAGAAAAATTGACATTTTTGTCTTTTAAGGGTCGAATTACGAAAAATTCCTTTGTTAAAATATAATGTTACCACGGCGGAGACCTTATTCTTTAATATGATACCTCATTTATCTATATCGGTTAGATATCAAGGGAAATAAATCGCCCGTGACACAAAAATCGGTAATAGATAAATTTATACTTTTTTCCTTTAAGGGTTGAATTCCAAAAACATTCTTTCTTAAAATATGATGTCACAAAGCTGAGACATTACTCCTCATAATCCTACCTCATTTATCGGTTTTGGTTAGATATCCAGGGAGATAAATGGCTCGAGATACAGAAAACGCATTTTAGAAAAAGTGTCATTTTTGCCCTATAAGGGTCGAATTACGAAAAATTCCTTTCTTAAAATATAATGTTACCATGGCGGAGACAATATTCTTTAATATGATACCTCATTTATCTATATCGGTTAGATATTAAGGGAAATAAATCGCTCGTGACACAAAAATTCGTTATAGAAAAATTTATACTTTTTCCCTTTAAGGGTGGAATTCCAAACACATTCTTTCTTAAAATATGATGTCACAAAGCTGAGAAATTACTCCTCATAACCCTACCTCAATTATCCATTGTGGTTAGATATCCAGGGAGATAAATGGCTCGAGATACAAAAAACGCATTTTAGAAAAAGTGACATTTTTGCCCTATAAGGGTCGAATTACGAAAAATTCCTTTCTTAAAATATAATGTTACCATGGCGGAGACCTTATTCTTTAATATGATACCTCATTTATCTATATCGGTTAGATATTAAGGGAGATAAATCGCTCGTGACACAAAAACGCATTGCAAAAATATTGATACCTTTCCCCTTTAAGGGTCGAATTCCGAAAACTTTCTGGCTTAATATATGACTTCACTAAAGTGGAGATCTTAATCTTTAAAACGATACTTCACAAAACGGTTTTGAGATAGGTATCCAGGGAGATAACTGACTCGTAACACAGAAAACAGCATTTTAGAAAAATTTACATTTTTGCCCTTTAAGGGTCGAATTCCGAAAACTTTCTTGCTTAAAATACGATTTAACCAAAGTGGAGACCATAAACTTTAAAATGACACCTCATTCATTGATATCGCTTAAGGATGAAGGAAGATATAGGCTTGTGACAAAAAAAATACCTTATAGAAATAATATATATGATTAGTGTAAACCCGTAACCGTTTTTTGCGTATCATCACCGGTCTAGAATAGCTCCAGTTTTTATGATCAAAGATTATGTTAGGTTGACCTAATCTAGCCAAATACCAACTTTTCCTGTGTCTCAACCTTAGGGTGAATAAAATGTCTTGAGCCTGAAGATCTCAGAAGTATATTAATAGACGTATTAAATATAGATAGAGAAGATCACGCTATCGTATAACTGTTTCAATGGTCGTGGTTGCTATACTCAAACTTGCTGAAATACAAACTGTACTTGAATTTGACCATAAAAGTTCACTCTGCAAATTTCTGTTTAAAGGGAGGGCGCAATTGCTTCGAAAGCATCACGCTGTTTCTGATTGATGCTGGGCAAATATTCATAAGGTAATCTGCCAGAGAACTTAATACAGATTATTAAAAAGTTAAGCAAAACCGTAGAAGTGAATTGCCAGAATGCTCGATTTTGTAACATATTTGGTCTGATATCCACTTTAAATAACCTAAATCAAGTACACCAAACATGTACAAATACCATTAACGAAAGTGGTCAGTAAAATACGTAAAAAGCAAATAAACCGTAATTTATAAACTTTTGGCAAACAGCAACATTAGTGAAAGTTTTAATTAAATTGAAATTTAGCCTTGGTCGGAATGACAATTGGCATACGCTGTTGCAGCAGAGACCATGAGTAATTTAAATTTCTTAAAGTCGACATATTACTTAAAAGTAGTTATACGTTTTTTAACAGTAAAATTCTGCTACGATAAGCAAAATTAATGACTGTATTATGGAAATTAATTTAATAGTAGTTGCTTAGGTATTAAACTGTGCACACAATCTCTAATTTCTAATATCTCTGATTGATTAATTAGCGGCAAGAATATCGTTGTTGAATTACGTGTGGTAAATAAAAGGTTTTTGTGTTTTAAATTGGTTAAATAAATTAAGTGCTGTATTTTCCTGAAATAAGAAGAGGAATAAAATATTTTACTTACGCGTTGTAAATACTAAATGGTGCAGCTAAAGGCAAAAATTTAGTAAATTAATGAGTTTCACATTGCGTATAACTATTCATATCCTTGATATAAATCTATATAAAAAGGTAAGCTTGAATCTTATTTAATATCTAACATGTGATTAACTTTGGCCATACAAATTAGCCTAGGTCCGAATGACAATTGGCATTCACTGTTACAGCAGAAAACATGAGTAATTTTAGTTTCTTAAAGTCGACATGTTACTGAAAAGAAGTTCCACGATTTTTTAACAGTAAAGTTTATAGATTTTTTAACTATGGAAGGCTACGAAAAGCAAAATTAATGACTGTATTATGACAATTAATTTCATAACAGTTGCTTAGCTATTAAACTGTGCACCTAACCACTAATTACTATTTTATTTTAGTTATGGCTTTACGCCTCGTCGACGGCTAAGGTCATTAGAGGCGGGATGGGACTGGGGGCAAGGAACGGGAAGGAATTCGGGCATGGCCTTTTTGAAGGAAGCATCCCGACATTTGCCTGGAGTGATTTGGGGAAACCATGGAAAATCCAAATCCGGATGTCTGGACGGGGACTCGAACCTGCGTTCTACCGAACGGGAGGCCAGAACGTTAACCGTTCACCCACCACGCTTAGTACTAATTGCCAATGACTATGGACACTTAATTTGTGAGTGAAGGCTGGCAAGTGACGTCACCGTTCTCCAGCCAATAGCTATCGAGGTGAGTGAATGATTGAGCGAGCTTAGGAAATTATATAGTTGATTATTAATGTCAATTTGTTCGAATTTGTCGCTTACGGTTTCGTAAAAGATGTTACTTTGTTTAAGACAGTTTTAGAATTCGAGTATGTAAATATTTAACCAAGCATAAAAATGCCAACAGAAGCGAAAAAACTCATGTGCTCGGAACATTTAGCTAAGTTGAGATTTCAAACATATTCAATCAAGAACAAACTCGTTCACCAAGAAATAGCCACTGGCCAGATATAAGAGTTTACAAGTACTAACTCATAATGAATCACCATAAAGAGGCACACACGAAAAGCAACAGTGAAACATGAAATCAGTTCCATAATAAATTTGTGAGGGTATGGCAGCTCAGTGATTAAATTGTCTGACTGGGAATCGAAAAGTCCCTGGTTAGAATCCTTGTGTCGGTGAGGATTTTCATAGGCACTAACCCGACCTTCAGCTCTGGCACAACTTGCTGTGTAATGCGAAATAGGTCCCCTGTACGCGGAAGAATTACCGGGTTAGGTTAAGGCGGCTAAGTCAGGGACGGAATACACAGCCAATAGAAACGCTGTTACCAGGTCATTACGACCAAACGGAATTATTATTATTATGATAAATTAAGCAGTATGGCATCTGCTACAATCGAATCCATATGTAAATACGTGTTCTAAGTCTGGAAGCATTGTTTTGATATTTTGTTTCTTCCTCTTAATGCCTGATCATGTGCTGGAAGCATATCAGTCAGTTTAGAATACACCTTTAGATCTGTATCAGACTGCGAATTGTCGATATTTAGAGATTTGGGGCACCTACGAGATAGCATTTCAGTCTGAAACGTTACAGACACACGGTGGGTACTTTCATTTGCAAGGTTCCAAATCACAGTCTGTTTTGTTCACTCTGTCTACGCACCATTTTCGTTTTCGCCATAAATTGTTAACTTCTACACGAAATTTAATAGTCAGTACCCCAGCAGGACCTTCCTTTATCGGCTGTAACTACACAGTCCAGTCACATTAATGTGACAACCATCTACTTTCGACGTCAGCGTGAAATAACCAATCACAGAACGCAGGTGGCAGCACGTTACAGTAGAGCGTATATAAAGGATGTGCTAGGGCATCGGAAAGCATTTCAATCGTTGGCGTAATGCAGAAACGTAGCGATTTATCCGACGTCCAAAAGGGCATGATTATTGGCTTTCGGGCCAAGGGTGGAAGCATTTCGGAAACGGCTAATTTTGTGAACTGTTCACGTGCCACCGTGGTGAAAGTATACCGTAAATGGGAAAATGGCACTATTCAGAATCAGCGGCGTGGAACATGTGGTGCACCACAGGTTATAGATGACAGAGGCGAACGAAGGCTACGGAGATGCGTTCGGGCAAATAGACGTGCAACTGTTGAGCAACTGACCGCTCAGATGAACCAAGAGTGTATCCTCAACAACGGTTCAGTGAAAATTGTTGTGCATGGGCCTCCGCAGCAGACGCCTGGTTAATGGACCTATGCTGACTGGTGTTCACCGGCGACGAAGGCTGGAATTTTCACGCCAGTACCGCAACTGGAGGTCCACAGAGTGGCGACAGGTGGCTTTTTCCGATGAATCACGTTTAATGCTCCATCGGACAGATGGACCTTGGCGAATACGGCGTGAAACGTCTGAAAGCAAACACCCTGCAACAATTGCCGGAAGGTGGAGGAGGGAGCATTATGGTTTGGGGAATGTTTTCCTGGCATTCACTGCGTGAACTCATAATTGTGGAAGGCACGATGGATCAGCACAAGTACGTATCTGTCCTTGCGGACCATGTCCACCCCTAAATGCGAATAATTTTTCCTCAGAACGATGGAATCTACCAGCAGGACAATGCGAGGTGTCATACAGCTCGCAGTGTATGAGCGTGGTTCGAAGAGCACCAGGATGAGTTTCCCTTACTCCCCTGGCCAGCTAACTCGCCGGATTTAAACCCAATCGAGAATCTGTGGGACTACCTCGATCGGTTTGTTCGCACAATGGATCCTCAACCGCGTAATCTAGCGCAGCTGGCCACGGCACTGGAGTCGGCATGGCTCAGCATCCCAGTGAACACCTTCAGAAACCTAATTGACTCTCTTCCTGCACGCCTCGCAGCGGTCCGCTCTGCTAAAGGTGGTTATTCAGGTTTTTGAGAGGTGGTCACATTAATGTGACTGGACTGTGTATGTAGCGGGTCTAGCTGTCTAGAATTAGGAAAGACATGCACTCCATCACCGGTTGTCCCTGATTTCGTCTGTCCATCACCGCAAGCTAATACCGGAATGATCCTTTCAAAAGGACGTGACCGATTTCCTTCCCGTTCCTTGCCTCAGTCCTTTCCCACGTCTAGTGTCCTCGGCGTCGACGAGGCGTATAGCCATAAGGGGAAAAAAATGTTTTTCATTTTAAAAATTTGATTAGTGTATGATTTTTATAAGTCTCTCTTAAGAAAAAATTTACAAATTCTTTTTGCCTCCACTTTGTCTTAGAATTCCTCGTGACGTTTACGAACATAAATTCTATTACATATTCCTGACCGAACATGGTGGGTGAGTGGTTAACGCTCTGGCCTCACATTCGGGAGGACGCTGGTTCGTTTTTTTTTTTTAACTGCTTTACGTCTCTTTTTAACATCGAGGTCTTTAGAGACGGGAAAGGATGGGGGCAAGGAATGGGAAGGAATTCGGCCATGGCCTTTTGAAGGAAGCATCCCGGCATTTGCCTGGAATGATTTGGGGAAACCATGGAAAACCCAAATCTGGATGCCCGGACGGGGATTTGAACCGCCGTCCTCCCGAATGCGAGGCGAGAACGCTAACCGTTACACCGCCCCGCTCGGTATCGCCGGTTCGAATCCCCCCCCGGGCACCCAGATTTTGGCTTTCCATGGTTTCCCAAAATCACTCTAGGTGAATGCTGGGATGCTTCCTTCAAAATGCCATGGCAGAATTCCTTCCAGTTCCTTGTCTCCAGTCCCATCCCGCCTCTAATGACCTCGACGTCGACGAGGCGTAAAGCCATAAAACATATTCGTGTAAGTTATACGTTTGTTAATACGGTATCGCTGATGAAGTCCGGCAATAAGAAAGTAGTGTTTAACATGAACTTCATTTGCATCTAATGTGGATTGGTCAGACATTTTAAATCCACTTCCATTAGTAACTTTCAGTGACTCCAAAACATCTTAAGGACATGCGGGTACCACTATTTTTTAAGCGTTACAAGGGCGTTAACATTCTCTCGCTAACCTACAGGTGATAGTGCATTTGTTGGTCGCAAAAGATGTGGTCGATATCATTCAAAACATTACTGTTGAAAAAGTATAGAAGAATTGAGAGCATAGTACTGCTTGTTAAACCCTGTGATATTACTGGGGTTAGTGGTCAACTCAGTAATGTTATTACGTGTCAGTGGAGTTTTGGAGACTGCATACCGTAGACCGTTGCGCAGTCCGACCAGCGTGGAGCAGGACAGAGTCAATTTCCGCAGGAAGGCAGAGCTCCATGTATCAACGGTTATGGTTCCGGAGCCATGTCGGGGTCACATCCGAGCCCGATCGGAGGAAGGGGTGTGTACAGCTCGAGGAGCAGCGTCAGAGAGACCTGTAGCGTGACACAGACCTACTGGACGAAGGAGGGAGAGAAATGTATCACTCTGACATGGGGAAACACCTGACTTAACAGGCGATAAGCAAAAATTATTTTGGTATACCTGTGAAAGTGGATTAAAAAGCCTTATAAATCTTTGTTTGTGCATGTAGTAATGTTATTTACCTGTACTACTTTCACCAACTACGAATACAATTACGACAATTTTTAGCGGTCATACGCCTCACCAACTTACAAATATGGATGTAAATATAGAAAAATGTTTAATTCTGCATGTTGTAATTTGTGATTATAATTTATTATTTTTCGGAAAATCTTTGACAGCAAATAATAAACCGGATGCAGCAGATCTGGACCAAGGAGAAGACGATTCTCAAGTTTATCTATGTAGGTTTATTCCCTGCAAAACGCGATTTTACAAAAAACAAAAAAGAGAGAGAGAGAATTCTTGCATTTAGTATCTCGCAAATGGCTCTAATGGCATCTCGTAGAAGTTACAGATACCAAGTACCAATACACTTACGAATGTTAGTTAAGTTTCTCTTTGGTTGCAGCAAGGAATTCTTATATGTTTAAACGAACAGTTCTTGTATACTATACTCAGTCACCAAAGGTTGGATAGTGTACAGAGAAGAGCAGTTAGATTTGTCGCGGCTCCACCCAGAGAACCAAGATAACACTAGCAGCTAGATTGGTTTGTGTAAATTATAACAGGACAAAGTCACTAACTGATATGATAAGGGAGCTTGATAGGGAGTCATTGGAGGAAAGGAGAAGGGTGAAGGGAGTGCTAGGAATGTCCAGGGCATATGTTGGTGATAAGGTTTGGAGTGATATTGGTCAAAGAATTAGGAATAGTGCATGAAAGGGAAAAGGCGACCATGACCATAAGCTGGCACTCGATTACATGCGTAAGGGATTGAGAAAATTTTCCATCGTGGGTAATTGTGTCAGGGATTGTTATAAATTACCAAGTAAAATGATGAATAATTTACCAAAAACGCCTAGGGAATTTAAAATTGAAAATTTTTAATCGGAAATGTAGAAGGAATTTAAAACTCCAATTATAAAAGAAAATTTAAAAAAGGGGGTAATTATACGACTAAGGGAATTGCCACCAGAGCGTTAGCTCCATCGCAATTAAAATTTAAAATTATAATAAAAATCGAAATATAATATTTTGGAAATAGGTAAATGCAAGTATATTTATTAATGAAAGATTTTGTTTTGAAGTGTAGTAATAAATATCACTTTTGTTGTAAAACGTCGATTTGACCCATTCCATTTCAAATGGGACAGGCAGTGTCAGTCAACCGACTGTGATTTTTTTCAAAAAATTATAGTGGCTAATTAATTATATTGGAGTTATGAAGTATCCCACAAGGATTTTGCGAAAACATTTTTTTTTTTTTTTTTTTTGCTGAGTTATGGCCCTCCAAAATTAGGCTAAAAATCCATACATTTTGAAAATCTTGCAATACTTAATATGTTTAGTTGCATATAACTCAAAAGCTATAAGAGAGAGATAGTTGCGACTGCTTTTGTTTTGAAGCTATGGAAGCGGAATTGTACATAAAATAAAAGAATTCACAAATTAATTAAAAACATGATAAAAATTACCTTTTTAATGGGAAAAATTTAATATTTTGTAATAAAAAAAATAGAATTTTTTCACATACAAAGAGAAGTTGGATCATTTTGTTAACTATAGCAAATTATACCCCTCATAGTGTAGGACTGCTTATAAATAAATTTATTTCTAACCCATGACGAATCTGGTTCATATAGCAACTCCTTAAAATATCCCAAAATCCCAAATTTTCACATTTCTGAGCAGCGATTAGTAAAAAAAACACATTTTTAAAAAATCTGAAAATATAGCTATATAATATCCTAATAGCATGTTGTTCATGGAGCCAGATTGGTGGATTTTTGCTTTACCTTGTTACTGCAATTTTTTTTAATGCAAAAATATTTTGCGTGTAAAAGTTGTATTGCATTAGGTTATAGATTTAAATTATTTAAAAGAAAAAAAAAACTTCTTTTGAACATCCACAATGAGTTAAATATGGAAGAGTTGCTCAATCTGTTTCAATTAATTTTCTTCAAAGTCTTGTAGTTGTACAGATAGTCAACATGGAGTGGGATATTTCACCTTTAACAAAATATTTTCACGCGCTGTCTACATTCATCTTTTTTCCCCAGATTCTTCTGGTCATTGAAATCTTTTCTGTAGACGATGAGGGTGCATAAATGATACTGTGGTATCATCAGCTGCTCAAGAAATACTTGTAATACGTCGAATCTATCAGTTATTATCATTTATGCAGCCTACAAAATCACCTACGTAGAAATCATTAACAGAATTTTTTTTAACGCCTGCATTACTAATTGAATTTTCTACACATGGTGCTTCTTGCCATTGAAGCTTAATTTCTTTGACCAATTACAGATTTTATATTAGTCCATTCGTTGTGTTTACAGGATCGAAAAGCTTGAAAATTTTCTGTTTTAAGTATTGATAGTGTGGTAGTTTATAATATATTGCTGTCAGTATCAACAAATGAAGCTAAATTTCTATTAGCCAGTACTGGATCTACCTGAATATTGAATTTTGTGGCATAATGTTTGAATAATCCACCCACACCGCCAGATACACTCTTTCCATGTCCAGTTGCTGTGTAAACCCAATTTATTGAAATATTTTGATTACCTTTAATAAAGTAATGAAATTGGTATTTATTTCTGAAGTGGCTTGCAGCACCATCTGAAATTTATATCGCTTCTTCGAAAATTTTCAATGGGCAGATACTTGATATTTTATTTTTATTGGTGCAAGAGCACAAAAAACCTGCTGTGTTGTGTTTAATGCCATCCGAAACAACAGAAAATCTTTTCATTTATAGTCAATACAAGTAATCAATAAGGTTTGATCATTTTTCCAGTGGTAACTCTGAATTTCATCTGGCAAAATAACACACCAGTTCTCTGAAAAATCAAAGAGCAATACTAGTGTCTGATTTACTGTGTTGCATAAATAGCATAAATATTACTGAATAATTAATATGTTATTATACTATATTAAATAATATAATTAGATTTTTTTTAGATTTCACTTATTATTATCTGTAGATAAATAAAATAGTGGTGTTTTGAAAACAATACTGTAAAACTTAAGAATGCTTCTTTTAAATTATTTAAGTTTAAGGGATTTTATTTTTATTGGATTTATTAACTTTGATAATTTTAATCTCCATAAAATATGGAAAATACTTTGATTAACATATTCTAGTTAATATGACGAATAGTGGTTGCTCAAAAGCAGTATTTACATTTTAAAATAATTTAATTCTATAATAACTTTATTCTATAAAATGTTTGGAATAAAATATTTTTCCATTTTTAAAAAAAAGTAGTAGCTATACAAAGCAAAAATATCCACCAATCAGGCACCATGACTCAACTGCATACTATTAGAGCTTTATTTGACTTAATTTATAGATTAAAAAATGGCTTTTTTGAGTAATGGCTCCTCGAAAATATGAAATTTTGGCATTTTGGAATATTTTAAGGAGCTGCTTTATCGGCCAGATTCATCATGGGATAGAAATAAATTTATGAGTAGTCCTACCCTATGAGGGGTATATGTTGCCATAGTTAACACAATGATTTAGCTTCTTTTAGTATGAGAAAAAAAAATCTTAAATTTACAAACAAAAAAAATCACAATTTTTCCCATTTAATATGCAATTTGTGGTTTATTTTTAATTAATTTGTGCTTAATTCTTCAATGTTATATGAACGTCCATTTCCATACCTTCAAAACAAAAGTATTTTAACTTTCCATCTCTTATAATTTTTGAGTTATATGCAATTAAACAAATTACATATTGCACAATTTTCAACCCGTACGGATTTTTATCCAAATTTCGGAGGACCATAACTCCGCCAAAAATGTTTTTATCGCAAAATTCGTTAGGGATATTTCATAACTTTAATATGATTATCTACTGTAATCTTTTTAAAAAAATCCTATTTGGTGAGCTGACCCATTTGGGTAGAAGCTGTCTGATTTGAGATGGAATGGGTCATATAATTAAATACTACATGTTTAATTGTAAAACAATTATAAAGGAGATATTTAAAAATACATATTGATTTTATCAGATTTGATTTTTCTAACTTCTTTACAAAACTTCTTTGAAAACAATATTGGCAGTTATAATGTGAAAATCGTTTACTTTTTGATCGTATGTGTCTTTAACACAAACATAAATATTACTGAATCTACGAAATCATTAAAAAACCACATACAGTGTCCATACGGAAAAACAGCTTCTGATAAATACAATCATGCGCCCTGAAGCGTCTGGCCTTGTGCTCAATTAATGCTAATAGCAAAGTTTTTTTAATTGAGAATTGTTTTTTTATTATTCGGGAAGTCACGGTTAGATCAGAAGGTGTGAGTTTAATGCCGCATATGTTCATAGTTTTATCTGAGTGAATGAATTTAGCACTAATGATGTACTCGTCTAAGTGATTTACTACTAATCTTTCACCATTAATTAATTCCGTGTTAGAATTAAGATTTCTATTTTTCATTAAAAGTAATTTATGAGGGGGTAAACCGGACGACTATCTCGGAAATGGATCTATATATTTGGATGAAATTTCAGATGTAGATAACGTTTAGCTTAAAAGAAAAAAAACAAAAACAATTCTTGTATTTGTTATCTCGGAAATGTCTCTTACGTCATCTCGTAGAAGGGCCGGGTACCTGTAAGCCTCCTGATCGTAGTTAAGCTTCTCTTTGGCTAGAACTAGGAACTGTACACTTCAAATGTCTAGGAAGCCTTCAAGAAAAATGTTTAACTTTAATCCATTTTCACGCAAAATCTTTCATATTGAACAGTAAACTGAATATGCAGAGGGTAGATTGGTCACCCAGGTACCTACTAATTATTGAAACGGAGATAAATTAATAAAAAAAATAGAGAGAGAGACTTGACTAAGGCGCTTTGATGACCTGAAAGCAGCACAAACGAAGCTGCAAAAGTTATGGAAACAAGTGGACTTTAAGTGAAAAAGTTGTTTGTATAAAAAGTTGCGTGTGTGTTAACGTTGGGTTGAGTAATTTGTTATATAGGAGAAGATGTGGAGTAAACGTGTGTTGAAATTAAACTTGGAAAGTTTAGTAGTAGTCGTGCAGTAAGTTACAAGAAATAAAGCAAAGTAGAGAATGCATTTTATTTCAGATAAAGAAAGAATGGAGGAAAGATCGACGATATTGCAATTGCGTTAACTTCAAAGCCATTTATGTCTGAAAGATGGCAAAGAATATTCCTCATCCTGGCAGGAAGTTATTGAAAATGTAAAAGTAGCATAATTTTGAATTGTCCAAGAAGTTGGTTGAATAGTAATCGTAGTGTGATGGTTTCTGAAAACAAGGTTACAAATTTTTCACAATGTGATGCAGGTATGATAACGTTGCACCAAGTTCTGTCGTACCCAGTGGAACAACCCAGTTGTCACAAACAGGGAGAATTCTTGTCCGTATATCTTTTTTAGGTCCTACAGGTGTCTCGTCTTCACATGTGACACCACAAAAAATAAAAATAAAATCTAGTGGGGTCATATCAGGGGAACCATTTGGCCACGAAACGGGACCTTCTCTTACCATCCACTTTTCTGTTAACGTCTAACTAATGCGTTGACGAGCGCCAAGTGAAACGTGTGTTGGAATTCCGTCATGTTGAACGAATAACAAGTGGGATATTTTAGAATAACCCAGGGAGAAGCGCTGTGTACACTGGTGTAATCTTCAATGTATTACAAAAATTTCAGTCTCACGCTCTCTGCATTATTGCATTAGTGGAGTTTTCTTTTCAGATCCCACATGATTTACGTCTGCATGCTAATCCTACACTTACGATATATTGCCTGCAACTTAAGGTTATGGTCTTCGAGAGGATGAGGGTTCGAACCCCATCCGGCCATGGGTTTTTTTCATGGTTTCCTCAAATTGCTCCAGGTGAATGGTTTCTTCAAAAGAGCGTGGCCGAATTCTTTCCCGCTGGTTTCTCCCAGTCCTTTCCCTCCTCTAATGACCTCGACGTCAAAGGTCAAAGCAAGGGGGAAAATAAACTCTGACTGTCGTTCTTAATTCAGATTTATACAATTTACCTTGAGCACCACTCCAGAAAGTTTGTATTGTCTTGACGGAAACATCCTCTATGTGTACCTGGATCTAATTATACTCTCGGCCATTACTTTGGTTTTCATCAATAGCGAATCTTGCTTGTGAAGTATCCAAAGTTAAAATCTTTATGTCCTTGACAGTTTCGGATACGGAACGATAAACGCGAAATGCGCAGCAGTATGAAACTGTGTATCTAGGTCATTATATATAATGGCCCAGTTACAGTTTTGTGAAAACGCTGTGGCAGTAACGATCTGCATCACAGTGAGAATAGGGAACGCATTTTGCGCGAAAGCGAACATCGTGGCTATGTTTCCTGTCTGCTGTCAGTGGTGAAAATTAGTGATATGATTAATCAAAAAATCAAAAAATGTACTGCAGAGAGCACAAATGATCCATGACTTTGGTTGTGAAACATTCACGAGCAGTTTCAGGGTAGCGGTTATTGAAACGATAGAGCGCAATGTGACTTACATTTGTGAAGGTATTCGGCATACAAAGGTTACGTCTTAAATCGTCAACTTATACGGAGAGTGTCAAATAGTGAGTGGCATAGATCGCTTGATTTCCATTCTCCCATTTGCTGTAAATACACAAATATCGTTTGGGTTGAAATAATGAAGGCTTTCCTTGTTTATCAACTGGTAGAGAAAGTTCTCGGACCTCCCACCGGGGAAGCAAGTCACTACGATGCGATGTTTCGAAACCAATCTCCAACTTCATCCATTCGTCAGATGATGAAGTCGTACATCTTTTGCGTTTTCTGATTATTGCAAGCTACTGCCTGAAAGAATCTGTTGTCTTTTTGCGTGATTCCAGAAATTACCACCTTAGATTTTTGAGTTAAGAGCGAAAAACCGACAGTGAAAATTCTGTACTGAACACCGCACAGTGTGTGTGTGCAGTCCTTTAAAATCGAGCTCGCTTAGTGCTAATGATGTTAACTAAACTGTAGATAAGAAAATTTAGATGGCTTTTAATTAAAAATAGGCTTATCGGTAGCAAATGTAATTTGTGTAAAATGTGTTTTTCTACATTTAAATAAGTATTATATGTAGATTTGTCCTTTCCGAAAGACTTATTTTGATACTATGATATAATGATTATCAGGTTAAGAGTGTCTGATTAATGTCGTATATTAAAAGATCATTTCTTGTTAAGGTTTATAACCTGTGTTTCAGAAAACATTTGGTTCTGCGATATTTCTGTATTCGTCATAATATCACTTTCTTGACGTCGGCACCTGCTGGTATCGATCTGGTGGCTGAGTAGTAGCGGCAGTCGAGATGAATGGCTGGCGGCGCGCGCACCGTTAGGCGGACAGGTGTCGGCCGCCAGTGAAAGCCGGCCGCCGGCGCCCGGGTCCTTGACCGGTGACGCTCGCCAAGTTCAAGGTCACGCATTCCAAACGCCTCTTTCCGATCACTGGGCGCCGCCTCAACCTTCTGATAGTAATCACGTAGAATGTGAATAGTTCGGGACAAGCCAGCGGTCCAAATCTTAAAGTTTGAAAATTACGAAAGCGAATGGAAGTATTCCTTCCAGAGGAGGAAACAAGAATGCGAAAGCGATTGAACAGTGGCCTTCGCAAGTATCTCGTTTGCAGGAAACTGTAATTCTTAAGCTGTAACTTATTACATGTCACTTCATTCAATCTATTTATAATGCTACTCGGGCTGAAAGTAACATTAAAGGGAAACTACGAACGGCTACATTTACTAATATTGTGTGCTCGCATAGCGACATTTTATTTACCAACAGCGGTAGTTCTCGATCCTTACAAAGGTACCGCTACTTGTTCTGGAACACCAAACGTTGGCTCCAAAAATGGATCAATATTAATAGCTATTAAAACATTAATAATTCTACTTGAAATAACACTGTAATAATGTTATAAGAAATTACAAACAAATTAAAGAATTTTGACATTACTTACAGCATAAAGAAAACAGTTCCTAAGCTCTGAAAATAATCCGAAGTGTGATAGTGGGTACAACTCACATAATATTAAATTACTGAATACCAAAATCAGTTAAGAAACATTAAAGTTGTGACACATTCCTTGAAACCCATTTCACATAACATTCTAAACTTAGTGTTATATATTAGCAGATCAGTCACACGTAACTGCAAGAAACAGATCGTCTTCTTTATTTATGCAGACATACTGATTGAATGAAGTATAACGAAAGGAAACAAGGTTATAGTACTATTAAATCTTCAAGCTATTTGACTACAGGTATATCTAATTTAATTTAATTGCAATGGAGCACACGCAATTTCCTACACACCCAACTTCCCTCTATCCTGCACTCACCTACATTTGCCCTCCACAAATTTTAACTTTAAATTCTTTTAACGTTTTCGGTAAGTTATTCATCATTCCCCTTGGTAACTCATTCCAATCCCTGACATCCTTACCTAAAAAAGAAAATCTTCCTACACCCTTGTGCCTGAAATCGAGTGCCAGCTTGTGGTCATGGTCATCTTTTCCCTTCCGTGAGCTACTTTTCATACCTACTGCAATATCTTTCCATGCCTCATCGCCAGTATACGCCCTGTACACTCCCATCACCCTCCTCATCCTCCTCCAGTCTTGCAATGAATCCCATTCCAGCTCCTTTATCATATCTGTCACTGATTGCATTCTGAGATAATTTCCAGAAACAAATCTAGCAGCCCTTCTTTGCACCTTCTCCAACTCCTGTATTTGATATATCTTTGGCTTTAGCACCCTACTACAAAACGTACATAATAAAATAAAATAAAAAAATAATTCGCTAACTGTAACATGAAAGTGAATGTGTAAATACGAATTTAAAGGTTGTAAATTAAAATTTGTTTTCGTGCTGACGTCGGTAGCATCCAGATTTGTGTTTTTCATGGTTACCCTAAATCACTCCTGGCGAATGCCGGGATGCTTCCTACATAAGGCATTGGCCGAATTCCTTCCTGTTCCTTGTCGCCCATCCTTTCCCGTCTCTAATGAACTCGACGTCGACGAGCCGTAAAGCCAATAATAAAAAAAATCGATTTAACGAAGTTTTATGAATCATTTTTCGTTGCTCTTACCTGCATTGTCTCGTTATACGTAGAGCTTCCACATATGTTTTGAAACAGGTCGTAATAGTCTTTTTTTTGTTTTTCTACAGAACTTGACACTGGTAAAAATTTTCGTTCTGTCTTAAATTTCTTCTTATCTGTGCTACTAAATTATTTGACCAAGAAAGTGTCAGTTTGTAAGTGGATTTAAACGATTTTTCCAATGAAGAAAACCGCCAGTTCAAATTTCTGTTTTATATTCTGACAGGCTGTTGATTAATAAATTTTTATTTCTGGATACGAGCCTATCAAGTTCGTTGTATATTTTCAGCTTAAGTACTACCTATCACTATTCAAAAACTAAATTGCCTTATACTCAGAAATATCCAATTAATTAAAAAACTTGAAAGCAGCTAATCAGCATGGAATTTAGTTATAAATGGATGGTCAATGGTTTTGGAAGTAACAGTGTGCAATGTCTTGGTTCATTATTAATTTATACTAGCTCCATTTATCAAAGATTATCAGGCTCATCTCTGCATGAGATGCAAGGTGTGGCTGTTTAAATGACTTAAGAATATTAGGCGTAAATTGAGTTGACACATTATTTACAAAAACAATTTATGAAAAACTCGAATACAGAAGAAAGCTCAATTTATAAAAATATATAATGGAGAAAAAATACATTTTACAGTAGTACAAAAATTGAAACCGGAAAATCTTATTTTTAGCATTACAAAAAGAAGAACTCCGCCAATAAACGTAATTCTTCCAATGCTTAAGAACATTCCCAGCTAGCGTCAGAATGAGAGACAAATTTTTTCCTTACTGTCCATCAGTTCAGTAAGTCTTCGCGGGTTCTCTGCCATATGATGTTGAAGAAAAACAACGAGATTTCGGCGGCTAGCTCTGCCGTCGTTTTCAGGTCTGATGTTACGCAGATAGCACCAGAGCTGCATAACATCAGGCCTGAAGATGGAGGCAGAGCTAGCCGCCGAAATCTCGTTGTTTTTCTTCAACACCATATGGCAGAGAACCCGCGAAGACTTCATAACATCGATACGGTGTGAAAACCTTCGTTCTCACAGTTCAATAATAGTTCAACAGGGTGTACAAACTGGGCGAAAAAAAAGTCTCAGATAATAATTGTCACTTTCTCAACGATGATTTCTGGAGGTTAACCTGTGCTGAAACTGACCCCAGTTATCTTTTGGTTGCTTTACGTACCAACACTTGTTAAAACATTCACAAACTGACGTCCAACATCAAATTAGCAACTTGCTGTTGTTGCTCCTGGAGGTACCAGAAGAAACACCATGACACAGAATGCTGTGATAAACGCGTAGTCGCGAGAGATACCACCTTCCACTGTCTCACAGAATGACTGGGCGTGCTCTGAAATGTTTTTAAAAAATATACCAAAACCATCGAGGCTAGAGGCGTACAATTTTTTTTAACATTAATCGGGAAATAGTCTCCTCCGAATATTGTGAAAATTATATAGCTTATTTATGTTTATTAGTCAGAGCTTACTGTCAAATTTTGTATAAATCTGTAGGCCTAACAATGAAGGAGAGTTAGCAAACATGATATGTGGGAGTATAAGCTTAAGAAGGGTTGTAAAATAGTAAAAAAAAAAAAAAAAAAAAAACTTATAGCAAACCTTGGTCAGGGTTTCAGTCATACAAATTACTGATCCTAACTTAAAGTTGCGTGAAAATCTTTTTCTAGATCAATTGTTTTTCTGCTTCTGGGAAGTAAGAAGGCTGGTAGCACGGATGCGGCTGAGGGTTGCAAAATACTATCAGGACGGTGGGTCATCGCAAACATCGCTCTCGATCTTCACCAGCATTGAGGTGTACTTAAAGAATCCAATAAGTTGTCTGACAAATATTTTCGCCCCATTATATATAATCATTAGCATGTGTTTTACCTGTGTATTTTATTGTTCCGATAGTCATGGTAGGAAATGTTCTTTTTAACCTCGTGCCTTTGCCACTGTTCCACGCAAAGTTCGTTGAGACCCTCAGACTTGACATTCGGAATGGGAAGATCCAATTCTGTTGAAAGATGAAATTTTCTTGCAACAGGCGGCACAGATAACTTGCGGTCGCCACCAACCACAGAGAGGTGCTTTAACAGCCTCCACTGCAGCGAGGCACGCCACCTTCATTTCCAAGCTGCCACGCTGTTACCTGGCAATCATAATCTTTGATTCCGCAAACGCACCGTATACTAGATCACTATACAAGTCACTTTTCCATTAAATTATTGTAACAGGTAAAAGGTGTTGTTTTGAGAGGGTCCATCTTTCTCCCTACATAATTAACCAAAATCGGTGAATGAGGTATCATTTTAAAGATCAAGTTCTCCACTTTGGTAACATATTTAATCAAGAAAGAAATGTTTAGGAACTCAACCCGTGAACGACAAAATTATTAAAAATCAAGGTCAGTGGTACGATATGGTTCAGAGTCAAGCTGCTAGTGATCCCATTGCCGCCAGATAGTAACACATATCACATAGATATTTATAAACTGTGTATTTTTGCTAAAGTAAAGAGCTTTTCGGATATTTTTGTTTCTATTAGGGAAACGTTTAATCAAAATGCTACTGATAATCATATTTTCGGTTCAAATGTTGTGTAAAAAGAGGTTTTGTAATGTAAGTATCTTGTGATTTAAATTTTTAATGTAAATATTTTGTAATGTCATTCACATGTAAACTGTAATGGACATAAAAAATGATTTTTTGTTGTAAATTACTACTAGTTTGTGTCATATATATGTTTAACGTGCCCAGACGTGTTTCGTAAGACGCTGTGAGTATTTTTCTACGTACCTATTTCAGTTGTCAAATAAACAGCTGCTTGAGATGAGCCAGTTCTTCTTTAATCCTACTTCAAACCACCAGCCTCGCTATTCATCGTATATCATTAGCGAAATTTTCGCACTGGCCACCTGGTCCATAAAAAATGTGTATGTTGAAATTTCAGCGCATCTTACCTTGTGTCGTTTCGACTGCTTTGGGCACGACTTCTGCCTCTGTGTACTTCTGTATTTATGCCCCTAAGTAACACTTTTAATAAAGTTGAATAGGTTGTTACGGAAGTTTACGCTACGGTTTGGTCTTAATTTTAAAGTAACGGTGTTTTGGAATCAGTTTTTGTACGTTCAGATCACCGTCTTGTAAATAGAATGTATTAAAAGTAGCCATACATCATTGGGTAGTGAGCTGTAGGATACTGTGCTATTATTTTAGGTTTTGTAAATATATTGGTCAAAGATTGCTACTGCCTTACGCCTGATATGTAGGACCAACGCAGTTTGAGATGAAACACTTTTTGTTTACGTTAAACTTCGCACCAGCAGTGATCAGTAAACTGCAATATTTTTGAGAATGTGTCGTTCAGTGTATTTGCTGCTTATCAGAATCATCTTCTGCCGAAGGTGACATACACAAAAAATATCAATACCTTCTCTAAAATCAGAAAAGAATAGTTGAATCAATAGTTTATGACAGAATGTTGCATAGTTCACAACTGGGTTCTGTGTTTCGGAGAATTTCTCTCATGTGTATGTATTTCTGTACACCATATCTTTCAAGTTTTACTGTTACGCAACCTGTAGCTGCCGAAGAGTGTTTTTACTTTTTCAGTAACATTTTGAGACTGAGTATAATCTTGTAATTTTTCGTCTTACATTACGGAGAAATTTATCAGTTAGTTGGGTTACTGATTTTCTTGTTCTTTTTTTTTAGTTTAGTGTGTTATAGGACAGTGTGTGTGCCTGAGGTAATAACTAATTAATATGGTCAGTTTGTTCCAGTCTTTTACATCGTTTATTATTTTTAGAATTCGAGCATTTAATTTTCGGTTATGCTTTGCATCTATTATTATGTCTCCATTTTC
This sequence comes from Vandiemenella viatica, assembly GCA_031002005.1. Taxonomy (NCBI): domain Eukaryota; kingdom Metazoa; phylum Arthropoda; class Insecta; order Orthoptera; family Morabidae; genus Vandiemenella; species Vandiemenella viatica. Next base: position 136,804,426 of record CM061920.1, on the reverse strand, counting down.
TACAATATTTTGAACAATTAGTACAGTTATACTTCCGTAGTTATGTATCTACTATAGTCAAACACAAAATATATACTAGCAGAAAATGAATGACGAAGTTGAGTGACGTTACATGGTAAAAATAAGTGGAGAGCTACTTATAGGTTTCGGTAAAAGGCTGCATGGTAGTTTTCAGGATTGTTTCTCTTCCCCGTGCGATTGACATATTTCTTGAAGTAGACGGTAGCAGTTCGCTGAGGCAACTTGACGGTAGTTGCTTTTGAGCTTTACGTCTAGTATCGCTGATTTCTCTCGCGTGGGCCGAGAACGAGACGAGTCTAGTTGGCACGGGAGCCCGGTCATGAGTTGGCTCGAGTCGATGTCCGTTTGAGAACGTAGGTGCGCCCTGCAAGGCCCCGTCACGCAGCCACGTTCAAAATCCACGGTAATAGGCTTTAGAAACAAAAATTGCAAGACTTCGTGGCGGGATATCTCCAGGTACCAGCAGATGCTGAAATTGCCGTGTTATGGCTTAGTCAAGATTGAAATTTCCGCATTTTCCGTCACGTCAACTTAACTTCCGTGTCTTACGATATTTTTTTGTCACCACATACATGACCACAATAGGATAAGAGATGGAGTGGCAATATGCTTCATGGTCTTAACAGTGCATGATGAAAGATACTGATTAAATTCTAAATCCTTTCACAGTGCATTTCGACACGGTGCTGTTAATGGTTTTTCGTACGCTGGGTGGAGAATTTGAAGAATGGCGGCGTCAGTGTCCCATGTCATCAACAGAAGACTGACACGTATGCAGGCAGCTACACGAGAGAGATCTGTCTATTTGCTTGATTAGTAACTACGTGGAGATTGAGCTAAATTTATGTTTCTGAACACAAGACTTAAAGAAAGAACACTTGCCGTAAAGAAATATTACGTCTGGAAATGACAGTGGATGTTTATTCTTTGCGTATACAGGGTGTCCAGTAAAGGACTCCCTGATTTCAAAATTAAATATTTCGAAAACAAAGATCGATAGAGGAATGCAGTAAACGGTATGTTTATTGTGACAGCTGTAAGAAGTGTATACAGCAGTGTGAAATAATAGTTACAAAAGCTGCTAACAGATGTATGCTGTACAGCTCATATCAGCATACATAAGTGAAATAATCGTATGAAAACAATCTTTGCAAACAATCACATCACAATGTTTTAAAAATGTTCACCATTGGCACTACAGAGGTGGCGCAAACGAAGAATGAAATTCGCCATCACATTTCGTAGTGTCTCAACCGAAATGGATTCACATGCCGCAGAGATCGCCGATTCCAGCTCGTCCAGCGTGGCGGGATGCTTCGGGTAGACCATGTCTTTCACTGTGCCCCGCAAAAAAAAAGTCACAGGGAGTCACATCCGGCGAATATGGAGGCCAATCCATGTCTGCACCAGTAAATTCGGAATATCCCAAAGCAATGACTCGATTCCCGAAGTATTCCTCAAACTGCTGTATACACTTCTTACAGCTATCACGATAAACATACCGTTTACTGCATTCCTCTATCGATCTTTGTTTTCGAGATATTTAATTTTGAAATCAGGGAGTCCTTTTCTGGACACCCTGTACTTCTAGGGTTCTGAAGTTTCTCTTCATGTTCTATTTTGACAGCTTGATAACTCAATTCATTCAATATTTTGTGATTTGGATTTTAATGATCCATTTATTTAGAATATTATTTTAAAAAAATTAAATCCGAAGAAAATACATTATCTTTGGCAAAACATCGTGTTCCTCATAAAAGCGATTATCAGGTGAAAAATTGTGTTTTACGGTTGGTTGGAAGCGAAGGGTAAGGTTTTCTGAACACTAAATTCGTGCGATTATGGCAAAATAAATTTATCCCAAATTTCTTATCTGCTGTACCCCCCCCCCCCCCCTCTCTCCCTACATAAAAGTGCTCTTTTTTCGATTTTGAAGAATTCTTAATATCTAAGTATATTACTTAAGAACTAGAAAATGGCGACAGAGATTTCGATTGCCAAAATATCTTGTGTAAACACCTTTTTCACTCGGCTAGTCTTCCTAAAACATTATGTTAATTATTATAAGTATATTGTTTGTATTATTGCGTGTTTTCTGTAAAAAGTGAGCTCGATGTTAAATAGCTTACTCCTAAGAGATGTCTCTATTAACCACTCATCTGTATGTTTCATAATAAAACGATAACGTGTGTACGTGACTGTGGAAAATGAGTACTCGTATGTCGTCCTGTATGTAGCTCGTGGTGCCGGCGATTCTGTGCGTTTCACTCGACTGGAGCCCGAAGTGTTTCCATCAGCTGTGACGACTCGCTGGATGTCGTTTGCTCCAGTGCGGTGGAGTAGTCTCCTTGATGAAGCGCTAGGCCGTCGCCACTTCGCACAGCCTCTCCAGCCTCGCTCGCAACTTGGCTCTCTCTAGTGGAGTTCCTCAGAACTGCCTGAGAACACTCCTCAACTCTCCGTGTATTGCAGGAATGCGGAATCTCGGCTCTGGCATTTCAACTGATTTTTACTTTTCGTATATTCTGTGAAATGTTAGTCTGAGATCTGCCCACATTTTACAGAAGTTAAGATACACATTGACTTGTACAGCACCCACGTGCCGTGTGTTTACCATCTTAAGAGTTTGATAATGGTTATTGTTTCTTAGGTCTCTCTTTCCAAGATACTAAACGGATATAGAGTCTTTCTAAGAACCTAATGTGATTCTCTTTTTTAGGTAAGGGTGTCAGGGATTGGAATGAGTTACCAAGAGAAATGATGAATAATTTACCGAAAACTTTGAAAGAATTTAAAGATAAAATTTGTAGAGGGCAAATGTAGGTAGGTGCAGGATAGGGGGAAGATGGGTGTGTAGGGAAATTGTCACCGGAGCCTGTGCTCCATTACAATTAAATTAAATCAAATGATGGTCGGAATTTTGTAAAATTTCATTTTGAGCTTCTGGATTTTGGAAATTGCTTATTTAATTAAGTATTACTTTAGTACCCTTATTTTTATTCTATTCGTACAGATAGCTAGACTTCCTTCCCCCCTTTTTTTTTCAAGATGTAAAAGAAGATAATAATCGTGATGCTCATTTCAACCCTGTGGAGCAGGAATGTTATGAACAGAACAAAAATAATTATATTTAAGTCGTAATTGGAGAGTTAGTATTAGATGGTTCGTTTTTAATTACATATAATAAATAACAACTCCACGATCCAGTTTCAAATTTTAACTTGTTTTATTGCTAGTGAGACATCGGACTTCAATATACAGTTTTCACATATAAACACAAAACTCCAACTATTATATTAGACACATCTTCCAAAGACAATACTACCAAAACTGTTCGTTCAACACTGTCCTTGACCGACGTAAACTATTTCCAAAATACTCTCTGTAAAAAGTCTCTGAGTATCTGCTGGTCGCTTTATATAAGTTCCATTGAAAGTTCTAGAACACTAAAAATGTTTCCGACAGATATTTCTCGAACATTAACAATACTTAAACAATTGAAAACATATTAAAAACAATCAGAATTATTACATAATCATTTACAATCATTACAAAATGCTTAGAAATGAAAATTAAGGTACTTAAACACGAAATTATACACATAAATTATTTTAAACTGTAGTAAATCATCCTTTAAACATCGTAGCTCACCTTAATACTTACAAATACAAACATTTAAGTAATTCTCCTGCATGGTTCTGTTCTTAAACATATTAAATGGTGTTTACATAATTTCCATTACACTGATTTACAATAAAATACAGACAAATATATAAAACCATTTTCAATCACACTCTGGCTTGCTACAAATGCTTCCTAAAATACAATTCCAGTTAAAGTTTAGGTTTGAAGGCTGTTACAGTAGTCTTGTACAGATAAGAAACCTGAACGATTAATCAAAAACATATTAAGAAGATGAAAGTATTAGAAATAAATTTCTGGATAAGATCAGAAATATATGAAGTTGGAACGAAAAAGATTGAAATTGTATGGCCATTTAAGAAAAATGCATGATACTAGAATACCAAAACTTGCGCAGGAATGAGAACTTGGAAAAAGGAGACGAAGATGACCAATGATTAGCCGACTCCAAAATGTGCAGACAACAGTGAGAAGATTTGGTACAAAAAAGGATGATACACAAGACCGAAGTATCTGGAAAATTGAGAAGATAAAGTCGATTTCTGTGTTCCGAGTTTTTATTGTTACGTTGAAGGAAAAGCTCTGTAGTGTGGAAAATATCTTAAAATAAAAAAATAACAAAACAATATGTTCTTATGAAACCCGTCACTTGTTACTGTGTCTTTCAGGAGGTCAGATGTAGTGTGTAACAACACCGGCATGACTCTTCAATTTGTTCCCACAGTTTGACGCAGAGCTTTGAAGGTACTCACATTTCGTATGTGCATACATTACCACCAAACCACACTCATTTCCGATCTGTGGTGAAATTTTATTATTATTGGTGTGATTCTTGTCTTCATGTGTTGTTAAAATTTCCACCAGCAGTATTTCTTTTCTGCTTGTTTACATTTTAACACATCCCAACATTCAGTCCGAATCTTCTGCTGATTTGTGTTCGAACACATTTCGTGCAGCTTGTAGATTATCTGGATATACACAGCCAAGCCCATCACTGGTTCGTGAAGGTTGTAATTACCAGTTTTCCAGAGTTATCTCAACAGTCGGCATGCACGACCTTTGTTCCATGTAAAGTACTTTAAATCCAACGACCCCTCAGCTGATAAAGGAAATAAGCGAGTTATAAAAAAGAAAATACCAAAGAGAGAATGGAAGAAAGAGAAGGAAAGAAACAAAAAGATGGTGCAAGAAGTCAAGCAAGTATTTAAATTCTACGAATGAAAATTTTTATATTACTCCTACCATGCAGAACACTTTACAAAATACTTTATTGGACTACATTTTGACAGATATAGTCATATTTTTTCTTGATTTTTCGTGATTTCTGAGGCCATCAGTTAAAGAAGAGAAAATAATTAAGGTTCACTAAATGTGTATAATCTTAGTTGTCGTAGGACCGAACGTGATGGGCGAGCGTTAAAGCTTTGACCTTACATACGGGAGGACGTAGGTTCGAATTGCTATCCATCCATCCAGATATCGGTTTTCCAGTGTTTTCCGAAATCACTTGAGGCGAAAGCCGGGATGGTTTCTTCAAAAGACAATGTCCGAATTCCTTCCTGTTCATTGCCCCCACTCCTCTCCCGCCTCTAATGACCTAGGAGTCTGATAGACACTGAAGCGTTTGAAGTGTATATTTGTTTGTATGATGGCTTGGGTAGGAGAGAAGTTTTGAAAAGACCAGTGATTGGAGGGTAGCTGTGTTGACTGTTGACAGTGTGGTAGCTAACCTACCATAAGCTCCAGTCTGTTTGTTACCTGAGAAGCCAACAGCTTTCGAGACCTATGCCATTAGGCGTGTAATTAGTGCAATACCGTAAAGCATGATTCAGAATCTACGGGCTTGGTCTTTTCCGAAGATCAACACAGTCATTTTTGAAAGAAATAAGAATATTTTATGTAATCTATTTCCGATTTGCAATCTTTACAGCCAGCTGGGTTTCTTTAAAAGTAAACAATCATAATGCCTGTCACCATCAAGGTTTGCTGGGTATTTTTTTTTTCTGGTGATACTATGACATCACTATGTTTCCTTATACACAATTCTCTGAACAAGATGCGAGGATTAAAAATAAAAATACCAAGAACTGCTCACTCTGCACGTTTGGATTAATTAGGTATAAGGTTTGTTCTCAGTAGCGGTCTAGTTAGTGGTTAATGTATGATTTTCTAATTTGATTGTTATTTGATTAATATTCCTTAACTGGTGAAGAAAATAGAACTATGTGGAAACAACTGCTGATAAGTAAAATGAGCTAAGTAATCCGATCCTGGCAGAATACGACGTTATTAACGGTGATCATTAGATGGGACGGAGACGCTAAGGTTAGCATTCTGGTTAGTGTCTTTGAAATGCACTTTGTAGTGTCGTAGATTCTGTATCCGTATGTACAGTCGGGGACAGAATTCGAGAGACCCCTCGCCTTTCGATTATGCTTCGTTCTAGACACGAATACCGCATGGGACAGCATAACTGGTAGGTGGTACACTAAATTCATGATAAAATAGACCTCTCATACCCAGCACTTTAACCCAAGACTAAAAAAATGAGCCCGCGCAGCAAGAAACTCGCAGACGCTCAGAGGGAAAGTTCGGAGTTCTGCAGTAAAAATAATCACGAATATCACCATTTTAGTCATAATAATTATTTAAATAACCAAATTGATTAATTATAGACAGATGGTAACACAGTTTTCGTAATTTTGATAACCGTTGCGTATTTTTTTTCCTCGAATAAACAGTTAACAATTCACTAGCAAACGCAATTATATGGCGAATACAGGAAAGAATCGCTAAATTACGCACCGAAAACCAATAAGAGAGTTTGAATGGACTTAGTTACACTTTCTAACGCTGCAGCGTTATAGAACTGTGCGTGTGACAAACAAATATAAAGGTTAAGGGTAAGTAGAAGAAGCATTCACGAAAGAACTCTAATGGTAAACTAAGTCACGAAATATAAATAAACTATTCCCAGAAAATTAAATGGTGCGGAATATTAACACCTTAATTTTGTTTTCATCATGCCATATTTGGAAGGTAAGCTAAACTTGAACGCAGTAGCAACAGTTTTAGTAGTAATAATAATCATTAAGAACAGTAAATAAATAAAAAAAAATCCGTCTGCAATGTGAATTAGCGGTTCCACATTTTAAATCTGGAAGTAGTAAAACTATCATCTCTCTCTTTGTTTCTAACTAACACTGATACTTCTATAAAATTTTCTGTCAAGCTTTATTTCCTGCCGTCCAAGCCCGATGTTATAGGTAACACTGTTGCCTGGCATTCGGGAGGACGCGAATTCAAACCCCGTCGGGGATCCAGTTTCAGTATTCCATGATTTTCGTAAATCTCTCCAGCTGAACTCCAGAAAAGTTCCTTCAAAATTCTTACCCGATCCTAGTTTCCAATACTATCAGGATTCATATCACATTGCCGCCGAAGATATGACGAAGACAAAAAAATAAAAAAATATAAAAAAATTACGTGGTGGGTATGTGGTATCCGGCTTTCGGGAGTCCTTTCCTGCCTCTAATGACCTCGATTAGATGTAAAGCTAGAAGCAAACCATAATTGCTCAAATAAAAATAATTTCATCTCTGTGGTGTGTTTTAGACCTATTCCTTGTTGGATTTATCTTATTCAACGGCCGAACATGGTAGCGAAGGGACTAGAGTGCTATTTCCACATGTGGAGAGTCTCTAGTTCGGTGTTGTTTTAGGGCTGGTCGACGTGGAAATCATTATAGAGAGAAAAGGACTTGGGGCATGTTTCGGGAAGGAATTCAGCCTTGGCCATACCAGAGAATCATCCCAGCACTCACGGAGTGATTTCGATTAATCATGCAATACCGAAATACGGATGGATACGCGAAGATTTCAACCCCTGTCCTTCCGGATGGGATGGCTTGGGCGTTACAGGGACTCTCGGTCACTGGTGCGATTCCGGCCAGAGGCATGGGTGTTAAAGTAGGTATTGTGGTATGTCTTGTATCGTCTTTCAATTGTATGAGCAAAAAGCATTTGGAAATACATCAGTACACAGGATAAACACACAAAACGGTTTAGCTGGATGAATGGCTATCGGGAGGAATGCCATTAAAAATTTAAAGACAATTTTATTGAACCAAAAGGCAATTGGCTGCCTTCAAAAAGATCTCACAGGTCCACCTCATCTCACAAAAAAATATTCCTTATTTGGTGCCAACTAGTAACATGGCTGAGTTCTAAACACGTATTAGGATAAAAAATTTGGAAAGTAGGCGTACTATAGTGAATCTGTTTAGTGCACACGGGAGGGGTATTTAATTTCAGTTGAGTGTATAGGATTTAATCTCTTTAACATTATGCGTGGTTATTTCGTAAGAAGAAGATCTTCCTGCTGGCTCAGTTCAGACGCAAGGAGGAAGTAACCGTCCGACAAACGTTTCGAGGAAGTGTTTATTTACCAGTGGCTCTGAGGAAGTGAAGAACACTTGTTCATTAGAATTAGCTCTAATAAAATTTGTGAATATGACCATCCGTACACGAAATATGCCCATTTTCGAATTACGAGCACCTACAAATATAGTGACAGTCATTTGCCGAAAGTAACAGAAACAACCTCAAATAACATATTAAAGAAACTTCCTCATAATTAGAAGACCGATGAAAATGTTGAAAAATAACATTGAAACTAATATGTATAGGTCATTAAAAATTTCTGAAAATTACTTCTCGAGGATTTTAACTTCAGCATGCCCTCATTGCGTCTTGTAATGTTCTACTTGCACTATTTGATTACAAAATTAATTGATCAATATTCCGTGATAATGGAGCTGTTTAAAAGAAGAAGGAAAAAAAAACTGGAAGTGCACGTGTGCACGTTATTGAAAATTGACATGCCTCCATCTACTGATGTAAATATTTTATGACCTTCCGTGCCTTTGACCATTTAACCTGCTGACTATTGTGTCAGCCTTTGTTGAGGTAATGTGGAACTCTATTGTGAAGTCAACACAAGACGAACACTACACTCATTCAAAAGCAACCATATGCGCAGAAGAACTCGAATCAGTGACTATTATTATTAATAAATTTCTCTCCGGCTTCCATCCGTGTTAAGATGTTACATTTGTGGGACGTTTCGAAGGCGTTCAACTCTGCCTTCATTCTCAACCAAATATCAATCATTAAGGCAGAGTTGGACGCCTTCGAAACGTCCCAAAAATGTAACGACTTAACACGGCTGGAAGCCCGAGAGAAATTTATTAATATAAAACGCCGTGAGAGATTACGATCTTACTTTATTATTATTACTCCGCGATTCACTAAAAGTGTGTGGTGGAGGGTGTATTGCTCCTATCCGTAAGGGTAATGGTTTGGAAGGGATATACGGGATACGGCAGGAGACCTTTACAATGCGATGACAGTGTTCTAGCCCCTACACTGCTAGCGCCAGCTTAAGTATCTTGGTCGGGACTCTTGCGAAGGAATTTGTGAATGTGTCTGCTGTCGTGGTTTGCCAACACGGAAGACAATTCCGTAGGCCCACAGAACAAGGAAATTATCAGACATTTCAGGCATGAGATTTTCCTCATCCTCGTTCAACTAACTTGCTTACTACCTGAGGCTCACACAGATAACAGACGAAAGAATTATACAGGTTTAGAACCGTATATCCTCGAGCAACTTTCTGAACTTTTTTAAATTTTGCCGATTAATGCCAGGATGATTTCTCTGGAAGGTATTGATCAACTTGTTTCATGTTCTTTGTTCACAGTTCTCTCTTATATTTATTTACCTCGACAGTAACGAGGCGTTTAGCCCTAATTATTAAAAATGTTTAATGTATATAAAAGAAGAACTGATGTGCAGTTTTCAGACGTGAAATTTTAATTCCAAAATACTGTAAAATAGAAATTTCAAATATACACAAGTTATATATATATATATTTCTGTATTGACAGGTATTTGACGCATATATTATCACTTATTTCGGATATTTTTTAAAATATTATATTTTTTTAGGCAGGATTAGGGTAGTAAATGATTCTTGTTTAATTTTTCTGCAGCGCGTCACAGCGCCTAGTATTTAAAAGTTATTCACACATCGATACGAGATAATTCTTTGCAGTTATCATTTTGTAAACGAATCTAATCCAGCAGTATTCTTGTCAAACTTTTACAATTACAAAATTTTATTTTGATACTGCTTTGTCTAGGCTCTAATGAAGGAAATTGTAGTTTTATCTCGATGGCAGATGATTCCGAAGTCACAATACAAGGAAATATGCATCGTTTCCTGCCAGAAGACTTCCTCATCGAATGTGCGAGTTATATTCAAACATTAGTATGCTTCAGTGCCAATCGCTACACCAGCCACATCTATCAATTTGAATGATCCGTCTACTGATTGTTAAATATTCTTTTTTGGAATAATATTTATAGTCCGACCAGTAAGCTTTGTGAGGGGAGGGGATGTAAAGTAAAACTGGAAATTAAATGGATAAGAAGATAAATACAGGAATGGTATGGCAGAATAGTGCAACATCTGTGTGGCTCACTTTTGGGAAGAAGCAAAAGAACACACAGTGTTAAAAGTTCCAATTACTCATAGGGCAAATTACGCATAAATGATTGATTTTAGAAAATCGTCGACATATATTCCGTCTTTCTTAGAATGTAGACCATTTCAGGCTATGCACTTTCTACTGGGTTCATGTCAACGTTTATGATTGGATGATCAGTTTCATGCGTCCTTGGCTCCTCGAGAAACCATCAGGTGGATGAAAAATTTGTCCTGCTGCGACATGATATGGGAGACGTAATTCACACCCTTATAGAAGTTAACATCGTGTTATAGGGAACAGAGACCCAATTTTCAAAAATACGTCGGTCACAGATGATTATCCTGCAATTCCAACCTTTACAAATGACAATAATTCACCTCATCGCTGATTTATTTGTGACGCCTCGTAGACGAATATTCTATTGCAAACATCAATCCTTAATGTATCTTTAAACTGTAATGATGTATAAAAAAAAAGAAGGTGCTACTAGGCCTATCCTGGCCAGAAGTTATTTTGCGTGGAGTATTTGTGTAGGACTGTTCAATTAAATGCCATTCCTTTCGATAACCAAATATACTGCATACCACGGTTTATTTGTTTATATTTCCAGAAACAAATCTAGCAGCCCTTTTTTGCACCCTCTCCTACTCCTGTATTTTAATTCGTAAAATGAGGGTCCCATACTACACTACCATATTCGAGCAATGGTCTGACCAAAGTTTTGTAACCCAATTCCTTTACCTTCTCTCCGTACATCCCCTCATCACGCCCTCCAACAAGTGAAGAACTTTGAAACCTTTTCCTACCACCTGTCCAATGTGTCCTGCCCAGTTAAGCTTGTTATCAAAAGTAATGCCAAGATATTATCACAGAATGCAATCAGTGACGGATATGATAAAGGAGCTGGAATGGAATTTTATTGCAAGACAGGAGGAGGATGAGGAGGGTCATGGGAGTGTACAGGGCATATACTGGCGATGAGGCATGGAAAGATATGGCAATAGGTATTAAAAGTAGTGCATGGAAGGGAAAAGATGACCATAACCACAAGCTGGCACTCGATTTCAGTCACAAGGGTGTGGGAAGATTCTCTTTTTTTAGGTAAGAGTGTCAGGGATTGGAATGAGTTACCAAAGGAATGATGAATAAATTTACCGAAAACTTTGAAAGAATTTAAAGATAAAATTTGTAGAGGGCAAATGTAGGTGGGTGTAGATAGGGGGAAGATGGCTGTGTAGGTAAATTTAAACCGGAGCCTGTGCTCCATTGCAATTAAATTAAATTAAAAATTAAAAAAATTATTTGTTTATATTCATAATTCTAGTTATAAAAGCATTTGAATATAGCTCTTTATGCAAAGTAATTATTACCCTCCTTCTCATATCACTCAAATTTCTAGATGTGGCTGGTGTAGCGATTGGCACTGAAGCATACTAATCTTTATATATAAAGATGAATGTTTGTTTGTTTGTTTGTTGGTTTGTTTGATCTTCATACAAATCCACAGTTTTTATCCGTTCTCGATGAAACTTTGCACACTTATCCTTTGAAACAAGGAGAAAAATACTGTCTACATTTGGTTGAAAAATTATCTGTATAAATAACACATTTGTCTTATAACTTCGAAATACGGCGGTAGACTGACACGTTGGATGTGGACGACTCGGTACCAATTATCCACGTATTGGCATGGCAGCTGAGTGGCTAAAGCGCTGGCTTACGAACGTCGTGATCTCCGGTTCAAATCTCCGTCGGGGATAAGATTTTAAAAAATTGTTTTTCATCGTAAGAGTCAGGCCTGGGCCGTAGGTTATTCGGATTGAATGTCAAACCGTAGATATTAGAAAGTTAGGGGTGCAATGCGAGGCAAATCGTAGGTATTCTTGTAGGTATGTTGTAGGTGTATACTTTTTTTTCCGTTATAATGATCCCTCAGGTTTTTGTTCGCAGTCAGTGTGTAAGTGTGAACCACAGTAATATTATTATAATTGGGGATGTAAGTCTCTGTCTTTTGATACGTTATGACGACCAAGTGGCTATATCGTGGTGATGGAATTTTATAAGGAAGTCTGTATGAAGGGCACAGGATATTTTTTCCAGTATGTATTAACAGTTGTAGTCACGAAATTTTGAGACTTTATCGAATGGTGACAGAAACTATGTTGGCAATTGATTCTCAAACTTGGAAATACGGCGATAGACAGACACGTTGGATATGCACGTCTTCAGACCGTGTTTCCGCGTAGTGAGCTGGAAGCTCAGTGGCTAAAGAGCTTGCTTACGAACGTCGTGGTCTCCGGTTGAAATCTCCGTGGAGGCCAAGATTTTTAAAAATATTTTTTCATCGTAAGTGTCAGGTCTGGGCCGTAGGTTATTCGGATTGAATGTTAAACTGTAGATATTAGAAAGTTAAGGGCGCAATGCGAGGCAAATCGTAGGTAGTCTTGCAATGTTGTAGGTGTACACTTTTTTACATTATAATGATCCCTCAGGTGTTGTTCACAGTCAGTGTGTGAGTGTGAACAACAGTAATATTATTATAAATACGGAAGTAAGTCTCTGTCTTTTTAGTTACGTTTTGACGACTAAATGACTATATCGTTGTGATGTAATTTTATAAGGAAATGTGTATGAAGGTCACAGGAAATTTTTTCCAGTGTGATTAACAGTTGTAGTCACGAAATTTTGAGATCTTATCGAAAAGTGACAGAAATATGTGGAAATTAATTGTCTTCAAGAGGCAGGTTCAACGGTAGAATGATATAGTGATAGCTTTCCTGTAATATTATGCCGACTCGATATTGTTGGGACTAATCCTTCGTTACCAATAACTTACTATATTTAATTCTGGCAAAAAATTCTTAATCCACGCTTACGAAGTCGCGGGTAAAGGCTAGTGTTTGAATATAATTCGCACATTCGAGGAGGAAGTCTTCTGGCAGGAAACGATGCATATTTCCTTGTATTGTGACTTCGGAATCATCTGCCATCGAGATAAAACTACAATTTCCTTCATTAGAGCCTAGACAAAGCAGTATCAAAATAAAATTTTGTAATTGTAAAAGTTTGACAAGAATACTGCTGGATTAGATTCGTTTACAAAATGATAACTGCAAAGAATTATCTCGTATCGATGTGTGAATAACTTTTAAATACTAGGCGCTGTGACGCGCTGCAGAAAAATTAAACAAGAATCATTTACTACCCTAATCCTGCCTAAGAAAATATAATATTTTAAAAAATATCCGAAATAAGTGATAATATTTGCGTCAAATACCTGTCAATACAGATATATATATAACTTGTGTATATTTTAAATTTCTATTTTACAGTATTTTGGAATTAAAATTTCACGTCTGAAAACTGCACAACAGTTCTTCTTTTATACACATTAAACATTTTTTAATAATTAGGGCTAAACGCCTCGTTACTGTCGAGGTAAATAAATATAGGAGAGAAATGTGAACAAAGAACATGATACAAGTTGATCAATGCCTTCCAGAGAAATCATCCTGGCATTAATCTGCAAAGGTTTGAGAAAACATGGAAAAACGAAATTTGATAGCCGACAAGAATTTGAACCGGCGCAATAATTCTTCTCACTTCGGGAGCCACCATGGCATTTTCTACAAGCAAGAATGGTCTGGGAAAAAGACTGCTGTCAGTCTTACAGTTAATGACGTTGGCGAATTCCATATGCAGTGGAGCTTTTTTAAAATTCTTATGCCTGCATTCTGAAGGAAAAGGATGATTGCTGGAATACGCTGGATATGTAAAAGTAAAATGATGTTATCTTCGAAAAACTAATTGAAACCGTTACATATGTGGTTATAAAAGGTGTGTATTATGGTTGTTTCAGGGTTCGTGATAAACGAAGTGATTAAGATCTGGCATCTTTAGTTGATCTAATATTTTTTCGTTCTACTACTAGGCTGCAAAAATAGATATATTAAAATGATTCATGGCCGAGTCAGTCTATAATTATTGTTCCTATATATCTATATGTTACGGTCAGTTAAAAAATCTGAGCGTAGTGGACGAGCGATAATGTTCTGGCCTGGCATTCGAGAGGATGCGGGTTCAAATCCGCTTCTGGCCATCCAGATTTGGATTTTCTGCAGTTTTTCCAAATCACTGTAAGCGAACGTCGGTATAGTTCACCAAAAAGTCCATATTCCCGTCTCCCATGACCTCAAAGTCGAGATGTCAAGCTGGAAACAAATTTAAAAAAGTTCAGAAAGTTCCTCGAGGATATACGGTTCTAAACCTGTATAATTCTTTCGTCTGTTATCTGTGTGAGCCTCAGGTAGCAATATAAGCAAGTTAGTTGAACGAGGATGAGGAAAATCTCATGCCTGAAATGTCTGATAATTTCCTTGTTCTGTGGGCCTACGGAATTGTCTTCCGTGTTGGCAAACCACGACCGCAGACACATTCACAAATTCCTTCGCAAGAGTCCCGACCAAGATACTTAAGCTGGCGCTAGCAGTGTAGGGGCTAGAACACTGTCATCGCATTGTAAAGGCCTCCTGCCATATCCCGTATATCCCTTCCAAACCATTACCCTTTCGGATAGGAGGTGTTAAGATGTTACATTTTTGGGACGTTTCGAAGGCGTCCAACTCTGCCTTAATTATTGATATTTGGTTAGAATGAAGGCAGAGTTGGACGCCTTCGAAACGTCCCACAAATGTAACATCTTAACACGGCTGGAAGCCCGAGAGAATTTATTAATAATAATAAAGGTCACTGATTCGAGTTCTTCTGCGCATATGGTTGCTTTTGAATGAGTGTAGTGTTCGTCTTGTGTTGACTTCACAATAGAGTTCCACATTACCTCAACAAAGGCTGACACTATAGTCAGCAGGTTAAATGGTCAAAGGCACGGAAGGTCATAAAATTTTACATCAGTAGACGGAGGCATGTCAATTTTCAATAACGTGCACTTCCAGTTTTTTTTTCCTTCTTCTTTTAAATAGCTCCATTATCACGGAATATTGATCAATTAATTTTGTAATCAAATAGTGCAAGTAGAACATTACAAGACGCAATGAGGGTATGCTGAAGTTAAAATCCTCGAGAAATAATTTTCAGAAATTTTTAATGACCTATACATATTAGTTCAATGTTATTTTTCAACATTTTCATCGGTCTTCGAATTATGATGAAGTAACTT
Source organism: Vandiemenella viatica (assembly GCA_031002005.1). Classification (NCBI taxonomy): domain Eukaryota; kingdom Metazoa; phylum Arthropoda; class Insecta; order Orthoptera; family Morabidae; genus Vandiemenella; species Vandiemenella viatica. The sequence continues at coordinate 136,789,037 of CM061920.1, read as the reverse complement.
TAATATGTTATTTGAAGTTGTTTCTGTTACTTTCGGCAAATGACTGTCACTGTATTTGTAGGTGCTCGTAATTCGAAAATGGGCATATTCACAAATTTTATTAGAGCTAATTCTACTGAACAAGTGTTCTTCACTTCCTCAGAGCCACTGGTAAATTTTTTTTTTTTTTTTTTTTTAATGGCATTTGGCAACGGAGGCCATACAGCCAGCTCAAGGTGATTCAATTGCTTTCAGTGTATAGACGCCACAGGACGGACAGGACATTCACACAGACATACAACACTTAAACATCCATGCCCGCGGCCGGATTCGAACCGGCGGCCTTCGGCACGCGGAGCTAGCACTCTAGCCCCTACGCTACCGAGGCCAGCCCACTGGTAAATAAACACTTCCTCGAAACGTTTGTCGGAACGGTTACTTCCTCCTTGCGTCTGAACTGAGCCAGCAGGAAGATCTTCTTCTTACGAAATAACCACGCATAATGTTAAAGAGATTAAATCCTATACACTCAACTGAAATTAAATACCCCTCCCGTGTGCACTAAACAGATTCACTATAGTACGCCTACTTTCCAAATTTTTTATCCTAATACGTGTTTAGAACTCAGCCATGTTACTAGTTGGCACCAAATAAGGAATATTTTTTTGTGAGATGAGGTGGACCTGTGAGATATTTTTGAAGGCAGCCAATTGCCTTTTGGTTCAATAAAATTGTCTTTAAATTTTTAATGGCATTCCTCCCGATAGCCATTCATCCAGCTAAACCGTTTTGTGTGTTTATCCTGTGTACTGATGTATTTATGCTTTTTGCTCATACAATTGAAAGACGATACAAGACATACCACAATACCTACTTTAACACCCATGCCTCTGGCCGGAATCGCACCAGTGACCGAGAGTCCCTGTAACGCCCAAGCCATCCCATCCGGAAGGACAGGGGTTGAAATCTTCGTGTATCCATCCGTATTTCGGTATTGCATGATTAATCGAAATCACTCCGTGAGTGTTGGGATGATTCTCTGGTATGGCCAAGGCTGAATTCCTTCCCGAAACATGCCCCAAGTCCTTTTCTCTCTATAATGATTTCCACGTCGACCAGCCCTAAAACAACACCGAACTAGAGACTCTCCACATGTGGAAATAGCACTCTAGTCCCTTCGCTACCATGTTCGGCCGTTGAATAAGATAAATCCAACAAGGAAAGGTCTAAAACACACCACAGAGATGTAATTATTTTTATTTGAGCAATTATGTTTTGCTTCTAGCTTTACATCTAATCGAGGTCATTGGAGGCAGGAAAGGACTGGGGACAAGTAATGGGGAGGAATTCGTCCATGGCCTTTTGAAGGAACAATCCCGGCATTCGCCTGGAGTGATTTGGGGAAACCATCTAAAACGTTTACCTGGATGGCTAGATGGGTATTCGAACCCACGACCTCCCGAAAGCCGGATACCACATACCCACCACGTAATTTTTATTTTATTTTTTATTTTTTTTTTTTGTCTTCGTCATATCTTCGGCGGCAATGTGATATGAATCCTGATAGTATTGGAAACTAGGATCGGGTAAGAATTTCAGCCACCGCTTTTTGAAGGAACTTTTCTGGAGTTCAGCTGGAGAGATTTACGAAAATCATGGAATACTGAAACTGGATCCCCGACGGGGTTTGAATTCGCGTCCTCCCGAATGCCAGGCAACAGTGTTACCTATAACCCATCGGGCTTGGACGGCAGGAAATAAAGCTTGACAGAAAATTTTATAGAAGTATCAGTGTTAGTTAGAAACAAAGAGAGAGATGATAGTTTTACTACTTCCATCTTCCAGATTTAAAATGTGGAACCGCTAATTCACATTGCAGACGGATTTTTTTATTTATTTACTGTTCTTAATGATTATTATTACTACTAAAACTGTTGCTACTGCGTTCAAGTTTAGCTTACCTTCTAAATATGGTATGATGAAAACAAAATTAAGGTGTTAATATTCCGCACCATTTAATTTTCTGGGAATAGTTTATTTATATTTCGTGACTTAGTTTACCATTAGAGTTCTTTCGTGAATGCTGTTTCTACTTACCCTTAACCTTTATGTGTATTTGTCACACGCACAGTTCTATAACGCTGCAGCGTTAGAAAGTGTAACTAAGTCCATTCAAACTCTCTTTTGGTTTTCCGTGCGTAATTTAGCGATTTTTTCTGTATTCGCCATATAATTGCGTTTGCTAGCGAATTGTTAACTGTTTATTCGAGGAAAAAAAAATACGCAACGGTTATCAAAATTACGAAAAAAGTGTTACCATCTCTCTATAATTAATCAATTTGGTTATTTAAATAATTATTATGACTAAAATGGTGATATTCGTGATTATTTTTACTGCAGAACTCCGAACTTTCCCTCTGAGCGTCTGCGAGTTTCTTGCTGCGCGGGCTCATTTTTTTAGTCTTGGGTAAAGTGCTGGGTATGAGAGGTCTATTTTATCATGAATTTAGTGTACCACCTACCAGTTATGCTGTCCCATGCGGTATTCGTGTCTAGAACGAAGCATAATCGAAAGGCGAGGGGTCTCTCGAATTCTGTCCCCGACTGTACATGTACTATTTTCATGCAAAGTAGATTTTTAAAAAAATAATAATAATATTGACGAGCTGTAAACATCATCACCCGCACGCTGGGGTAGAAATTTTGATGTTTTTGGGTTCTCTTTATATCCTTATAGCCCCATATAACACAATATTACAAAAAATAAAAAATAAATGTGATTCTCCCTTTCAGGTCAACTAAATACGCAATATGAGCAAGTTTCACCGTTTAAGTGCTAGAGTCCTCTAACAGACCGACAAACAGCGGATATTCAGGAAAAGGTGGTTTAGTTTCCCGTAATAGTTACGGAACGCTAAATACGTAGCGAAAAATAGTAATAAATATTTGGGGTAATGTTTCAGTACGTAAAACAATTCTTCGCTTCAATACAAATCGTTTTAGCACCAATTATAAAACATAACTTTTAATGAAGATGCTGATTCGAATCCCGGCCCAGCTATCAAGATTTGGGCCAAATCATTACTGGCGAATACTGGGATGATTCCTTGAAAAGGCCGTGGCCGAATTCCTTCCCGTTGCTTGTCTTCAGTCCTTTGCTGCCTCTAATGACCTCGAAGTCGACGAGGTATAAAGCCTTAAAGAAAACGCTTTTAATTCGATTTTTCGTAATATGAAGCGTCAATATCGCTATAATCGGATTATTCGTTGGTATTCACCTGCGTTATTCAGTGTAATGCAAGTAAGGGATCATATATTGATTTGAACTGCATTAGGTTATCAGTATGCGTTATGAATTATTGATTGTAATGGTACCGCTTATGCTAGTTGATTCACATGACAGTGTAACGAATTAAGCCGAGTTGATAGCGTCCTCTCACCTCATTCACTCCAGTTCTTCGAACAATGAAGCAATCAGTCTTCAGTTCGTTACCGAGCTAAGATGTCTTAGGAGAAGACCGCGGCTATAGTTCAAGGACACTTTCCACATTCCATAACGCAGCGTGACGGTGCAGCCACATATAAGACCCAAACAAATGGTTGCCAACACTGCGTAAATTAAGACCATTTACGCCTTGATAAATTGGCTCCACGTGTAGAAAATCCTACACAATGCCTTGCCCACACTCTGTTGCAAGGTCATAAGACACGCTTGGTGCGTATTGAGCTTTCTCCTTTCCAGTCTTCACCAGCTGCAAAGATACAGAACAACAAACTCAGGAGGACTTCATTTAAATAGCTTAGTTAGTGCATAAAATAAATTGGTCTGGAGGAAATTTTGAATGCTGTTTGTAAATACATATATTTCTAGTTCCGTTTATAAACCGATCACAATTAATACCATTCGAACCAGCCTTGCAGAATAATGTTCTCAAGAAATAAACCACAGACACTGGTACGAGAAGTATATATACCATACATGTTAGAAGAGAACACAGTTCGACAAAATACAGCATAACTTAATTTTTTATAAATGTTTAAAATAAGAATAAAGTCACTGGTTAAAAAATTAAGTTTCATGTAACAAAAATTTTCTTCGATTTTTTTTTATGACTAACTATTCATAAAGATACTTTTTTAAAAAAGTAATAAGAGCACGCTTTTTACATTAAAGTTAATTGTTTAGTCAGTGACTATTCCTACTTTAAGCTCATTCAAAAAATTAATTACACTTAATTGCGGGATATTCCATCGCTGTCGAACAAAATAATAGTATTTTAAGATTATTTTCAACATTTATTTAGTGTTTTTTAAACTATAATTTTACATTGCTGCAATTACAATTTT